>PPNK03000001.1:125596-725596 GCA_003708145.3 Phaffomyces orbus
CCAACCACTACTGAACCATGGACCGGTGAATTCACTTCTACCTACACAACTACCGATTCAACTGGTGGCTACATCGTGATCGTTGACACTCCATACCCAACCACTATTGAACCATGGACCGGTGATTTCACTTCTACCTACACAACTACCGATTCAACTGGTGGATTCATTGTTGTTGTTGAAACTCCTACTGGAAGCCCAACTGATGGAACGACCTCTACTACAACTCAGCCTTGGACCGGTAAGTTCACTTCTACCTACACAACTACCGATTCAACTGGTGGTTACATCGTTATTGTTGACACTCCATACCCAACCACTACTGAACCATGGACTGGGGATTTCACTTCTACTTACACAACTACCGATTCAACTGGTGGATTCATTGTTGTTGTTGAAACTCCTACTGGAAGCCCAACTGATGGAACGACCTCTACTACTACTCAGCCTTGGACCGGTAAGTTCACTTCTACTTACACAACTACTGACTCTACTGGTGGTTTCATCGTGATCGTTGACACTCCATACCCAACCACTACTGAACCATGGACCGGTGATTTCACTTCTACCTACACAACTACCGATTCAACTGGTGGTTACATCGTTATTGTTGAAACCCCATATTCAACCACTACTGAACCATGGACTGGTGAGTTCACTTCAACTTATACAACTACTGATTCGACTGGTGCCTACATTGTGGTTGTCGAAACCCCAAATTCATTTTCTGGTTATTATAACACTACTTCCATAAAATCAGAAACAGAGACAGTAACAGGTGCCGTTTCATCAACCGTGACTGTTACTCCAATTCGCCCGACTACTAAAGATGATAAAACAACAAGTAAGAGTAATGAGAATGAAGAAAAGTCTACTGGTACTAAGACTGTCACAAAGACTTCCAAGACTTACACTAGTGAGAACAAAGAGTCTACAAAGAGTAAGAGTATTGAATCAGCTACCAACACTATTGAAAAATCCACAAAGTTCAGTGGAACTCCTATAAACGCTGATAAAACAACGACAACGTCAGCAAAGTTCAGCGAAACTCTCAATAATACTGATAAAATAACATCCAAAAGCATTACTACTAAGACTACTGATAGTTCAGTTGCTCCAGAAGATTCAACATCGATATTAAGCAACACATATGTTTTAACCAAATCTGGTCCTTCTTATACTTCTACAGAATTAACTGTCAGCACTTATGATGGTGCTGCTTCATTAAAAACATTCTCCACCAGCTTGCTGTTCGTTTTGGTTAGTTTAGTGTTATGCTAGTTCCATTTATTTATTTTCTACATATTCGATTTTTTGATTTCGAAAATTGTGACCTATTTATAACTTTTTGCTATATGGAAACTTGTCTTCAAGCTTCCTTTGCTTTCGATTTCGAAAGCGTTTTACGTGACATTTTGATTTTCTAATAAACTAAACTTGTTCATTCGTTGTTACGTTATGTAGTATGATTCATAATTATTTGCGAACTCCTCTTCAGCATCTTGAAATCTGTGCTTAAACAAGTGAATCAGTTGAAATCAAAATAACAAGATCTAATACTTACATTCTATGAAATTGTTGAGGATATTCGGTATTTATTGATATACAACAGTGATAATGTTGAGAAACCCAAGTATCTATCTACTATCTGAACATTTTGGATTGAGTGAAGCGGATGACCTTGAATCTATAGTGCTGTTAGGATCGAATTCGCCTCCTCATCCATCGCCAGAAATAAATGATTAGCATTTATCGCAATACTGAATGACACTCAAAACTTGTTGGCAACCATCATAATTCAGGGAATATGAAAAAGGTTTGTTATTTACTCACTCATTAACCATTTTGAAGTGTAGAAGCCAGCAATCTGTATGACATTCATTGGTAGAGTAACAAATGTTTTCACCAACTGGTGGATCACATCTTCCTTCACGTCTCCAAATTGTTTTATATAAATGAATAAGTTACCATGGTCTATTTCAAATAGATAATGATGGATTTGGCACAGTTTTAGACAAAAACACACATGATGGAAACTGGAGCTAATAGAGTAACAGATTAGATAGTAGGTAAATTTGAGACATTGGGAGTTTGAAGGCTGGCATGATAATATGAACTATAGTAGGTTCAAAACCAATCTTAAATCACCTAAATAGTTTGATCTATGTAATACATAATTCTTATGCCTTTCATAATAGATCTTGCACTTCACAGATTGCCAACTAAAATCTTGGATGGAAATAAAAGACAGGTCTTGATATGAACAGATATCTATAATTGGGTTAATATGACTTTAGGCAAGAAAGATGAAGTTAATTTAATAAACCAACAGTAAACATAATTACTGAATTTTACACCCATTTATAATACTGAAAATTGGTTTTGCACAACCCAAAAATTCATACATAATTTTTATTTATATCTCAAACGAAATATATAATCGTATATTGAAAGAAAGAATTGAGTAGATGTGTTGTATAAAATGATATAAATCATCTATTATCTAGAGTTTAAATTGCACACAACACAATCTTTTGTGACTGTTAAATGAGAAACTTCAATTTATGTCAAACTGTCGCATATTTGAATTGATTAGATTTACTAATTAAGCCTGTGGTGGTCTTAATTAATGACCCAGAAATTAATTGGAATGTGATTGCTTGCACAGTGGGTTGTAAATCTAATTCACCATGTAATAGATCAATAAACTTAGGGTAATGACTTGGTGATTTGAATCTTATTGTGAATTTTTCATTTTCAGATCTTTTAATTGATTCTTCAAATGGGATGTTTGCACATTCACGATCATAAGTGACAGTTGTTGGTGGAACTAATTTTTGTGCAGATTCTCTTAATGAATCTAGTCTATGCTTAGGGCAAAAACATCTATAAGCAGTACCATAAAAAAACTGCTTACCTTTCACTATTATTTTTAAGTGCCAAAATTTTAAATCAATACTTTGAATTTTGTTTCGGTGTAAACGTTCTAGTTACTGAACTGGTGACAAGATACTGTTACCAAAAAGTTAGAGGGTATGTTATATAGTTGTACTGATAAAGTAGGTATTCTACCTTTCCATTATACGAACTGTACTGAATAACACATCTTTCTTCATTCAATTAATTACCTGATTAGTTAATTTCACTCAACCACAATTTTTTACTAATATCCGCTTTTCAAATTGTAAGGTATTTCAAAGTAGGTCATTTCACTCAAGTGTTTGGTAGTCACTGGCCTGTAGTACTACTATTACTCTTTGGTTCAGTTTTGCCAATTTGGTCTGCTCAGCTAACTATTATTGTAGACCAGAGCTAGAGCCCAGAATCCAGATACTCTTTGACATTAAAAGAATTTTTCGAATCTCCCCATGATTATTTCGAGGATCTTAAATTGGTTTTGAATCCATATAAATTTAGTTGTCTGGTCATTTATGGACATTCAATATTTGTAGTTGGCAAATTGCATCCTCTAGTCGTGAAGTTCAACTTTTGGCCACAAAATTAGTGACCTCAAAAGTTTGTTCAACCAGCTGAACTAGAAGCTTGAATCTGACATTAACTTATGTGTATTAAAGTGCAGTGATACAACTCAGAAAATATAATTGATTTATTTTGAGGTTGACCAATGGCGTCAACTGATTTGGATCAAACATATATGTAAGTAGCAAATTTTTTGAGAAAATCTGATCCAATCAATTCATACAGAATATAGCAGCTTATCTATTGCGTCTGCATGCCTTAAAAATTCAATTAAATCATGCAGCTTGGGAAAGGTTCTGAGCATCGACCACGTACATCCCGGCAATTGATGAAATGGTTTGGAGCACTTAGAAATTTTGAGTAGAATATTGGCCACAAACAGTCAACCTCTATATTTAGATTTGCTTCCATGAAAAATGGAAAACTTTAGCAACTTATTAATGTACTATATTAGGGATACAGTACGTACATAATTCATATTACAAGCTGTGCAGTACTTACAATTTGTGTAAAGTGTGTACAGTACTGTACACAATATTTTCGGCCGTATTATCAGAGTACTGGTGTGGACGTCACCAGAGTTGTCGGCCGACTTTCACAAATTTTAGTCCCTGGTGAAACTTGATTTCTTGTTTGCTTCAAAATTCAGACTTCATTTACATTCCAAAGGTTTGAGATGATCTGGATTATGGAATGTGAATGTCAAATTTATAAAAGATCTTTTTACAATTTATAACTTGTATTTTCCTTCTAACATCATGATCTTCAAACGACTTCTTATATAGTTTCCACTTTTAAGTCACAACAAATGAAGAATTTAAAAATTTACTCTTTGGAGGTGCTAAACTTAGGATCTTTGTGTGTTTTCTTGCAATTTTCATGTTGTTGCTTTGATATGGAAAACTTGGGTTAGTGTTATGAGTTTTGGAGTTCCCATAATTCAGAATTAAGAGTATGTTCTGTTGACAGTTATAACAGAAGTATAGTAAGTGCAGTAGTTTTTCATTTTGGTTGAGCTCCAAGATCTAAAGTCATGAGCTCAGTTAATATTTTAATTAGTGATTTAACCATTACTCAAATATTTGCTAGGTGAAAGATTGCTCATTTAATTGAACGTTGAAAAATATATGGAAGTAACTCATAAAATGAAGTAGAATTTGTCTTTGCCACTATATTTGTATTCTCTTCTTCACTGGGAATCATCTGATAAGCTGAAACACATACTTAATAACTCATCGCCCCATCGCTTCTATCATTTCCCGATTCGGATAATCAACAATAAATTTTTCATAAAATGAAATAAATTAAAATTAATTAAATTTACAGAAAGTAAATAAAGGTTTCAGGATGGTTTCTAAAAAGAAGAAAGAAAAGGCGAAGGACTTCGTCAAACAAAAATTAAAAGTTGGTAAAACTGCAGCAAAACCAACAAATTACACAGACACTTCATTCGTTGCAAAAGCTATCTCATTACCTAACCAATCATTAAATAACAGAACCAAAGATTTTGAAGTTGACTTAATAAAACGTTTATCATTGGTTAAACATCATTCTAATCAAACAAGAAAGGAAACTTTAATCTTTATTCAACAACATCTGCCTTCAGATCCATCTTCATACAAACAAATACTAAGTGCCATTGTTCCATTGATATTAGACCAATCACAATCAGTTAGAGTAGCATTACAAGAACTATTAATCACCATAGCTCAGAAACAACCAAATATAATGGAATTACATGCCAGAACTGTGATTTTATTCATTCATTCGGCAATGACACATATAACACCAGCAATTAGAAATGATTCTTGTAAATTTCTAAACATTTTAACTGAATATGGTCCAGATAATTTAGTGCGTAGTGCTTGGGTTAAGACATTGAAGAATTTTTTCACTTTATTAGGTTGGGCTCTAACTGATTCTAAACAGGCACTTTCCTTTGCAATTACAACAACAAGTGCATCAAGTAATATCAATCATAGTAATACTAAATCAAGAAAAGTTGCTATTGAGTCATTGACTAAATTAATCAAAGCCGGTGCATTTGATAATGATAAAGATGATAAGAAGGTTGTTCTATTTAATCATTCGTTAACAAGTAAATATTTAGTACCAATGACACCACAACCATTCGCACATCTGAAACTATTTCAAAAAGAATTAACTAAAAACTCCAGTGGGATTGGGAGTAGTGCAACAGATAGTATCACAGTTGATCTGAATGCGTCCTGTGAGGATTTTCAGACTAGAAAGATGATCTTAATGGAAGTTTTCGTTCCACAAATGAAGAAACAAGTCATAAATTTGGTGAAAGAAGGAGGCGAATTAGGAAAAGAAGCTAAAACTCTCGAGAATTTGATAACGGAATTAGAGAAAGAGGAATAGATTAAGTGATTTATTTTTTATTTATTTTTGTAGTGTAATTTATATATGAGACGAAAGAATTTTGTTTTTTGTGGGGGAGAAAAACAATATTCTTCCCAAAACAATAAAACACTGTATTAAAAATGGGATGGATTTTCAGCAGTAGAGCCCAGGAAAGTAAACAATCTGACGAGTACTTGAAAGAGAATCAACTCATTGACGAGTTACCAAAAGAACTAGCTGCTTTTTATGAACAGGAGAAGAGAGCAAATCAATTCAGATTCAGTGAAAAAGATGGCATTGATAAGGAGTCGTTCAAATTAAAGACAGCTGCTGAGGACGAATCCTCGCTAGCAGCTATCAATTGTGCTGAATTTGAATCACAGTTTACGGACTGCTTGAATAATGGCCCATGGTTGGAAAGGATGGGTGGTTGTGACTCTGATAAAAGAAAGATTGATAAATGTATGACATTGCAGAAAATATTCTTTTATGAATTAGGCTTGCAACATACAACGAATTATGAGAGGTACAAGGAGATAGCTGGTGCTGCTGATGACTTAGGGATCAAATATTACGATAAAGTTGTTGACGGAATTAGACCTAGATTGAATCGTGAAATTAGTGATGAAGTTCATGAAATGAGAAATCAGATCTGGAAGTAGCTTGTTTATTCCTGATCATTATTTATTCTATTTATACACAATATTTATTCACAATTTAATTTTATTTCCTCATTATCGTTAACCACTTTTGCCAGTTCTTTCCATGTCTTCAGTTTATCATCCCATGAAATCCTAACTAATCCACTAGTTGAAGGAACAACAAACAGTGCTCCCTTATAAAACTTCTGATCTTGTAACCCCCATTTGAACGCTCTCTTCTTATAAAGTCCATTCTCAGCCATGACCTTACTTATACTTTCCCAAATACCTTTACCTACAAGGCAAACGACCTTTGGATTGTGCTTCTTCAAGGAGTCTAATAGCCTGGGAACGTTCCGTTTCATCTCCACAGCAGGAATCTCTTCTATCCCTTTAGTTGGTCTCATCACTAGCTCTGTGAATCCAATTCTATAATCTTGACACATTCTTACATCATCTTCAAACGTCAGTTCATCTTCAATAAGTCCACTTTCATTCAGTAACTTCCAGAATTTGTTAGTAGGATGTGCAAACCGATGTCCCACCTCGGCAGACCTCACGCCAGGGTTGTAACCAACAAACACTAGCTTCAGATCATCTTTAAGCAAGTCCGGTAATGGATTTAGATGCTTATACACCAATTCAGATCTATGGAAAATGTACGGTTTGATCAATTTGGAAGGTTTTGATTCCGTTCTTTCAGAGGTTTCTGTATAAATATACTTGTTTAAGTCTAATTTCATACTCTAAAATCGACAAAATGCACTAAATATGGCTCTTCTATATCTAATTCTCTTTGTATTGATTAAATACTAAATACCCAAATATTTACGTAATAAAAATCAAACAAAAAAAATGTGGACTTTTGGCTCGTTATCAAAACACAGAAAAATCATAGAAATGCCAGTTGATAATCTGCTAGGAAACGAAGAGGATCTGATCCTGAATAAGACTTCAAATTTGTCCCTGGATGACCCAGAAGAACGATCAATTTCAACACCTTCAAATCACTTCATTAAAAGGTCATTTGCTTATCAACATGAGTACACTCCAAACACATCATCACCTTTGAAAACTTTTGTCTCATCCACAGATGACCTGTTAGAAGGATTCATTCCAGAAGACAGTGATATAATAATGCAAGATGAAGACTTCATTGATGAAGCTACTCAAGATCAGAGTTTTAGCTCACAAATTAGTAGAAATACTTCAATAATATTAAATCCAACAATGCTAGGAGCTAAAATTGCAACTCAGGGTTCACCAATAGGTAAATCACGTAGGAATTCCAGATCACAGAATGTTGTGAATAATGAAGAAGAAGATGATTTTTCTAACGTTACAACTGAATCTTCACCAATAATCACCACCACTTTAAAGCATAGAATACGATCAAAATCAGATTACAATGACGTTGAAGATGAAGTTGAAGATGAAGATACTTCTTTCGAAGATTCAATACAATCCTCCTCCACACCTTCCAAAAACTGGATGTCTAAACATAGAGATAGACCCATTCAATTCCAAATGCATCATCATCATTACTACCCATCTTCTACTCAATCATCATTCATTTCAGATTATGATGATACTGATGATTCTATACTACCTGCTCCTTGGTCTAAAATTGCAGAACCAAAGGCACCAACTCCTTACATAATAAGTTCATATCTGCAGCTTTTGTTCAACGCAGTAACATCATCAGTTGCTCTCTATATCTTGATAAGTGCAATCAAAACAGTTCGTTCTGATATTAACTCCAAAATGGAAGAATACGCTCAAGATATGGCCATGGAAGTCTCAATTTGTGCAAGAAATTACATTGAGAATAAATGTCATCCTGACACAAGAGTCGCTAAAATTGAAAAAGTTTGTATTGAATGGGAACGTTGTATGAACAGAGACCCAACGTTAATGGCAACGAAGGCAAGTGTTAGTGCCGAAACGTTAGGATTGATTCTAAATTCGTTAATAGAACCAATCGGTGGGAAAGCTATAGTCGTTTTTGTATTAGGTTTTATTGCTTGGGCATTCACATCAAATTTTGTCTTTGGATTCGTTAGAGCTAAATCATACTACGGATGGAATAATACGAATCAAAATAGTATTAATAATAATCAAGGGAATTTGTCAAGACACAACCAAACGAATCAAATCCCGTTAACCACAGAACAACATCCAATGTTAACAAACTTACAACAATAAAGATAAAAAAGGTGGATTACAATTAAATAGATAAATCAATCAAATAAAATGAAAAAAAAAAAAACAAACAAATATTTCATTACTTAATGTAATACAATGTTATAGATCATCTAGTACCGTAAACGTTGTTTTCAGAAACCATGATGTGTCCCTTCTCTGCTAATAATATGGTAGCTGAAAGATATTCTTCAGTGGTGAATTTTTCAGACTCGATCGATATTTTGTTGTTAATATGGTCAAATATTTCATCATATGGAACACCATCAGCAGTTTCAAAGATTTCAGTTTGTGTTAATTCTGCAAACATTTTAGAGAATTTAGTGAATCTTTCTGGTGATATTTTCTCAACTGAAATTTCATCTGAATATTGTAATGGTCTATCAAATATGTGATTCACTTCTCTTGTTTCTTCTTCTGGTTCTTGCGATACTGGAGTTATCTCTTTAATGTTCAAGTTTTCGATTAGATTCTCTGGTTGTAGTTCATCGTTTGCTTGTGATTGTGATTGTAAATCTTCACCATCTTCTTGGTTTTCATCAGGAATATAATCATTTTCATCATGTTGGGAAGATTGTTGTTGAAATTGAGATTGGGATTCTCCCTCATGTCTTGAACCTAGTGAGTTTCTAGTAGTTCTTGGTTGTGATTTTCTTTCAAATGATTCAGGTTCATCAGTTTTTCTTGTTGAATGAAGTTGTTCATCATCATCGTCATCATCGTTGTCATCATCATCAGAACTATCACTTTCATCTTTATCCGCATCAGGTTTTGGCGATGTCCTTTGTCTTTTATTTTGTGATGGATTGATTCTTTCAACTTCTTTAAAGATTGAAAAATTAACTAATTCCTCAGCAACTCTCGTATCAGCTAACTCAACGGTTTTACTTAATCTAACTTTAGCATGAGCAGTTGCTAAACGAATAATTGTTTCTAAAGTACGGGCTGTTATAGGAGATGCATTTTTAGAACCAGTTGCTGAAGCATGTCTTAATTTAGTATAGATATCAACGATATGATCAGTTGCATTTTTAGTTAAAGTTGGTTGATAACGATTTTTAGCATATTGAATATA
Source organism: Phaffomyces orbus (assembly GCA_003708145.3). Taxonomy (NCBI): domain Eukaryota; kingdom Fungi; phylum Ascomycota; class Saccharomycetes; order Phaffomycetales; family Phaffomycetaceae; genus Phaffomyces; species Phaffomyces orbus. The sequence continues at coordinate 135,362 of PPNK03000001.1, forward strand.
TTTTTTAACGAATTGAATTGATAAAATCTTTGGTTTTTTGTTTATACTTGATTTTTTCTCTCTGTTTAATCTTTCTTTATATGCTTCTAAAGCACCTGAATGTAATAATGGGTTAAATTTTTGATAGACGGATTCATGTTCATCATTCTCTAAATCTTGGTCATCGTTTTCATCTAGTTTTTGATTACCAATAGCTAATGATAACCCTGAACTTTCTCTAATTGGTTCACCTTCACTATAACCAGCTGGGACGTATCTATGAGTTTTTAACATATGTTCCGAAATTGCTCTATCTCTTTCGACATTGACATCATCAGTGACAATAAATAATAAATCAAAACGTGATAATAAAGAATCTGGTAATGCAATATTTTGATGAGGATCTTTATGGACATCATATTGACCATATACTGGATTTGCAGCTGCAATGACAGAACATCTAGCATTTAATGAAGTATGAATACCTGCTTTAGCAATTGTAACTGTTTGTTGTTCCATAACTTCATGAATGGCAACTCTATCAACATCAGACATTTTATCAAATTCGTCAATACAAACAATACCTCTATCTGCTAAAACCATTGCACCTGCTTCCAACCTTCTTTCCCCAGTTTCTCTATCTTGAGTAACAGCAGCAGTTAAACCAACACCTGAGGAACCTCTACCTGTTGTTGCAATTGCCAAAGATGCGGTATTCAGAACAAATCTTAACATCTGAGATTTTGCAGTAGATGGATCACCAACCATCAGAATGTTTATATCACCTCTCAAATGGGAACCATTATCCAAATTTTTTTCAACACCACCTAATAACATTAATAAAATAGCTTTTTTGATATAAGAATGTCCATAAATAGAAGGAGCTAAAGATTGAGAAATGACTTCAAATAAATCTTTTTCCTTTGAAACCATGTTGATATTTCTAACGTCGGAATCTGTTATATTTTCGAACGTTGAAACACCTGTAGATAATGCATGTAATGGATAAATTGAATTAGCTAAAATAATAGTTTTAAAACTTGAAGTTGAATTAGCACCACCACCTAAAGATCTATAAACACCAACGATTTGAACACGATCACCAGGTTTCAATAAGTCAACTAAATCGTCGTTCAGAACCACTTCTAAAGATCTTGGTAATTGACCAGCTGGAGCTCTTTCTGGCATTTCTTGAACCGTTATCATTTGATGATCTCTATAAGTAGAGTAACCATACTCTGTTGTCAATTTATTACCTTCTAAATCCTCAGTTGGATAAACTGGAGGTGTACTTATAGGATTGAATGAGGTTGTTTGATCAAAGAAATCTCTTGAATGGAATCTACCAGTTTTATCACTATAGTTAACAGATCTCAATAGTTTTGGGCGAACCAAAGAGGCTCTTGTGACGATACCTTCTAGTGAAATCAATTTAGATAAGTGTATGGCTCTAATAGTACGAGGTGACACGTTATTTGCACCGAAAGCACCTTTGAATGATAAATAAAATGGTCTTTGTTCATCAAAATCTTGAAAACTTGGATTATTTGGGTCATAAATGGAGACAACGTTATCTCTCAGAGCTTTTTCAAAAGCAGGCAAATACTCAGAAGGTTCGTTCAATAGCCCTTTCCAGATAGAACGATCAAACTCTCTCAATTCATCAATTGACACGGTTAGTCTTCTTTCACCTTTACCTAACAAATCACGAATCTCTTCCCTATAGTCTGTCAATCCTTCCTCATTGTCTAGAAATTCCTGGAAACGACGCACTCTGTCACCAAACACCGCATCAACAGCTTCATTTAGTTCATCCATTCTTCTACTAATGGCAGCGGTATTTAACTACTAGAAATGTGAAATCTAAACAAATAATTTTTCAATGTATTTAATTTACCAAATTCGGAAACCGAGGGCTCTGCGAGTCGGAAATGAGATAATTCAATCTAAATCAATTATATCAGCAATCTTTCAACCTTCAACTCTTTTGGAGTCTTTTGGACTGGTTGTCTGTTTGCAGTACTGTGGTAGTAATGGAAATTGATATAGAATCCATCATCAATAACGACCCTGAGTGGACAAGTGAGAATGAAGATACGATAACTGGACCATTCAATTATCTCAATAGGAATAAAGGCAAACAACTAAGATCCAAATTGATCCACTCATTTAACAAAATTCTCAACATTGAACCAGACAAAATAGAACTGATATCGAACATCATTGAGCTTTTACATACTGCGTCATTATTAATTGATGACATAGAAGATGGATCGAACTTGAGAAGAGGTAAACCAACAGCACATTTAATTTATGGAACTCCATTTACCATCAATACATCTAACTATATTTACTTCAAATCATTCAACGAATTGATCTTATTAAGTGAATTGTGCGAAACTGAAGAGAATAGATCTAAATGCATAAAGATATTCAATGACGAACTATTAAATTTACATCGTGGGCAATATATGGATTTACATTGGAGAGATGACTTGATAATTCCTAATATTGAGGAGTATCTAGCAATGGTTATGAACAAGACAGGTGGTTTATTCAGACTAGCTATAAGGTTGATGGAATTGTTCGTTGTTGAGAAGAAAATATCTGGATCCTTAGTACCATTAGTGAATTTATTAGGTATGATTTATCAGATTAGAGATGATTACCTGAATTTAAAAAATGAGGAACTTCAAAATAATAAAGGATATTGTGAAGATATCACGGAAGGTAAATTTTCGTTTCCAATAGTGTATGTTTTCACTAAAAACAAAGAGGATAAAACGTTATTAGGCATATTAAAGCAAAGAACACAAGATGATCAGATTAAAAAATATGCCGTTGATTATTTGACAGAGAATGGAGCATTTGAGTTCACTAGAGAGTTTTTAAGTGAATTAACATCAAAAGCCATCGAAGTGATCAAAAGTGTTGGGGAATTTCCAGAATTGATTCAAATTGTGACAAATTTAGGAAATATTTGAATATTTAAGATGAGTTTTTATAATCAGTAAATTCTTTACTTGTTAAAATCAATCTTCAGTTTTTGACTTCAAACTTTCAATGAATACGCTAGTAAACTGTGCTCCTAAGAATTGGGTTTTATTAATTGTAAAGTTAAGTTTTAAGGGTCATTACAATAATTTTAGTGTACAAAGACATACTGTCTGGTTTCATATGATTGAGTTGAGATGTGTTGTATTTTTTTCACACAGAACTACAAAAGCTACAGCTGTTTTTGAGGAGTAGTCTGTATAATCACTGGTAAACTCGAATCACTGAATGATTATTGTATAATCGAAAAAGTCTCAAATGATCAAAAGAAGTAAGAAACCAAAGAACAATATATAATTATCTAAATAAGTCTCTTACCTCAATAAGAAACATCTATTGGATCTTTAACTTGTTCATATCGTTTTCTCCCTCTAAGATGATTAATTGTTCACTGAACTTTATCTATACATTTTCCTATACTCTATAAGCTCTGTTTAGCATGTATTTGTTACATTGTCTTTTTGATTTTCCTTACAACTGTTTTTCCATAAGATGACCTTCTGGGGCCAAAAAAGAGTTAGCATCGATTCAGTCTTACTAATCTGGATGTTTCGTAAACCACGTAGCCATTGGATGTATAAGTACTGTGGAAATAGATATTAGAGAAAAGAAAACCTGGGTTACATTTCTAGAAATAAATAAAAATACTGGAAAGTTGAAACTATTCTTCTCAACTCTTTTATATGCTTGTACAGCCAGATGTTTTTTGCTTGAATAGACCTTTATGAGTTCTGTTGCAGTCATATGTGGGCCTCGTTGAACTGACTGACTCTGATTATTGAGATGTAGGGGAAAACTCTGTCCCTTCATCTATTTTTTTGATGTCTAGTTGACATTTGTAAGTTGATGGTATAAGGAGAGAAGTAAATCGTGCACCTTAACTACGATTTAAACACCTAAAATTCTGTTCTCCTCTTCACTCTTCACAAATCATTAGTCATTAAATGTATAAAATAGGTAAAAACTGCTTTATGCACGCTTAAATGTTTTATAATTGTCACTTATAAACATATAAACAGTGTGGGATTGATACTAAGGGTAGCATACCCACTAAAGGATTAAATAGATTTCGAGATTTGAATTGGTGATTGAGAACCAGTTGGTCTGAATGGCTTCCGCAAAGGTGTTCTCTCAATGGCCTTCTGGCTACTAACCCATCGATCTAAGGAATATCTTTTTGATACCGGTAGATAATGTTACTAATCATGTTTAATGAATATATGTTAATTGGCATTGAGTGTTTACTGATGCAATATTTGAAAGATACGTATGTACTGTAATCTAAAAGTATCAACTCAACAATATAACAGTATAGACTTGATAAATTTCACTATTCTTCTACTTCAAGTAACTCAGATCTACGAATTCTCTCTCTACTTATCCCAATGAGTTATGACATGGACAAATAAATACAAGTTAAACAGAGCTTTAAGGGTGAATAAGTAAATAGAATCATCCTAATTAGGAAGTTTTCTGTTTTGGGAAGTTTTGTAATGAAAATTTCACATGTTTTCATAAAAAAAAATCTTTCTTCTCAATTAGAAAAAAAAATATTTAAAATTTTTCAAAACAAAACAAAAATCTTAATTCATCTTCACTCTTCTCTGTCGACCAATTGAGAGAATACAGAATTTCAATTTGTTGCTCTTTTAGTTATACTCATCTAATCTTTTGTGTTCATATTTTGTTTTTGGTGCTTTTTTCATTATACTCACTTTGTTCATTTTTCTCCATACAAATATAATTATGTCTCAATCAAAAGATAAGGAAACTAGACAACGTTCGAAAATTTCATCAACAGTCTCAGAATTTACTAAGGATGGACCCATCAGAGCCTCAAAGACCAATGTATTAGTACAGAAGACAGAACGTGAAACTAAAAAACAAAACTTTATAGTCCGTGCTTTTTGGACGATAGTCATGATTTCTGGGTTTATTACCATAATAGCTCTTGGACCAAGTTACACAGTTTTATTAATTTTCTTTGCTCAAATCCTCGTCTTCAAAGAATGTATTTATGTCACTTCTCAATCTTCCAAAGAGAAGAATTTACCATTAACAAAATCTTTAAATTGGTATTTTTTATTCACAAGTATTTATTATCTTGATGGTGAATCATTCATTCATTCATTCAACCATTTAATCTTCACGAATCAATTCTTGACTCCATTGGCCACACATCATAAATTCATCAGTTACTGTCTTTATGTTATGGGACTTGTTTTCTTTGTTGCCACTTTGAAAACTGGACACTATAGATTCCAATTTGCCCAATTATGTATAACTCATATGGTTTTACTATTAGTTGTTTTCCAAGCTCATTTAGTCATCAATAACATTTTCAATGGTATGATTTGGTTCTTATTACCAGTTATTTTAGTTATTGTTAATGATATCTTTGCTTATCTATGTGGTATAACGTTTGGTAAAACTCAATTGATTGCGATTTCTCCAAAGAAAACAGTGGAAGGATTTGTTGGTGCATGGATCTTTACATCAATATCTGCAGTTATATTAGCTAAAATTTTATCCAATTACAATTTTTTAATCTGTCCAGTTGAAGATTTACGTCAAAATTTATTTTCACCATTCACTTGTGAAATTAATCCAAGTTTCACTCCACAAGAATATAGAATCCCATCAATAATTGCAAATCATCTATCGATAGATAAAATCGCAATAAAACCTATTTATTTCCATTCTTTGAATCTAGCTTCGTTTGCTTCATTAATTGCACCATTTGGAGGGTTTTTCGCAAGTGGTTTGAAGAGAACTTTCAAAGTTAAAGATTTCGGTCATACCATTCCAGGTCATGGTGGTATTACAGATCGTATTGATTGTCAATTTCTAATGGGATCTTTTGCTTATTTATATTATGAAACATTTCTAAGTTCTCCAAGATTTAACGTTGGTTCAGTGTTGCAACTAATTGTAACAAATTTACAACCAAAGGACATTCGTACTTTAATTGAGAAATTAGTTTTATATTTATACAACTTGCGACAACTAGATGAAGAAACTTTTGTGAAAATTATTGCTTTATTACAATAATCGGTTGAATCAATCACAATATTTATAACAGTATGACAATAGGTATTTATATAATTTAGTATATATACTATATATTTATACAATGGAGTTTTAAACTGTACCTATTTATAATCAAATCTAGTTCAATGAATGTGCACATATTTGGTTACAAAACTCATCAAAATTGGACCAAAAGAGGAGCACAGCTTATAGCCTCCATACACACTTCCACAAATACTAAGTTCATGAGTACCCAGTCCACAGGACCAAGCTCCAGCATGTTCTATTTGAACGGGAAAGCAATTGTAGACCGAATTACAATAACAAATGTGATTTCAACAATAATTAAAAACTTGATTTAAAAGAATATACACTTTAAATTATAACAAATTTCATGTAATATTTCGATTAATAAGTGCTTTATGATGGAAATCTCAAAGAAGCGTACTCATTTGTACATCTACCAATAAGACATTCTGCAACAATGTTCAACGCGCCCTAGTAGAAGAAGCAAACAGTTATCCTACAAAATTACAGACAAACGACAAATTTCTGTTTCATACCAACAGAAAACATAAGCACAGAAGGGTAACATGGTGCACCAAATCGCTACTGATCATAACTTTATTAATATGTATCTAATCAAGTTCAAATCAATATGCGACAAGGTCCAACCAATTTAGAGTATTTCGATTAAAACCCACAAATTTAATCATCATATTACATGGGCTCAAGTTCCAAGTTATAATTCTTCCTAGTGGTACGAAGTTTGAGTTAAAGTAGGTGGGTCCTCTAACTGATAAATTTTCATCACTGATCTCATAGATGGATCGATCTCACTGGAAATTGTAAGTCTACCATTCAAATAAATTTTATTAAATTTTGAGAATACTCACAAAATTCCAGCTCATTTTGCAGGATCATTGTATGCTATTGCGGGTAGCGTTACAAGATTCAAGTTCGAGATACTGTTGGTCTTTCTTGTTAGAAAGTAAGGCTACAAGATTCTGGTGCGTCAGTTGTCGAAATTTCTTCCCCCCGTAATCCTACTTCCGACCAAAATGTTAATTTGTCAGCCTTAAATTGTAAAATATTTTTTTTTTGGTGGCAAAATTGACACTTTCTTTCTTTTACTTCAACAACAACTTTCAATCAAAATAATGGCAGAAGTTTTATCTAAAAGAACTCAGGAGTCAGTCGATGACATTCTCGGTGAAAGTCTGGAGCCAAGCAGTAAAAAGAGAGAAACTGAGAAGAAAATAAGCAAACCAGGTCGTAAACCATTAGACACGGAGCCAAAGAATAAAAGAACAGCACAAAATAGAGCAGCACAAAGGGCCTTCAGGGAAAGAAGGGAACAAAAAGTTAAAGACTTGGAAGTCAAAATCTCTAATTTGGAAAATGAAAATAAAAATGCAAATACTGAAGCTGAATTCTTAAGATTACAAGTTCAAATGTTGATGAATGAACTAGCTAAACATCGTGGTACTCATGATTTATCAGATTTAAAACTACCATCTAAACCATCTTTGGACAATTTAGACGTTTCCCCTGGAAGTGAGAACTCTTCTACGTTTTCTCCAAATGATAAATCTTCCACCGATGAATCAAATAACTCTACTACAAATATTAATAATATGAATAAAGGCCCTTCATTCTCATTTGAATTCCCATGGAGTCGCAACAACTCAACAAATCAAACTCCTCTTTCAACTAAGTCACCATTATTTTCAACTTCTTCAAATAATAATATACCCTCATTGTCTTCAAATGCATCAACTACTTCATCTGGAACTTCACCATTCGAATTATACAACACTGATGATCAGAAAGATTTACCACTGTTCAATCAAGTGAAAAATACTACCAAGACTCAAGATTTTGATTTCGATGAACATTTTGATGAAGGTATCGATGAATTTTGTTCTGACCTAAATACAGCATGTGGTACAAGAGAAGTTCCAATTCCAAAATCAAAATCTCAAATGTCAACTCCATTACCAGTCAATACTCCAAAGGATAGTAATAAAATCGATTCACTACATTTCTTTGAGGAAAATATCAATGATAATGCATTATTTAATGGATATTCTAGTTTTGATCCATCTTTAGCATTTGATTCAACAAATTCATTGAACGTTGATGATCTATTCGATGATCAAGTACCAGAACTGGAAAATGATCCATTATCAACATTAACAACCGAAGAATCAGTATATGATCCATTTGGATTATTTACTAAAGTTGATTCCAAACTATCCCCAATCGTTGAAAATCAAGCTCCATTAAAAACTGAACCAACTGCAACTTATAACAACATTGCACCAAATGATATTAATAATGATCCTACATTAGATGAAGTCGTCCCTGCAAAAGAACAAAAATTCTTAAAATGCACAGAAATTTGGGATCGTATAACATCACATCCAAAATATTCCGATATTGATATTGATGGCTTATGTAGTGAATTAAGAGCAAAAGCAAAATGTTCTGATAAAGGTGTTGTCATTGATTATACAGATGTGAATAAAGTTCTTGAAGAAGCGTTGAAATAAAGGGCTAAAAAAAAATTAATATCAAATCCTGTTTATAAAATGAATTTCTAAAATTCCACTTTTTTTAACTGGATTCACTTGGGGTAATGTTTTTTTGTTTGATAAATTAAAGGTTGTTTTGTTTTCTATTTTTGTTTTGTTTTGGTTATCATCATTTTATTGATAAATTTCAGTTCTTTTTTTTTTTTACTTTTTTCCATCTGGAGATCCAATATGAGATTTATTAACTTATTTGATTTGTCTCCCATAATATTGACAAATCTGGCACATTATTTTTGGCCAATAATGAGTTTTTTTATTTTTATTGTTGAGACACAATTGGAAAGATGCCATAGGGGTTTTTGGATGCTTGTTTATAGTTTTTTGTTTAGTAAAGGATAATTTAAAAGAATTATACATTGCTTCACATGTACTACATATAAAACTTTATGTTAGAAAAGTATCAGTCATTACTTTGAAAAAAACAAATAGAGTCCAGCTCAGACAAATGCATTCAGATTATAATTTAAACTCCATTATTGAACAAAATTCATGGTTCTTAGATGTTTGAACAACTCAATCAACGTTAATATAAATCTTATTAAAATTCAAAAAATTCAAAATCTTTGAATATTTCAAAAATTTAAACAATATTCTTTGAATTAAACTAACATTTTTACCATTATTTAAATGATCTAAAGATAAATTCAAATCAATTCCATTTTTATATTTGATAACGTTGATCAACACTACTAACACTATGAATTCCACAACCAATCTTTTGAAAAATTTGAATAAGATTTTAAATAAACCAATTAATATTTTTTTCAAAATTAATAAAAATTTAGAATTTATACCATTTTCATTAATTTTAAAAAGTTTGAAAATCTCAACTGTAAATAATGATGTTTTTTTATCTTCATCTCCATTATTTTTACTTTTGATCTCATCGTTCAATCTTCTTAATGCTAAATTGACTTCTTTTTTCAATAATTGAACATCTCTTATCTCATTCCTTACTCCACGATTAGTTATATTAGAATTATTAATCAAACTTTGGTTTAAATAACTTTCATTGAAACTGTCATACCCAACACCATGTGTACTCCCACTATAACTAACACTATTTGAATTTATTCCAAAACCGGGACTTAAAAAGCTTAATGGCGATCCCCCATTTATACCACTAATATCATAGACACTATCATTTATAGCTGGATCGACATCTTTAATTTGATCCCATAGATATTCTAACTCACTCAAAAGCTCTCTTGCCTCGTGGGTTCCTGAAGCGTATAGTTTCATAGTTTCAATAAGAAATGATATGTATCTTCTTTTAGCCTCTGTTTTAGAAATACCTTCTTCTTCTTTCCAAGCATTCCATTTTCTTCTAGCATTCTCATCTTCGTATGAGCTCCCTGTGGGGCGAGACATCACACCAGCAACATTTCCTTCAGTGGCTTGTTTATATAGACCATAAAGTCGTATTCTATTCTCTAAAGGAGGACGAGGTAATGAACCGTAACCAGTTCTTGTTGATAAGGTACGAATAGTGGAGATTGCCTTCACAAAGACACGATCTGCAGTTGTTAGTATATTTCAAAAGCCGCCAGTACATGGAGTCAAAGCTTACCTATTGAATCAGACATCTTTCAATCCAATATTTATCTAAAGTTTTTAGTTATTTACTTATTAATTGTTTACACCGATGAATAGTCCAAATCAAAACAAAAACAATCGGGGAAAGTGCTTCGAACCTGTAACTGTAGATAATTATTATTCTGTGGGATGAAAGAAAATTTTACTTGAAGAATTTGAAATTTGATGATGATAATAAATTCATTTGATTTGAGTAGTTTATTCAGAATATTGTCTAGTGTCTGATATGAAATATCACGTTTTAACTATGTAATCCAAAAATTTATAAAAAAATAATCAAGGGAAAATGACAGTGTAAAACAAAATATCTCAATCAAGTTTTTCTTGTTTGCACCAAAATAGGAACTTAGTATAGCGAGTATAAAACCCACTAAGCACCAGAGTGTTGGCAAACTGAATAATATATAAAATTGAAATAAAATAAACACATTCTTGAATAAACTCTCTATAATCAAAAAAAAAAAAAACTTCTCATCAATATCAATAATTCAACTTTCTTCATTCTTGATCCTACATTTTTTGACTTCTTTTCAGCATTAAGCAACCGTTATAAAATATACAAAATTAAATTTCTATCCAAAATAAACTTAGTTTTCTGGAATATCAATTTCACCAGCGTTAATAGCTTCAATGACATCATGAGGATTTTTGTAGTTAATTCTACAACCAACAGATTGAGCAGTACCTAAGATTTCTTTGGTGACTGAAGCTAAGTTTTTACCAAATGATTTTTCTCTCATTTGTCTAGCAATTTCAATAATATCTTCTAATTGTAAGTTACCGTTGTGTTTAACATTTTTTTCCTTCTTTCTATCTCTTGGAGCTTCTTTTAAGGCTGTGATGACTAATGATGAAGCAGATGGGACAACTGAAGCAACAGCTTGTCTGTTTTGGATTCTTAATTGGACAGTAACTTTGATACCTTTGAAAGCTTTAGTAGCTTTGGCGATATCTTCACCAACTTTCTTTGGGGATAAACCTAAAGGACCAATTTTTGGAGCTAAGGCAGCGGAAGCACCGACTTCACCACCAACAGCTCTTAAGTAGATGAATTTAACTTCAGATGGATCGAATTTTGGAGGCATTTTGATCTATTATTATTGTTTGGTAGTAATTATGCTAATGTGTTAATCTGTTAAAATTCGCTTTTTTTTCAGTTTTCAGTTTGTTTGGAAAAAAATGTGACAGTGGATTACGTGATGCTTATGTCATTTATAAGCGTTGCTTATATAATCCTCTAGCATTTTAAGTTTGATGTTTGGGTTATTAGGGCTTTCATTACATCTCATGTGACTTAAGGTAGGGCTCTAACAATTCCCCATTACTTGATACATCTATTTCTCTAAATAAACTACCTATAGCTGAATTCTAATCTTGTCTCATTTCTTTACTTCTTTGTTGATAATCTTCACAATTGGGAAATACCTATGGAATCCATTTGATTCAATGACAACTTTTGAGTTACTAATATCTTGATCTTTATATAAATTCAAGCTTATACCAATTGAACTCTTTTGATAAGATTTGAACCAATTTAACCAAGATTGTTTATTTAAGTTGAATTCATTAGATTTATTATTTTCAATTAAATCAATAATTAGTTTCAAATCTTTCAATACCACAAATCTTAATTCTTTGAATCTCTTTTCATCAAATTTCTGAGTTTTTAACTCCTGTATATATTCTTCATATTTGGGAAATGCTGGAATTCCAACTGTTGAAAATGGTTTCATTCTTAAATCATATAGTAGTTTGAGATTTTTAGCAAATGGAAATTCTGGTACTTTCACTAATCCATTGGATTGTAATTTAATCAAACTTAAGAATTGTAGATTGGATAAGTTTTTAATAATCTTATAGACAAGCAATTTCTCTTTCAGATTCCTAATTATTTTTTCTAGTTGAGCTATATCTGCTGAAGTTTTATGCGTTTTCTTAATATGATTAATCTTGTCTAAATTATAAGCAATTACTCTGTCAATTACAGATTCAACACTTTCAACTAAATAACAAACAAACCAATACATCTGATGGAATTCCCAAACTTTGTATAAATCTAATTCAAATCCTTTCAACACAACAGAGATCATGATTTCTAATTTGAAGTAATAGATCCATGAAGTTAATGGAATCGCCAAATTTAATTTCTTATCTAATATAAATTGATCCTTGAATTGGAAAACTTCACTTAATGTAACTTCTAAATTCTCTGCATTGGCTTGTAATGAATCAAACTGAACTATCAATCGTGATAAACGCTGTCTTTGTCTACATGGATTTTGATTCATGGCACTCAAATATTCAAAAAATTGTGTTGATAAGTTTTGCATAAATTCATTAATTTTATTTTGTGCAAGTTTGTTTTCAGTTGTAAATAATTCCGATTTGTAAGAACTGAATGAATTCAATATTTCAACCATGAATCTACTAATTGATTCATCTCCAAGTATTGTTTTATCATCCCTTATTAAAAAAAACGGGTAAAATGCTCTCGAGAAAGAATGATGTTCGGTATTCGCAAAATTCAAACAATGTGATAATACATCATTTGGATCTTCTCTTTCCATAAGTGTAAAGATTTGTTTGAAGTCGTTGACTAACGTTATCAATGAAGAATAATCTTCAGATGTGTGGGAAATTAGTTCTCCTGGTGGAGCGACATTATCCAATCTTTTTTGAATCCCTAAACTATAACAGCCTTTAACTTCATCAATTGAGTTCAAATAGTTTAGTTCCTTTTGTAATGATTCTGCTTTTTCCATTATTAAATCTAAAAATGAAACATCATAAGTAGTGTTCTCTGAATTTTTGGGAACTCTTGCGCTGAAAAACAGAGATAGTTTCAGTAAATTTTGTAAAATTATTATAATATCAGAAATGATTAAAGCATCTTTATCTTCTGAATAATTATCATTCAAAAATTCTAATGTTGTTTCTAATTGTTCTAAAACATCATCTAACTGAACAGTTGATAATAAGTTCAATCCCATAACTTGTGTGTTAATATCTTCTTCCTCATAAACAACTCCTGCTCGAGCCAAAGTACATGTTATCCTTGCGAAAAACAAACACCCCACTATAACGTTTCTCAACACTAAATGAACTAACTTAGATTCTTGAAAAAATTCATCATCATCATCGAATTTACACCCTTCTAAACCACTACTTGGATTCTTAGAGTAGTTGACTAACAACTCCTCAACGTAACGATTACTTAACAGAGTTTGTGTCAATGTAGTATTGTTTAGCCAAACAAATAAACTTCTAAAACTAGAATCTGCTAACCAGCAAATCTCCTTAAGTGATCTTTCTTTAACAAAGTCAAAATTCTTTTCTTCTTCTGATAATTCAATCAATCCAGAATCTAGTTTTTCATTCATCACTTCTAGGGCATGTGTACCTTCAAATAATGAAAAACTAGGGTTCTTTACAATAACATCATTTTTCAATTTTTGACTCTTTGAGAACAACAACTGTGTGATATCTGTTAATCCATCTCCATTGTCATCTTTGAGAGATATGTGAGAGAGCAATTCAACAGTATTAGCAACCATGCCAGTGAATTGAGACTCCTGGCGACCTAATATAGTATTCAATGACTTTGTTTCCAATCGTCTTTCAACTTAAGTTAGAGATATTTAAAACACAGGTTTGTCCAGTTCCGGTGTTGTTTCACGTGACGGTTACCGGAAGTCAGTACTTAGTAATTACCAATGTACCAATGAAGTTGATTATATAAGTTCAGACGATTGGGAAGTATGTAAAGTGGATAGTCTATAGATTGTTGGTTAAGAGCTTCTCGTACTCATAATCAGTTGCGTGATGGAAATTTTGCGACCAGCAGAATTGCTATGTACTTGGGTTTCCTAGATAAAAAATGACACAAAAATTAGAGTAATCATGATAAATTGGGTTGATAAAATTTATCGTTTTGATTCAATAATTCCAGCAGCATCAAAGTACAAACCCCTTACATCAAACCTCTCCAATTGCCAATCACAGTTAGTCCTTTACCTCTATTAGAGTCTCACTAATAGTATGGTGTCCAGATGTTTCTGCCCCACCTAGTCCGAGATGCGGCCAATGATATTCAGTAGATATTAGATATCGACAGTTCATACATAATATAAGCCTACACTGTATCCCATATATTGTACTATATATGAGTGTTAGAGTGCTTTGCAGTAGGAGGTTCTTGCATCTGTCTGCTAGAGTTTGTAACCAAGCAGCGTCAAGAACTCCATTGGAACAATATGATCATTTAGTTGAACGAGGTAAATTAAAAGATGATCCATATCAACGTAAAATTATTTCAAATTTAGGTTCTTTACATAAATCATTAGTTAATTACAAACCAGTGAAGGTTGATATTCCAGACATTGAAAATCTTAAACCTAAAAAAGGTTTGAATAAATTCATCAGTTCTATTTTCAAATCAAGAAATTCAGAGTTAGAATTTGATGATTCAGAGTATGATTCAATACCAAAGGGGATTTACTTATACGGTGATGTCGGTTGTGGTAAAACAATGCTAATGGATTTATTCTATTCAACGATTCCTGCTCATTTACCTAAAAAGAGACTACATTTCCATCAATTTATGCAGAATTTACATAAGAGAAGACATCAAATCTTACAAAAGCATGGAGCTCCAGATATGGATCCAATTCCAATCTTAGCTGCAGAAATTGCACAAGAGGCAACTATATTATGTTTTGATGAATTTCAAGTCACTGATGTTGCTGATGCGATGTTACTACGTCGTTTGTTGACCATCACATTAGCTCCAGATCATGGACTAGTGTTATTTGCAACTTCAAACAGAGCTCCAGATTCTTTATACATTAATGGTATTCAAAGGGAGTCCTTCATCCCATGTATTGAATTGTTGAAAGATAGAACTGAAGTTATCTTTTTAGATTCTCCTACAGATTATAGAAAAGTTCCAAAGCCAATCTCAAGTGTCTATTATACTCCAAATCCAGGTATTTCATACAACTCTAAATTTTCTAAAAAAGCAGCAAGAGAACATATTGATAACTGGTATAATTTCTTCTGTCAAGGTCATCCAAGAGAGGAAAATATTGAATTGACAATCTGGGGTAGACAATTAGTTGTCCCATTATCATCTCCACCAAATGTTGCACAATTTACATTTGAACAACTATGTGGTAAGCCATTAGCTGCAGGTGATTATATTTCTTTAGCAACAAATTATAATGCCTTTATTATCACTGATATTCCATATTTATCTGTTGATGTAAGAGATAAAGTCAGAAGATTCATTACATTTTTAGATGCAGTTTATGATAATCATGGTAGATTATGCGTTACAGCGGCAGCACCATTTGAAGATTTATTCGTTGAACCAGAAGATTTGAAAAATGAATATGAATTAAATTTACATGAGAAAGTTGAAGAAGAAACAGATTTAGAAGATGATGAATTAGTTAAAACTCATGGATTTAGTAAAAAAATCGCTAAAAATGCTAAATTATTTACAATAGATGAAGAAAGATTTGCATTTGCAAGAGCTTTATCAAGATTAGCTCAGATGTCAACTCAAGATTGGGTTGATAACAATACATTAAAATAGTATGACAATTTTTTATTTATTTATCATTATTATATATCCAACTCTATAGCATCTGGATTGATCTCTGTAGATTCACTTGCATTAATTGCACTTATTTTTGGTCCATCATTTGCTTTAACAAATCCTAAAGATTCACTATCACTTTTAAATTTATCATTGGCTAATCTTTTAGTCTTCAATAACTCTTGGTAAGTCTCCTTTGAACCAAATTCTAATTCAAATTCGTTCCAATCATTCCATAACTGAGTATTTTTCACTACCGATTGTAATAATGCACCATATTTGAATAATTTTCTAACTCTTTCAAACTCTTTCAATTGAATTTCAACTTTAATGAACTTTAAAACAAATTGAATTGAAAATTTAATAGGTAATGAATCAATAGCATTTCGAAAAATCTCTCTTGTGGAACTTAAACCAAAATTATCAGTTTTCAATTGAATTAGAATTTCAAATAATTCTGATTTCTGTTTAAAATCATCAATTTTCTCAATCCCATCTATTAGAATCTTTATCGACTTATTGATTGAACCTTTTTCATTTTCATAATTAGAATATAGAATGTAAATAACTTTTGATAGATCACTGGGACAATTCTCTAGAGATTGATCAAATAAGTCCCTCATTCTTTCTATTGATAAATTTCTATTGATAGCTTTTGTTAGATAAATATTCCAAATTTCAAAAACAACAGGATATTTGAAAATTGAAATCCCCTTTTCGTATATTTTAAATGCTTCTTCAAATCTTTCATGATCTTCTAAAAAATTTGCATAATTGATAACAGTCAATGGAGTGGCAATTTTTAAATCAAATAAAGTTTCATAAATTTGTTTGGTTTTTGAAACCTCATCTGAACTTTCAACTAAATCTAAATAAAATGACCATAATTTGATACTTTTATGAATCCTTAATTGGACTGGTAATTTATCATCATTGAATTTTATATTTTTGGAATTTTCAGGTATACTTGTTGCAACTTTCATAACTTTTATAGCTAATTCAATATTATCTTGTCTTAACTCTAATTCAGCCCATTCAATCCAAATATTGATCAATTCTTCTGGTGAATTGAATTGAACTTTTATAGCTTTATCAAATACCGTTCTGGCAGTTTTCAAGTCTTTATTATCTTCATAAATTCTTGAATATTGGATCCATATTTTTGATAATCCTGGAGTTGATAGTTGTGGATCAATTGTAGTGATTGCATTGACATAGGTTTTCAAAATATCATTTAGATTATCTTTTGGGAATAGTTTAGCTCTATTTAACCATTCTTCAACGTTATTTGGATTTTGTCTTAATTTGATATCATTCAATAGGAAAAGTCTTCTATCCATCAATTTTTCAAATTTTAATAATCTCAAATCTAATTCTTTATTTAATTCAACGTTATCTTCAGTGACTTCATTCATAAGTTTAGTGATCAAACTTTCTTCAAATTCAGTATATCCATCATATATGATTGTAAAATCTTTAACAGTTAAACAAGTTTTCAAACCTTTCTCGAAAACTTGTCTTGCTTTTAAATGATCATGATTCTTGATATAATAGGTAGCTAATTTCAAATAAAATTTCCCAATTTGATCAGGGAATTTGTTTATCCCTAATTGAATCAAATTATGTATCATTAAATCGTTATGATAATTGGAATTTAATAAAAAATCAATGAAATTTATCCAGATCTCTAAAGAGTTTATGTTTAATGAGACTAATTTATCGAATATCTTAAAACTATTTTGAATGTCCTTGAACTCTATTAGTTTCTCGAGTACTAATTCAAGTTCAACAGGTTCAAAGATCAAATATCTTAAATAAATATCACTTCCAATCTTACCTTTAACCTCGTCAGCAAATTGTAAATACATTGGCCATATTTTATCATGCTGAGAGATTGAAACTTGCCTTAGAGCTTGATTGAACTTTCTCCTTATGAGTCCAACATCTGCTTGTTTCAATAAAAATCCAAGGTATTTAACCCATAACATGGGCAATTTATTTAGCAGTTCTAAAGCTTTTTCGAATTCTTCATTTAGTTTTAGATAATATTGTTTATACTGGATAGGGTTTAAGTCTTGAATTAACTCAATATAATGACCCAAGTATAAATTCCACAGTTTGTAGGATCTTGGTAATGCGTAGCAAGCTCTTTGTAGCACAAACAGTTTATCAATCAGTCTATCTTTTGACCAATAATACCTTAACCAATTACTCAGAGATCCATCTTTAATTAGTTCATACTCATAACGCAAATCCTCTTCCCGAATAAACTCTTCAAGATTAGTAAAACTGACCACCTTCTGGCTCATTCCGACACTTCTGGATAGTTCAGTGGCTCTTCTCAACTGCCCAATTCTGCCAGTTTAAAAATGAAAAATGAAAAATAATTACGTAATAAACTCCTTGAAAAAAAACCAAAAAATGATTCAAAAGGCTCTTAGAAAGCAGCATTAAAAACTGTTGATTGAACTCAGATAAGAGAAATAAAAATGTCTGGAGCCAACAGGTGAGTTATTCTGATGGATTGAGTGTATCATGATGTCAATTGTACTAACATTACAACCAGAGAAGCCGTTTTCCCAACCAGAATGACCCTTGGGTTGATGAAGGGGAAGCTTAAAGGTGCCCAACAAGGTCATAGTTTACTAAAGAGGAAATCAGAAGCATTGACTAAAAGATTCAGAGACATCACGAAACGTATCGATGATGCGAAGAGGAAAATGGGTAGAGTCATGCAAACTGCAGCATTTTCATTAGCTGAGGTCACTTATGCAACTGGTGATAATATTGGTTATCAAGTTCAAGAGAGTGTTAAGAATGCTAGATTTAAAGTCCGTGCAAGACAGGAAAATGTTAGTGGTGTTTACTTACCAACTTTTGAGAGTTATATTGAAGAAAGTATAAATGATTTCAAATTAACTGGTTTAGGTAGAGGTGGTCAACAGGTTCAAAAAGCGAAATTAGTATACTCCAAAGCTGTTGAAACGTTAGTAGAATTGGCGTCATTGCAGACTGCATTTATTATCTTGGATGAAGTTATCAAAGTGACTAATAGAAGAGTTAATGCAATTGAACATGTTATTATTCCAAGAACGGAAAACACCATTGCTTATATCAACTCTGAACTAGATGAATTAGACAGAGAAGAATTTTATAGATTGAAGAAAGTTCAAGAAAAGAAGCAGCAAGCAGTGTCAGCTCAAGATGCGCTAATGAAAGCTAAGAAAATGGCAGAAGCTGAAAAAGCAGAGCAAGAAGGAGTTGAAGTTGATGAGGATGGACATGAAAAGGTTTCAACTGTTGACCAATTGGAAGGTGGTGAAAGTTTAATTGCTGATACTGAAGAGGATGTCATTTTCTGATTCATTTACAGGATAAATGAATTTAGTGGAGTGAATATTTATGTTTTTTATTTTTGATTGAAATTGTTTATAGATGAAATCTATCACATGAATTTGTTTTGGAAGTAATTACATTCCATTAGAAGGTTTAGTTATGTTGTAGAAGTATGTGTAATTGTAACTTCCTAATATTTCTTCAATTTCATATCGACTCACAAATACAAGATATAACTAATTGAACATGGTTGGAAAGTTCATTATGGTTTGCAAAACTTCAAATGATTATCTCTGTGTCATAATTCAATACAATAAAACTCTTTCAATTTCTTCTTTTGTGTCAAATTCTGATAAGATCTTTATGACGTCAGTCCTCAATTCATTAATCAGGGCAACAACCTAATGAGCAAAACAAAACAAAAAAATTCTTTGATCTCCATTTAATTTCCATTAACATTTATATTTCCACCTCAATTTCAAAGAGATGAAACTTTCATTCGTTTTAAATTCGCTCGTGAGCGTCCAAACAGTCATTTGTATTCCTTTATTTGAGGAACTTTTCGGTTCAATGATGGAAAACATCCCATCCTTGATTCATAATTATGACTTGAGAACAGTTTTAATCAATAACGAAATCAAACAAATCAAAGAGTCTGACAAATTCAGTTTGGTTAAACAAGGTATCAAGTTCATGGATATCACTGATCATCCATCATTGCACCCTTTGGAAGAAGACATTGAAGTTCCAGTTTACAACTATCCTAAAAATGTCTCCTTTGAAGAAAATGTTGTTGAATTAACTAATCAAGTTAACGTGAGTAAATTACATGATAATTTAAAAGAATTTTCAAGTTTCCATTCAAGATACTATAAAAGTGAATATGGATTAAAAAGTGCTCAATGGTTATATCATAAATTAGAATCGATTATTGAATTGAATAAAGATTTAAATATAACATTACAAAAATTCGATCATAAATGGTTACAATTCTCAACTATCGTTCACATTCAAGGTTCTGAAACTCCTGAAAACATAATTGTCGTGGGTTCTCATCAAGACAGTACTAATTTATTACTACCTAATTTATTACCTGCTCCTGGTGCTGATGATGATGGGTCTGGTGTTACAACCAATTTGGAAGCTTTAAGAATCTTGGTTTCAAATGGGTTTAAACCTAAAAATTCTGTTGAATTCCACTTCTATAGTGCTGAAGAAGGTGGTTTATTAGGTTCTTTAGATATTTTCAGTAAATATCATCATGAAAATAAAAAAGTCTTGGGTATGTTACAACAAGATATGACTGGATTTATTCAAAAGACTATCGATGCCGGTGCCGTTGAACATGTTGGTGTTATTACTGATCATGTCTCTCCAGAATTCACAGAATTTATCAAGATTGTTATTGATAATTATTTATCAATTCCTTGGGTCGAAACTAATTGTGGTTATGCTTGTTCTGATCATGCATCAGCTTTGAAATTTGGTTTCCCTTCAAGTTTCATCATTGAAAGTGAATTCAAATACTCCAATCCTCATATTCATTCAGTTGGTGATACTTTAGATAAATTATCATTTGAACATATTGCTGAATTTACCAAATTAGTTTTAGGTTTTACTTATGAATTAGGATTTCATAAATTTTCAATTTAATCATAGATTCAAACAGATTAAATACACTAGCTAAATTAATGAATGACTTCAGGATGTAATTTTTAAGAGATTTGTGACTAATCTTAATAGGTTTAAACAGTTGGAAAAAATTCAACTCACGTTTTCTCTTCGATATCTGTTTGTATTGCAATTTTTTATAAACAAATTCTTAATTGTAATCCATTGTCAGTTTGTCTAATCACTGAATTAAATAAATAGTGATAACCGATGCAAATGTTATGAAACACTAAACAGTGAGCACTGAACACTGAGTGAGTCCCAATATGACATACGTGACCTAAATGAATTCATGTTACGTAACATCAGTTTTCACTTTTTTCATCTCATCAATTCGATTATACTGTTTAATATTCCATACTCTGTACTATATGATCTAATAATTTCAAGTTTTTCATATTTGAAATAACGATTCAAACAGTTTTTATATTCTTGACATTTTACAATGAATTATAATGATAAAATAATACCCAAATCTATACTATCCAATTGGATCGTTCCAGAATTAATAAACAACTACAAACCATATATCAATTATATAACACTTTCAGGTTATAGATTTCTTAAGATCCTAAAGTTTATGAAACTGAAAGTTAAACCCCATGATAATAATGATGAGTACCAATTACATTGCATCGTATGTGATTCTAATCATAGTATAATTCTTAATATAACTCAAGATTCCATAACTGAATTTGAAAGGTTGAATAAACAAAGAATCACTTCCAATACTATAAACTCCATAATATTAGTTAAAGATTTGAGATTGAAATGGATGAATAAATATTCAATGATCAATGAATTTGGAATTGAATTGACTAATGAATTTGAATTCATAAGAAATGATAAAATATCATCATTTGCAGTGTTGGAATTAAACGATGTTATGAAAATATATGACTATGACAATGATAAATTAAACATATTAATGAAACCAATTTATTCAACAATTGAATATATTCAATTAATTAAAAAACCTTTAAATAATGACATGATTAAACCAGAGTTTGAGATGTGAAAATCAAGAGATTAAGAACAAACTACATAGAATTTAATAAATATTTACAAGTGTTTCTTTTTTATTTTTACTTATATAAATCATTTCAAATTTCTACCTGGTTTACCTCTTGGTCTATCTTTAACTTTCAATGGATTATTATTTTTACCTCTTCTTGTTTTATAACCTTTAGCCAATTGACCCCATGGGGACATTGATAATTTATTAGATTTAGATTTCCCTCTACCACCACCATGAGGATGATCACATTTATTCATAGCAACACCTCTAACATGAGGTCTAAAACCTCTATATCTTGCTCTACCAGCTTTACCCCATTTGGCATGTTGATGGTCAATGTTGGATACGATCCCTAAAGTGGCACAAGCATCAATTGAAACGTATCTATGTTCACCACTTTGTAATTTAACAATAGCTCTTGATTTTTCTGGTAATTTTTGCATTAATCTACCATAAGTACCTGCACTTCTACAAAACTTAGCAGGACCATTTTTTTTAATACCAATGGCATGGATTACTGAACCAACTGGAATCATATGTAATGGTAAACAATTACCCTTTTGATTAGTCTTAGAAGATAAGATCGCGGGATCTATTTTACCACCCATTTCAATCATTAAAGATTCTGGAATACCATTTCTATAACTTTCTATTATATCACCTGCTCTTAAACCTTCAGAAGCTAATATATAAGTTTTTTTCTTTGTTATTGAATTTTTGATAAGAGCAATATGACCAGTTCTTGTTGGATCATATTCGATTCTTAAAACTTTTGAAGCACCTGATTCAGATCTATGAAAGTCCAGTAATCTTGCTCTTCTTTTGACACCACCACCTCTGAATCGTGTGGTTATATGACCTGTATTATTACGACCCCCATTTCCTCTAATTGCAACAGTTAAAGGTTTATATGGCACACCTTTCCAAAGATAAGGATAGATTGGAGCACGATACCATCTTTGACCTGGAGATCTTGGTTTGAATTTCTTGATTTCCACAATGGTTTTAGCTAGTTTTTGTCTTCTTTTGATAATTTGATCTTGTTGTTCCAATATAGTTAAATCTGCCTCTCTTGGAGGGATTGTCAATAGGTTGACTTTTGAGAGTAGAGGGGCAGCGTCCGCTGAGGATGACTCTGTGGATGCCCATCTGATAGATCTGAAGGGAAGACCTAATCTTCTGAGGAACATTGAACCACTCTTTAATATCTAACTGTCTATATTTAATACTCAAAAAGTTTTGTCGAAAGAAAAAATAATCTGAAAAATCCGAAGTTACCCGGGGTGCAACCCCATCGCTTCCTAACCATTCCCAACATGGAAATATTCGCGTAACCAATAGAAAAACTCAAAAAAAGACCCAAATTTTCCTCCCTGAAAAAAAAAATCAACAAAAAAATCACCACATCAACACGATTAAGTCAATTTCAGTTCAATTCAATTCCGAAATGTCTAGAGTCATTGCCCGTTCTTTCGCCACTGCTGCTAAAACTGTCAAACCACCAGTCCAACTATTTGGTTTAGAAGGTACCTACGCCTCAGCTTTATTCACTGCTGCTGCTAAAACCACCTCAGTCGAAAGTGCCAACTCTTCATTAAACTCCTTGGAATCAAGTATCAACAAAGATGGTAAAATCAGTCACATCTTAGCTAACCCAGCATTATCTTTACAAGATCGTTCAATCGTCGTTGAAGAATTGATCAAATCTCAAGGCTCAAAATTCGACTCATCAGTTTCAAACTTGGTTAAAGTTTTAGGTGAAAACAACAGATTAGATTTATTATCTAAAATTTTCATTCAATTCAAAATCTTGAACGATGCTCACAATGGTGTCATTGAAGCTATTGTCACTTCAGCAAAAGAACTAGACTCAAAAACTTTGAAAAGAATTGAAAGTTCAGTCTCAAAATCTAAATTCGTTGGTCAAGGTAAAACTTTAAGATTGACCAACAAAGTTAACCCAGATATTTTAGGTGGTTTAGTCGTTGAAGTTGGTGACAGAACTGTTGATTTATCAATCGCTTCAAAAGTTGCTAAATTAAACAATGCTTTAAAAGAAGCTATCTAAACTAACTTCTTTCCTCAATCCCAATTCATGTACCTTTCCCCTCCAATCTTACAAAATCCATCCATCTATATATCATATTGAAACATTTATTGTATTGATGACAATTGATGTTTTATTTTAGAGATCCAATGTTATGATTATATTATTTTTACATTCCATTAAAAAGAAAAACGATAAATGATTAAAATACAAAATGTGTATTTATAGAAAATGTAGTGATATATTTGTAATAGTTCTGTAAGTGATTTGAGGTGTATTTTAACTATACAAAATTTATAAGTTTCCAGATTTCATAGTGTCTAAGAACCAAGACGACTCATTCAATTTGCCTAATATCGACTTCTAGTGCTGAAAGTTACTCGAAGTAATCACTCTGTATCGTTAGAGGTATTAACCGATTTGTTGTGTAAACCTTCATCATT
The DNA here is from genome assembly GCA_003708145.3 of Phaffomyces orbus. Taxonomy (NCBI): domain Eukaryota; kingdom Fungi; phylum Ascomycota; class Saccharomycetes; order Phaffomycetales; family Phaffomycetaceae; genus Phaffomyces; species Phaffomyces orbus. The sequence goes on from PPNK03000001.1 coordinate 159,732, forward strand.
AGTAGTATCTTGAGTATATCAGTTTTAGATCATCTCCAAATTATTGAATCACTTAGTTTTTTAGACTTATATCGAAAACTGTGAACCAAAATTCGAGTATGAAGGGATTTAAAGCTGAAATTCATTAATTTGTTTGGTAACTGACACTCAATGGTTCGATATCTATTTTAGCATGTATAATAATACTTAGTGCTCCAAAACTTGTAATTTGTTGAAGAGGCTCTCACTTCTTTCAGAATAGACATTAAGAAATATACACCAGTCTGTTGTGAAATTAAACTAGAATATATTAGCCATTGAAAGATATATACTGGTCCACAACTACATGTTTCACAATACAACTTATGAATTCAATTACGTGATATTTTACTCAATTCTTCCCGATTGACATTCTAAGTAGCCCAAATTCAGCCAATATAGCATTATCAGTTTACACTTCAAATGAAACTTCAAATGGCAAGTTTAAACTGGATATTTGAGGTTTCTATCACATTAATGAACAACATTAATGAACAATTAATGTGATAGAAACCTCAAGAACCAATATTTGCTCAATTTTATTTACAATTATTAAAGAGTTTAATTGATTTCAAAAGATGTTAATAATCAGTTATATATCTAATAGAGAAATCAATGATATTAGATATATTACCTAGTACTCTTGAGCTTTATAGGTGAAAAGAGAAGAAAAAATTGAGATAAGATAAGATTTGATACTTTGACACATCCAGACATCACCATTGTACTCATATTGATATCAACCTTTATTATAACTCTTTTTTGTTCATGACATTTTATGATGGCATAGATGTCAGATATAAGAATACAAGAGTGTACTAGGAATAATAAATGTTTACAAAAGAGTGAAGGAGTAAAGGAAAGTCAATTAAAATTGAAGTATTAATCATTCAACGAATAATCAATCAAGTTCAATATAAATTCTGTACAAATCTTCAAATTTATCTTTTCCCTCCCAATCATCACCAAATCCAACAAAATAACTGTATTTACTCAAGTTATAAGGATCACCAACGTTTTTCCCAGCATAGAAGACTCCTCTATTTTTATCATCCCATGTTGTTAAAAACTTATCAGAACCCTTCTTGACAAATTTCCATTTATAATTTGGTGCAGTAACAGATAATTGCAAGAATGGGAAACCTTTATAATAACCATTTTGTTCAACAACTGAAAGAGTTAAATTGTATTTCGTATCACCTGAAATTTGAGGTGAAAAGATTAAACCTGATGATTTTTCATAGTATAAAGTCTCAGCATCTTTACCAAGTTGAAAGTAATTGATTCCAGCACCTTCATGAACTGAAGATAAACCTAAATCATCAATTTTTTCATTATGATCAGTCTCAGCATATAATTGAATTTTCCATAAGTCCTTTTTTGGGATGGAATTAACTGTTTCAGCAATAATATCATCATCAATAGCAAAGACGGTTAAGAAAAATGTGATAAAGAATAAGATTGATAATTTCATTTTATGTGTGTATTTTCTTTCTTCTTTAAATTAACTTGGAGATAAAAAGGTAAAGAAGTTGACATGATACGGTATTTATGTATTTTAACTTGATCCAAATAACGCTGCTAAACTGTTGAGCAAATAATACCTGTAATGAGTGAACAATCCATGTGTCAATTTGGTTTGCTACATTGCTTCAATTGAATAAAACAAGTAATTATACTATATAGTGAATTACTACATACAAATTATGTTGTTGAGAGTATAATCAATGCCAAGTTTACTAATAATAGAAAAAAGGCACTAAAAAGCATTTGTTATGTTAACTGTAATTCTGTAATTTAACATTAATGAGCTGATCAAAAGCATTATTACCAAATACAACGTCTAATAAAATGAGTATTGACGTTAAGCAACGGCGTAAGGATTCTTTCTGTTGCACCATCCGATTATCATTTGGTTCATGAGAAAATACTTTTTGTCACAGAATTGTAATTTTTAAAATTGAAAGAGTCTCCATTGTTACCTTGTGTTGAAAACAACTCACAACTCACCATCCGTTTAGTAATATACAAATCGTACTCAAGTATTGATAGAATTAGAAATACTGATAGCTGAAATTTATCTATATCAGTGTTGTCAGTAAATATATCTAGACTAAAGTGACAATAATACAATCAAGAACTTTAAACTTAAAGGCTAGAAATTAGAGATGCATGTCGTTAAATTGATAACTTTTAGATAAAATTTATAGTCAACTCTAGAACCATCAAACCATGAAGAGGTCAAACTTATTTGCACAGTAATAATCATACCATATCTTACGCAAATATCATTAAACTGACAAAAAGAAACATCTTAAAGACCTTCTTTTAATATCCATCAACATTTCCTACTAGACCCTTTGAATTTTGTAAAAGTACAGTACTAGAAAGTAGTTGAATAAATGAATAATTTTAATAGAAATGAAAACATGTATTAATTTATATATGAAAATGATAGATTTTTTACAAAGAACACGATTATGATATAATTAAACCATAAAATCAAACTATTTAATTCAAATATTTAACTCAAATAAATTTATATTCAAGTTAAATAATGACACAAAAAGATGACTAATAATCATCAAAAGATTTGACCGGAGTTTCAATGAAGATCCGACAAAGTGTTCAAATACAATCATCAATATCCTCTTATATCACTATATACAGAGTGTGTGTGAACAAATTAACAAGACAGAAGAACAAATTGTGAACCCTAAACTAAAAATAAACCCACACAAAAATATCACACAAGTATCATTGAAAGATGCTAAAAAAACACCACAGAAATAAAACAATTTGAATCAATACCACCACTTTCCACTATAATCAATCATTTGTAGGCATTGAATATGAACTCTATTTCGAATAAAAGCTCTATGAGAAATCAGACTGTGATAAGTTTCTAGTCATTGCAGGTAATGCAACTCTAATTCCATCAATCTCTTTTGTCATCTTAACACAACAACCTAATCTTGAAGTTTCAGTTAAACCAAAAGCAAGATCCAACATATCATTTTCATCATCATCAGGTTCTGGAATTGCATCATAATAATCCGGATCAACTATAACATGACAAGTTGAACAGGCACATGAACCCCCACAAGCACCTTCAACGTCTAAATTGTGAGCCTGTGCAATATCCAGGAGATTGTCTCCTTCTGCTACCTCGTAAGTGTGCTGATCACCTTCCTTAGTGATGAATGTGATGTGTAGTTCCTCACCAGGTTTTGGTTTATGAATGTGTCCGTGATACAGTATTGATGAGTTGGAGAAAAGTCTAACTGGGCTCATTTTCAGTGTATTCAAGCCGGAGAAATTGGACTGGATCAGTTGCCTGGATCCAATAGAACTGAGTGATCTCAATACTGTTGATTTGAACATGTTTACTAAGCCTGGTCTTTCCAGTATATTCTTTTGTAGTGAATTCAAGCTTGAAAGAAGAAAAAAATTGATGAGTTTATGTAATCAGAATTATTGTTTATTTTTTATATCCGAGATTTCTTTATAAAAAGCGAAAACTCCTTTTAAAATGAACTGAAGTGTCAAATTTCACACACAAAAATGTCATCTGCTGGACTTCTTGAGAACAGCGAACTCTTCACGACTTATGAGACTGATTTCCAGGTCACTTACAACGAGGCACAGCAGAAACTGGCCCAAATTAGCGGTCTTTCTGGAGGTGAGTGTCGCCCCATATATTGGTATGTTATAGATAAGGGTACTAACTACTATGAAAAGATGATAGAAGAGAGGCCATGAAATCAGTAGAGAAATCCACTGACGAGTGCATTGAGATTGTATGTATTGAATTATCAATCTATTGAGTCAGTTTCTTTTTTTTACTAACAAAATAAATATATTAGTTGGATCAACTTTCTATTGAGGTTCAAAATATTCAATCAACTTCACGTTCAACGTTCAACACTAAAATTAGATCATATCGTTCAGACGTTGATAAATTAAAGAAACAACTGAAAGTATTAATGGATGAAGATGATCGTTCTGAATTATTCGGTAACAATACCACTTCAAACAATCAAAGATCTCAATTATTACAATCAAATGCAGCATTAGAGAGAACAAGTGATAGATTAAGAGAATCTTCAAGAATCGCTAGTGAAACTGAACAAATTGGTGCTAATATTATGCTAGATCTTCGCTCTCAACGTGAACAGTTGAATAACTCAAGACAAACGTTATTTGAGGCTGATGGATACGTTGATAGAAGTGTTCAAACGTTGAAAAGTATGACCAGAAGAATGGCAATGAATAAGTTTATTAGTTATGCCATCATTGGTGTTTTGGTCTTGTTGATCTTATTGGTTATTGCAAGTAAATTTTGGTGAGGTGTCGTCGTTCTTCTTTTTTTTGATATAGTAATGAGTAATAAATGGGTAATCTATATCCATGTAAGAAAAACCAAACCATTTACAATTGTTCATAGCTATTTGAAATTAGATACAGTCAATATTAACAAATACAATAGTTGTAAAAATACGATATTAAAAATAATAATAAAAAAAAAACACGAGTAGAAAATTTGATATAATCTGATCAATTATCATTGAGTTGAGCTTCTAGTTCATCACAAGAGAGACCTCCAATTTCATCATCTTCTTCTTCTTCATGACCAGTATCATTAGTGGTAAATCTACTGATTGTGTTTCTGATTTGTTCAATCAATAACCTTTCATCATCTTCATCATCAGTTGATAAACTACTTCTAATTGTAGAAACTCTAGAAAGTGTAGCAGATCCAGCTTGTTTTGATTTCAAATTCAATGATAAAGTATTTGATTCTTCTTCATCTAATTCTAAAACTTCAGTAGTTAAAGTTAACAACGATTTAGTTGAACAACGACGTTTTAAAAAACCTGGAAATGGACCTGATTTAGGGAAATAATCAGCTGCTGAATCAAGATCTAAACCTGATGGTAATCCCTTAAGATCACTACTTCTTGATAACGTGATACCTGCATCATTAATCAATTTAGCAACTAATCCAGTCCAACCACTTTGATGAGATGCACCTAATCCTCTTCCTGTATCACCATCGAAATATTCATAAGATAAGACCAAATCTTTGAAAAATTCATCATTGGAAGCTTTGCTAAAATCACCATTATTTGGTCTTTTTTGTAAAGATTCATCATATCTAAATAAATTAATTAAACGATGTTGAATAAATTCTGCAATTTGAGCTAAATTCATCAAATTTCCTGATCCTGTTGGACATTCCATTTTAAAACTTGTACCATAATATAAGAAAAATCTTTGTAAAGATTCAACTAATAGGAAATTTGTTGGAAACCAAATTGGTCCTCTCCAATTAGAATTACCACCAAATAATCCTGAATCTGATTCTCCTGGTAAATAACTAATATGATATTGATAATCATTGATATTCCAAGTATATGGATGATCTTTATGATATTTTGATAATGATCTAATACCATAATTTGATAAAAATTCATCTTCATCTAACATTTTAGTTAATATGGCCTTTAATCTATCTTCGTTAACTAAAGCTAATAAAATTCTTTCACCTACACCTTTTTGTTTCATTGATGCAATATTTCTAGTTGCAACTTTTGATTTATTTTCAATGAACCAATCCATTCTTTTCTTAAAACTTGGGAATTTTTCTAAGAGTTGAGGTTCTAAAGTCAGTGAAGCATATAATGGAATTAAACCAACTAATGATCTGATTGGTAATTGTTGTTTTCTACCACCATCCCAAGAAATTGCATCATAATAAAATCCATCTTCTTCATTCCATAAAGATTCTGAAATTTCATCATTTTCAGTTTTAAACGTCATTGCATCTGAAATTAATAAGAAATGTTCAAAGAATTTAGATGCAATATCTTCATAAACAGGTCTTTTTTTAGCTAATTCTAAGGCAATATTTAACATTTGTAATGAAAAAAAAGCCATCCAAGCAGTTGAATCTGCTTGTTCTAATTTCCCACCAGTTGGTAAAGGTTCAGATCTATTAAAGATACCAATGTTATCCAATCCTAAAAATCCACCTTCAAAAACGTTATTACCATCAGTGTCTTTTCTATTAACCCACCAAGTAAAATTTAATAATAATTTTTGGAAAACTCTTTCTAAAAATTCTTCATCAGCTTTACCATAAACTTTTCTTTCTAATTTATAAACTCTAAAAACAGACCAAGCATGAACTGGAGGATTTACATCTGAAAAATTCCATTCATAAGCTGGAATTTGACCATTTGGATGCATATACCATTCTCTTGTTAACAAATCTAATTGTTTTTTAGCAAAATCTGGATCAATTAAAGCTAATGGAATACAATGAAATGCAGTATCCCAAGCTGCGAAAAAACTATATTCGAATTTATCACAAAATGATAAGATATCATTGATGTACATATGTTTCCATTCTTTATTTCTACCATTTCCTCTATTGCAAGCAGCTTTTGGTAAGATTGGATCACCGAAAAACCATTCTTCTTGGATGAAATGATAGAATTGTTTTGTCCATAACATACCTGCAAAAGCTTGTCTTTGAATTTGTCTTAATTCATCAGAGATTGGTAATGGGGAGATTCTCCAATAGAAATTATCAGCTTCATTTTGACGTTTATTGAAAACTTGATCAAATTCTTGTTCTGAGAATGATGATTCATCCTTTTGAGTGAATTTATAACGAATTGTAACGTAATCACCTGGTGGGATACCACCTTCATCATCAAAGATAAACCATGCACCAGCTTTGGTACCGTTTAATTCAGGATTAATGACATCGGTTTGTTCATTGATTATATATTCATGGAATGCATCTTTAACATAATCTGATGTATTTGGTTGATTGTATAATTTTTTCAAATTTGATTCATTATTAGTGAAGATTAATTCAGGTTCAATATCTGGATGATTTTCAGTTAAACCAGGAGATGGAGCAAATATAATTTTTCTATCATCACCAAATTTTTTATGATTCACTTTGATTGAATTTTCATGAATTTGAGATAAATCTGGTTTGTATTCATCTCTTCCCCAAGCCCAAGTATTTCTATAAAACACCTGAGGTAAGATATGTAAAGGAGCAGGTTTATCAGATCTATTGTAAGCAGTGATTCTGAAAAATAGTTCTTCATCATCTTCTTTAGCCATTTCGAAGACGATATCGAAATACTCATTGCTATCAAAGATTCCTGTATCATTTAATTCATATTCATGTTCATTTCTTGATCTTTCACCATTAGTTTTAAGCAAGTCTTCATAAGGGAACTTATTTTGTGGATATTTATATAAATATTTCATGTATGAATGAGTTGGAGTATTATCAACATAATAATATAATTCTTTAACATCTTCACCATGATTACCTTGAGGACCAGTTAAACCGTATAATTTTTCTTTTAGAATATCATCTTTTTCATTCCATAAAGCTAAAGAGAAACATAACAGTTGTCTGTTATCACTAACACCACATAATCCGTCTTCACCCCAACGATAAGCTCTTGATCTTGATTGATCAAAAGTGAAAGATTCCCAAGCATTACCATCAAAAGAATAATCTTCACGGACAGCACCCCATTGACGTTCACTCAAGTAAGGACCCCAACGACGCCAGTATTTCTCTTTCTTACGATCTTCTTCAAGTCTTTTCTCTTCTAATGTTAGACCAGCAAGATCCACCCTTGATTGTGTTCTTCTAACCATGATAATGTGATCTATCTATGGAAAGCAAACGCAAGTGGAATTAGAGTTAGAAAGTGGAATGTCTCTTGAATTATTGAGTCTCAATTGGGAATTGATATGAGGGAAACGATCAAATCAGAAATATGTGATCTACAGAAAATAGATTAAGGATAAATAACAATCGCAATATTTTTTGATTTTTTTGCCTATGCATGAAGGATAAAAGTTATTATTCCATGTGGTACTTACTGATAATAAAAAGAGAATTGATTATAGAATAACTACAATTCTCACATTTAAAACCCCAATTGTCACTCATTAAAGTAAACGTATAAATAAATATAAAAAAGATCATACAAAATCATTCTTTTTTGTGTTTTTTTTTGTTTTTGTTTTTTAACAGTACAAATTATTAACCTAATCCATTTTTTTAGCATTAATTCCAGCACTTGGATCATTAATTCTTCTAGTTGCTGAAGAGTCTTTGATGACAGCAACTCTCATGGTGGCCAACAAGTTATGAGCAGCGTTAGAATGACCATAAACACCACCATTGAAAGCTCTTGTTGCATCTTTACCAATGGAAGTTCTTAATAATGGTTCACCACCTGGATGATCTGAAATATAACCTGAAACGTCATGAACGATACCATTTATGATGACATAACCGGAATGATTTTTAGAATTTTCCAAGAATTCAGATTTATCCCAAACTGGTAAACTAGTTAATGGAGTACCCCAGTTTAAAGTTGATCTTAATCTATCTAATTTTTTCTGTTGTTGTTGAACAAGACCTTGTTCAATTGCATTTTGTGAGAAAGTTTTCAAATTATAAGTTAAACCAACTTTAGAACATGACCAAATTAAAAATTTAGTTGGATCGTATTGATACCATTTAATTGCATTTCTATAATCAGATGGGAATTCATGATGGAAATTATGATAACCTTCACCAAATGTAACTAAAGCAGTAATGTAATGATCTCTTGGAGTTCTTTTATCGTCGAACGGTTGGACACCGATCCAATGAGCTAATGAATTAACACAGAATGTAGCTTGTTGAATGAATCCTGCTCTCAAGATACCAGCATAGACAAACCCACCTTTATAATCGTTAAAAAAAACACCACAAACTAAACATGGGAAGATGTAAGACATGAATAACATGATTGATAAATAATGTCTATGTTGGAATCTAACGACCCAGTCATCAATTAAATCAGAAATATCGGCTCTTGCTTTATATTTTGGGTTTGGTTTAACCATCATCCAACCGAAATGAGAATACCAAAATCCCTTTCTGGCATCGTATGGGTCTCTGTTGGTATCGGTGTATCTATGATGAATTCTATGAGAATGGCCCCACCATTTGATTGAACCTTCCACGGCAGCAGCACCAAACGCAGCAAAGAATAACTTCATTGGTAATCTAGCATCATAAGCTTTATGAGACCAATGTCTATGATACCCAGCTGTGATTGAGATCCCTGAGAAGATGTATAAGATGATTGCGGTGATTGCAGTTGATAATTTCAATGGAGTACCTATGGCTAAATAACAACCAAATAATGGGATACCCAAGACCAATATAACGTTTAACCAGTTGATATGTTGATGCCAGTTATTGAGAGTCCAAGGTTGTTCTGATATGTGTTTATGTTTTTTATATTTTTCAGCTTCAGCTCTATCTTTAGCCAGGATATCATCAGTTGAAGGAGCAGCATTTTCATCAAAATGAGGTGAAGTGATTTCTTTTGATCCCATTAACCCACCAAATCCGTTGACGATTCTTGCTGTTTTTTTATTTGTACCAGCAGCAATGATGTTTGCCTCTAGGACGTCTACTTTTTCTAAATCCATGATGAAATTTTGATTAAGAAGCTATTAATAAAGAAAGAACAAAAAAAGTGTCAGATTTAAATGTATTTATTACAAGAGGAAAAAAAAAGATCTTTTGTGGCGCGTAACGAATTTCTTCCCAACAGATTTCAAATGTTGGAAATGGGGCCGGCGATACTCGGATTTAGCTGGGAGGGCAGAATTTGGTGGGAAAAATGAGCGTTGGTGGGAGAGGTTGTTGTGTAGAGAGAGTGTGTGTTGTGCAGTGGATGTAGAGTGTAGAGTGTAGAGTCACTAGAGGCAGAAAGACACTGTTGAATGGATTAGTGTCTGTTGCTGTAGATAAATTTAGAACGGTTAGAGAGCCCTGCGGTGTATGTGACACATTCGATCAGATGATTATGAAGAGAGAGTGGTGCTATTTGGTTGGAATTGTATGGTATCTGTGTGGTAAATAGATAGTAGTACCGTATGATTTATATAGTTGGGTCTAGATTCTAGAATTAACAACTTACTCATCTATCTTATTGGTATATATTACATCTAAACACTATGCACAGTGAACATCACCATTGGAATGTGTGTGACATTCAGCACCACCAGTGGTAGAAGTAGTGGTTGCTGTACCAGTAGTAGCAGTACCGGTAGCAGAGTCGTGGTCATGGTCATCATGGTCATCATGGTCATGGTCATCATGGTCGTGTTCTTCATCACCAACACATCCTTCACCTGGAACTGCAATATCATAAGCCCAAGCTTCCAAGGCAAAATATCTTAAAGTAGCACTATTCATAACTGCTTCTTCTGGAGAAACTTCAGCTAATTCCAAACATTCTTCATACGTGTCAGCATAATGATCAACAGATCCTTGTCCAACGATACTTGTATGCCATAATCTATGTAATAAATCACCAGCCCAATATTGAGTGTTTTTACCATTGGAAACAGTCCAACCTTGGGTACAAACTTGACTTAATCTTTGTCTTGAAGTGTAACTTAAATCACAGATAACTGTTTCATCAGTACCGTTTTCACCTCTCCAATGACCTGCCCAACCATCTTGATGACAATTACCATCGATATCATCACATCTGAATAAAACACCGGTTTTATCTTGATTTGAAACGTTATCATACCAACCAACGACTTCAGCGTTATTTGTGTCGTTGCCAAACCATTTTCTGAAAATTGCTGATGAGTTACCATATAGTGAGGCATGATCCTTAGCGTGTTGTGCTAATAGTTTAGTTTCTTCCCAAGCTTCATAGATTTGATTGTATTGAGATCTGTTACATGAAGAATGGATTTGAATGTCTTTATTCCAAACAGAGTCCCATTGGTACTCTTCTTCAGTGGATTCGACAATGGTTTGAGCTAAAATTGGAGCAATTGAAAGTGCTGATAATAAGAATTTCATTGTTTAGTATGTCTGATAACAAATAGATATCAGGTGGGATGAGAATGAAGATCTATTACTCTGTTTATATACTCATTACTTGTGTGGTTCCTCTTGAATAAATACCAAGATAACTGTTATAGTTGATAAAGCATCTCTTCCATTTATTGTGTTTTGATTGGTCTGGTTGCCAATAAAACCATAATGGTCGATTTCACCACAATGGGACAGCTAATTAGAACCCTGTAAGTAACACCCTGATACTCTGGAGTCATACTATGTAGTATGTACTCTCGGAGTCTACCAGTATTTCTATTGATTCTTTCAAAGTAAATTAGTTCAGTTGACCAGAAAGGTTGAATTCTCATCGGAGTTCGTAATACTATTTGACACTAAATTGGACCCTTAGTGCTTTTACCACACGACCCTGACAGAGATTAAATGAAACTTTATACAAACCACCATCGACCATCTACTATCCATCATGACACACACACACATACAACAACCACTCACTCCCACTAACAACTCCCTTCTAGAACTCACCAGATTTCCAGTCCATGATAACCACAAGAGTACCAAAACTCATCAAACTTGGCAACGCACTACGAAAAGTCTTGATTCAATTATTCACATCAATTATTTAATGTAATCTTCTCTTCATTTAATACCCAGAATTATCCCTTGTTACCACAGAGGTTACTTATTGATTTCGTTATAAAGACACACAAATAACTATTTATCCACCACTTACCATTATCTCATATTTATATCATCTCAGGACATGCATTTAATATCATACATTCCTTTCCTATTAGCAATTGCTAATGCTCAAACAACACTAACTGTCTATCCTTCGAGAACTACAGCAAGAACTGCCTTAACAGACAGAACTACTGGGGCACTAGTTGCAACTTCAACATCAACAACAAATTTATACTTACAAGCTTCTTCAACATCAAATGTTGCTACCTCTGCTGCTACTTATCAAACCACTGCCATCACTGAATGCCATTTCCATGAAACTATCCAATTCTGTATCGATGGTCAAGGAAATGAAGGGATCGTGTCTGGTGTAACCACTTCAACTGAAGGTATCGCTACCGAATATACAGGATGTCATGTTCATGGTGCCACTGAAACGTTCTGTTTAGACTCCTCTGGTGAAGAATTTTTATTCTCTGTAGAAGGATCAGAAGGATCAGATTCACATGATCATGATGAATCTGGAGGAGGTGAACATTGTCATTTCCATGCAGGTGTTGAACATTGTGTTGGTGGTTCAAAAGAAGTCACTTGTGAAAGAAAAGATCGTGATTATAACATCAAATTAAGAATAGGTCTATTGTTTGTCATCTTAGCAACATCAGCATTAGGTGTTATGGGTCCTATTTTCATCAATAAATTCTTCAACATTAGTACTGATTCTATAATATTCATAATTTTGAAAAATTTTGGTACCGGTGTCATCATATCAACTTGTTTTGTTCATTTAATCACACATGCTGAATTAATGTGGAGTAATCCTTGTCTTACTGGGTTAAGTTATGAAGCAACAGGTGCTGCAATCACAATGGCTGGTATCTTTTTAGCTTTCATCATAGAATACGTTGGTCATAGACTATTTGGATCACATCATCATGATCAAGGTAAAGTCACTGTTGAATCTGATTCCATCGATAAAGATGTCGCAGTTCAAGCTGATCATGAAGCTGAACTTGCTCATAAAGCACCAACTTCCAACAATAACACAAGTGTTTTGACAATGGAATGTGGTATCGTGTTTCATAGTATCTTGCTCGGTGTCACTTTGGTCGTTGCTGGTGATTCTGCTTTCATCACATTATTCATCGTCATTGTATTCCATCAATTCTTTGAAGGTTTAGCCTTAGGTTCAAGAATCTCAGAATTGACTAACACTTCAATGTTTATTAAACTAGTTATGGGTGGTATTTTTTCAATCATTACTCCAATTGGTATGGCTATTGGTATTGGTGTATTATCAAAATTCAATGGTAATAGTAGATCAACTTTGATAGCTTTGGGTACTTTGGATTCATTCTCCGCTGGTGTTTTAATATGGACTGGGTTAGTGGAAATGTGGGCAGGTGATTGGGTTTATGGTCCTTTAGCTCATAGTGGGAAATTGACAACTTGTTCCGCTTTATTTGCAATGATTGTCGGTATGATAGTGATGTCTGTTTTAGGTAAATGGGCATGAAATGTGTACTAAAGAAACAGAAAAACTATTCCATTATTGTATATTATATTCACCTTGAATGTAGTGTTAGATATATATATCGTTAGAGCATTTACATCTGTGTTCTTATCTTTGTTCAACATTAATTCAGTTCAACTCATTTTCAATCAAACAAGCATAACCTTGTCCCGTACTGGTACACATTGAAACAACACCTAATTCTTTATTCTGAGTCTTTAACCCATTGATCAAAGTAGCAACTAAACGGCCACCTGTAGCACCTAATGGATGACCTAAAGCAATAGCACCACCATATGGATTAACTTTCGCAATATCTAACCCTAATTCTCTAACTACATGTAATGACTGAGATGCAAATGCCTCGTTCAACTCAAAGATATCAATGTCATTTATATCAATTGAGAATCTGTTCAAAAGTTTTGGAATTGCAACTGCTGGTCCAACCCCCATTAAACTACTCTCAACACCTGCAACGGAACTTCCAATAAATCTTGCAATTGGTTTATAATTGTGCTTTTCCGCAAATTCTCTTGTTGTTAAGATAACTACACTAGCACCATCACTAATCTGAGATGCATTACCTGCTGTAGTTGTACCTGTTGAAATAAATGCAGGTGGTAATTTTGCCAATTTTTCTAAAGTGACATTACCTCTTATACCATCATCTTTTGTAATCTCAATTATTTTAGAATCATCTTCTAAAGATCTCGATTCAATTGGAATGATTTCTTCCAAGAAATGACCAGATTCAGATGCTTTAAATGCTTTCATTTGAGAGTTGAATGCAAATTCATCTTGATCTTCACGACTTATAGCATATTTCTCAGCAACATTTTCTGAAGTTATACCCATTGGCATAAGAACGTTCTTAGCTTCATCAATAGCTTGTTCTTTAAATGGTTCATAGATCCTAGTTGGGATACCTCTATGTGGGAAATAATCATGGGTCATGGATTCAACTCCTGCTGCAATCGTGAAGTCCACATCACCAGAGCGTAATAACGAGGAGCAATAACTGACAGCTTGAGCAGATGACGCACATTGTCTATTTACTGTGCTTACTGTTGTTTGAATTGGAAACCCGGCAGCCTTGACAGCAAGTGCACTAGCTTTTTGGCCACCTAGAGTTTGTAAAACAGTTCCGATGATGACTTCATCCACTAACTTTGGATCTATCTTTGAATGATCAACTGAACCTTTCAAGACTTGATATAGTAACTCTTCAGGGTAAAGAGGTGCTAAACCACCTTTTTTAGCTTTAGTAATTGGAGATCTTAAAGCACTTAAAATGACGATATCTTTAGGGGATTTTGTAAACAGTCTGGAAGCCATCGTGAATCGATTCTTGGAAATAACAATACGACAACATCCTCTAACTTCACCTGGAATTCTTCTTCCTTTTAAACATTTTATTATACATCATCTTTGAATCTGAAAGGTATTTCCACTTGTCTATTTTTTTCACTTCCCCGGGCGGAATTACGATGAACGGAAAAGTCCCTCTAGCGATGAGATTTGTATATAAAAAGGGCACCTCAAGGTCTCTTGATTGGATGGTCTATTTGAAGATGTTTGAACTATTCAGAGATGTTCTCCTTGAATTTAAGAAGTGCTTTCCAGCCACTAATAAGAAGAAGTGTCTCTTCTTACTCAAAAGTGATTGCTTCAGCAGATGAAGCAGTTAGAGAGATCAAAACTGATATAACTCTGGTATCTGGTGGGTTTGGTCTTTCTGGTGTTCCAGAGACTTTAATCGATGCATTATTAAAGAAAAAAGAAGTCCAAAACATTGTTGCTGTTTCTAATAATGCTGGGTTAGATCATCGAGGACTTTCAAAATTATTAGAAAGTGGTCAAATCATCAAAATGGTTTCAAGTTTTATTGGTTCAAATAAGACTTTCGAGAGACTGTATCTCGATGGTAAATTAGATTTAGAGATCACGCCTCAAGGAACTCTAGTTGAAAAAGTCCGTGCTGGTGCTGCAGGTATTCCTGCTTTTTATACTGCAACTGGAGTTGGTACTTGGTTGGAAGAAGGTAAACTACCTATTAGATATGATAATAATGGGAACGTTGTTAAGACCACTAAACCTAAAGAAGTTAGACAATTTGCAGATAGAAAATTCTTATTAGAAGAAAGTATATTTGCAGATGTTGCATTTGTTAAAGCTTATAAAGCTGATATTTTAGGAAATTGTTGGTTTAAAGGTGCATCAAGAAATTTTAATTCAGCATTTGGTAGAAACGCAAAATTAGTTATTGTGGAAGCTGAAAATATTGTTGAACCAGGTGAAATTGAACCTGAAAATATTCATCTACCATCCGTTTATGTTCATAAAGTTATTCAATCAACTGCTTCAAAAGATATTGAAATTTTGAAATTCAGTGATGAGAAACCACCAGATAATAATGATATAATAAAAAATGATTCACAGTTGAGAAAAATCAGGATTGCTAAAAGAGCAGCAAAGGAATTCAAACCAAACAGTGTTGCTAATTTAGGTATCGGATTACCAAATCTTTCAGTTGCTTATTTAGATCCAAATTTGAATGTTTTACTTCAATCAGAAAATGGAATATTAGGTATGGGTCCTCATCCTAAAAAAGGTGAAGAAGACGCAGACTTAATCAATTCTGGTAAAGAAACTGTCACTTTAGTTAAAGGTGCTTCATTATTTGGATCTGATGAAAGTTTTTCAATGATTAGAGGTGGTAAAATTACTTTAACCATGTTAGGAGCTCTTCAAGTTTCGGAAACTGGTGATTTAGCTAATTGGGGTTTACCTGGAAAAGTTAGAGGTATTGGAGGTGCAATGGATTTAGTTTCTAATCCAAAGGCAACTAAAGTCGTTGTATTGACTGAACATGTTGATAAAAAGAACAGACCAAAAATTTTGAAAAATTGTTCATTCCCATTAACTGGACAAAATTGTGTTTCTAGAATCATAACAGATCTTGCTGTCTTTGATGTTATTGATAATCATCATTTGAAATTAATTGAAATTGCTGAAAACACCACTGTTGAAGAGATTAAATCTAAAACTGAAGTTGATTTCGAAATTTCCAGTAATTTAGGAACTTTTTAGTTCTTTATATAATCACCAATACATGATGCGCATTATGAGTAAATAATTTGAATCAAACTATAAATACTATATACTTAAAACTTCCAAACTCCTTCAGTTTCTTTTAAATTCAACATAAATGAATTAAGTAAAGATATTTCATCAAAACATTCAATACTGTTAACATTATCATCATTATCATTAGCATCATTATCATTGGTATTATTAAAATTATCATCATTAGAATTTCTACTAGAATCTGCATTCTGGTTGTAGATTTTACTACTTTGAAACAAACTACCTTTATAAATAGCATCACCTTCTGGGAATGTAAATTCAGGTGAGTTAACAGCAGGTAAAGTTTCATTATTATCTATCAAAATTCCAATATTGTGTAAAAATGTATCATTCGAATCATTATTTGTTGAATTAGTGTCTATATTATTTTCAATTGGTAAAGAATTCAAGTTTAATTCATCATTTGTTCTTGACTCATCAATTGCTTTCAAAGAATATTTTAATAAATCTTCAATAGAACTGATAATGTCTGATAATAACTCCTTGTATCTCAATGCAAATAAATCATTTTTTGAGTATTCTTTTAAAATTAGAATTGAAACTTTCATCGTCTTCATATGGAAATTGAATTCATTTGAAATTTCTTGAATCTTGTCTTCTGTACAAATCTTGGTTGATGCTTGAATTAAGTTGATAACATCATACAACAATACCAATCCAATAATTAAACCAGAATTGAAAACGTTATTGATGAAAATTGATGGTTTATTTGGATGTATTTTATTCTTCAGATAATATGAACAAAATTTGATACTGAAAATTGCTGAGTTAATACAAGAATCTGCAAATATTTTAATCATGGAATTCGGATTCTCTTCAGGTAGCAAGAAATCTGGATTATTGGATTTCAAACTATTAGCCAATTTCTCAATATTCTTCGTATAATAATAATGGAAGAATGGTCTTGATAATAATCCAACACCATTTAAATAAATTAGATGCAGTAATAGCATTGGTAAATAATGGAATCTACCATCAGGAATATCTTCAATTTTCTTATATTTGAACATGTTTGTAGCCTTTAGTTGATTTGGTAGTTCTGATGACCATTTATTCAGGTCCATTGCTAATTTATAAGCAATATGAGGCTCAATGCTTTTAGAATAATAAATTAATTCATAGATTTCCCCATTCAGAATAGATAGATTTGCTAAGTAAATTTCACAACTTGATTTTAATGAACCAAAACTATATTCTTTATCTAGGACTAGTAGGTCATTTTCATCCCATGAGCAATTATTAATTGTAAGTGGTCTCCCAAGATTAATTGAGGTGACTCTATCTAGAATGTATAAACTTCTCCATAGTTTCCTTCTATGTAGAGAATATTGCTTATTCTTATATGAATCATTTGCTTTTTTCCTATTTAAACCTAAAGATTCAGCAACTCTTATAGCATGACCCAAATTCAACCAGCACGCATTTTTTCTTGAAGTTAACTGAAAGTAACATGCTATCAAAAGATAACTTTCCACTATCCAAAGATTGCCACCATCATTATAATTCATATTGTTATTCAATAAAGACATTGCACAATCGAAGTAAATTTCTGGATTCAAATTTTTGGTGATACTCAAATCTGGATGAATTGACATTGAATGAGTTAACCCGATTGCCATTGTTAAAAATAATTGACAAAGATTCTTTGATGATGCAAATAATGGTTTTTCATAAATTGAGGTCACAACTTCTTTAAAATAAGAGTCATTAAAAATATAAATTAACTGATTCTCATTTTGAAAATACATCTCAACTAAATGTTCACATAAAACTTTATTTGGTAGATGGTCTAAAACGTTACTTATGGTGGAAGATTTCATAGTTGGTGCATCAAATGATGAAAATCTTCTTGGATCATTCAATAATCTCGAAACAGACAAGTTGATTTTAGATCGAATCGTTGAATTATTTGATAAAAATGAAAGGTCAATCTCTGTGAAAATATGCCGTATCTGATTCAATAAAGATAAGGGAGAAGATTCCCCGATAAATCTTATGTTACCTTGATTATCATAAAGTAGTCTAGCAGGGACATTTTGATGAATTTTGTCATCTTTCCATTCAGATTCATTATTATTCATATTGGAATTTGATTCTGAACCAAAATTTAATAGTTTAGATTCTATTTGAATATTCTTTGGTGGTGTTGTTGTATACATTCCATCTTCGGAGAACTCACTATCTGTGCTTAATACTGATTCATCATCTAATTCTTCCTCATCATGATCAGCCTCATCTAATTCATTTGATCGATTATTTGGTTCTTTATTTGTCTCTCTATTTAATTCTTTATTGTTAGGGATAACAACTGCAACAGAAGCAAGACTCTCTGAGTTCCCATTTTGATGATCGATTTTTGAACCATTTGATTTCAAATGACTGAACCGTATTGATCTTTTATCTAAAAGATCATAACAACAATCATCGCCTATGTTTTTCTGTATGCACAACGAACAAGGCTTTTCCCCATCACATTTTCTTTTCCTTGCTTTACAAAACGAACAGGCTTTGGACACGTTCCTTCTTGAACCGTTGTTCCTGCTTTTTCTGCCCATTTACACTTTAATACCATAGATAATATAATGTAAGTTGAGAATTTTTTATTGACCTCTAAATTATAATAATGTGGAGAATCCGAGAGAAGTCATTAGCCGGGGAAGTCTAAATTGAATTTTGCGGGTCCCGGAAAAACTTGGAGCGGACATGGAAAAAATGTGCCAAAAGAAAACTTTATTTTATCCGTTATGTTCTTCCTACATCATTATTAAGATTCATAAATAAATAATCCATAAATACATATTAAATACTCGTTAACTTAGTAGGGGCAATTTCAATGTGGTGGACATCGTGCTTGTTTCCATTGGTTGAATTATTACCGTCATCATATAATCTCTTGTATTTTTCATGATGTTCATTTTCTAATCTTTGTTGATTTGATTTGAGCTTTTCTTCATAAGTTTCCATTTCCTTAGTTGAAGCTAGTTTAATATCATAGGTTAGAACTTTTTCAATATTTTGTTTCTTCAATTCCTCTTTATTGGCAACATCAACTTCATCAATTGGTTTAAATGAAACAATACAATCTTCTTTAACAGCGAACACAGAATCATCTTCAACATAAGGATCATCGTCACTATAAATTTGGGTGATTAAACTATGGTAATTTGGAGCAGAAACTCTCCAGTGAATATGACTTGGCCTGTTTGGATGTCTATCCATGAATTGTAACAATAAACCAGCAGGACCATCGTATGGGATCGGGTAAGAGGTTGGTTTCAAACAAACATAAGAATAATACCCCTTTTCATCAGTGAAAAAAGTACCTCTTAAGTTATAATCAGGTTGATTATCATCCTGTTGCTCATATAAGCCGTTTGGTGCACAATGCCAAACTTCTACTTTAGCGTTTGGTAACGGAGAACCATCAGAACTCGAAACATAACCTTGAACAAAACTTTTGATACCACCAACATCTTTTTGAATAATCGATTCACCGTTTTTATAAACTGGAGAGTTTTCTCGATAGAAGGGACCAATGATTGCACTTGAAGTCTTATCAACATCTTCAGCAGAATGAGTAATGCTATCAACTAAGCTTTCTAAACCAAGGACATCAGAAACTAAAATCCCTTCATTTCTTCTTTCATCAGACATTTGGCCGATCTTGTTCAGGAACTCAACACCATATAACCATTCGTCAGTTGTTAAAGAGATCTCTCTTGAGAAGTCGTGTAAATGTTGGATTAATCTACCAATAACGAATTTTGCTCTAGGGGTTGCTTGTGGGCCAAATGAGGCTATAACGTTGTGTGTGAATTCTTCAGTCATTTCAAAAAAAAAAAA
This sequence comes from Phaffomyces orbus, assembly GCA_003708145.3. NCBI lineage: Eukaryota > Fungi > Ascomycota > Saccharomycetes > Phaffomycetales > Phaffomycetaceae > Phaffomyces > Phaffomyces orbus. The sequence goes on from PPNK03000001.1 coordinate 179,870, forward strand.
AAATTGTTTGATAGTCAACAATAAAGATGGATGAGATATTGCAACAATTCACATTCTTTTTATAATCGAGTAGAAACTCATTCAGTGGATTTAAGTGTTAAGCTAGTGGAAGAAGTATTTAATGACTTCGACGGAATTTTGAAAATTGCGGAATTGACAGAAAATGTTAATTCCACCATCTTGAGATACACACTCCAAGTCCAGAGTCCACACATATTAAAGATACAATATTATTATGTGAAAGTTAATCTTTTACAATTCACTTTCTCATTCAAACCAAAATGTCATTCGATCAATTATCAGACGTTAAAAGAATCTTCAAATCGATATCGAACGATCCATCATTAGAAATCCCTGAAGAAGTCAAAACCTTATCAGATCAAATCCATTTCGTTAATCCTGCTTATGAAAATGACTTGATACTTCCATGTAAATTGAAAGAAGCTGAATTGATTTCTGCTTTGAAAGGTATTGAAGCTTTAATTGCAATTTCGATCTCTAATCAAAGATTGCAAAGAGAAGATGAGTCAGGTATTATCGATCTACAACATTCTCTAATGTTTTTGTTCAGTACTTATCTATCATCAATTAATGGGTATACTAAATTAGATCCAAAGGCTAAATCGTTTTTGAAAGATACAGATTTAAATCAAGCCCAATCTATAACTTATAGAAGAATGTCTGCTAATTTGTATAAGACCAAAGATGAAAAATATTATCATATTCATGGCTCTCTAGAAGCTTCCAAACAACTACAGTTGATCGGTTTAGAGCCATTCAGACCTGACTTAACAGAATATGAAGACGTTGTCGAAGCTATTCAAAATGCTGTCTATAATTTCACTGTTGATGAATTAGAACAACAAACTGTTGAATTTAGGCAAGCTGGTGTTGAGGCTTTAAAATATGAAGATTTCAAGCAAACACCTCATGGTCAAACAATTTCAAATGAGCCTATTTGGGAAATCGAATCCCTAGAATCAAGTAGTTCAAAAGTTCCATTGGAACTGATTTCAGATGATAGTGGTAAGAAGCCTCAAATATTGAAAGGCTTCAAAGTCATTGAGCTTTGTAGAGTTATTGCAGGACCTACAATTGGTAGATTGTTAGCAGAATATGGTGCTGAAGTTTTGAAAATAACAAGTTCTAATTTACCTGATGTTCCATTTTTCCAATTAGATACAAATTTTGGTAAACATACCACAGATTTAAATCTGAAAGACCCAAAAGATCGCAAAATCTTTGAAAGTTTGGCACTTGATGCAGATATTATTGTTGACGGGTATAGAACTGATGTTTTCACTAAGCTAGGTTATGGTCCAGACTATTTCAAAGATTTAGCAATCAAACGTAACAAAGGTTTCATTTATGGATCTGAGAATTGCTTTGGATTCAAAGGTGAGTGGAATTTCAGAGCAGGTTGGCAACAAATAGCAGATTGTGTGACAGGTGTTGCATGGATTCAAGGTGAAAGTTTTAATCTGAATGAGCCAATGGTTCCGCCATTCCCAATGAGTGATTATGGTACTGGTGAATTAGTTCTGATTTCAATTTTATTAGCTGTTTATAAAAGGAGTTTATACGGTGGCTCATATTGGTGTAAATCTTCATTAGTTCAATATGATTTATTATTGATTGAAAAAGCAGGATTATATTCAGATGAAACTTGGAATAAAATTGTTTCAAAGAATGATAAAGAAGTATTTAAACTTAGATATTACGATTCTGTTGATAAAATTTCCTCAACAGCTTTGAAATCAATGAAGAAATATAAGCCTGAATTATTCGATGGTGAGGCAAATAAAGAAGGTTCTTATTTCGTTAGTGAATATAGTGAAGGGTTCAAAGGTGATGTGAAAGTATTGAAACCGGTTGTTCAAATGAAGAATACAAGAAATGGATTCAATACATCTACAAGACCTAATGGTTACGATAAACCTGAATGGGGGTTTATTTAAGTAGTTTATCAATATTGGAATCTAGATTCTGTAAGAAGTTCTAACGTATTGACTGTTTTCAACCGATAGAAGAATATCTTAAATGATCAAGCATGTAGTTTGAATATGAACCAATCAGGTCTCGTGTATTTGAAGGTCCTTAATTTAAATCATTGGTAGGGTCTATATTGTAATTGTTCATGCGGAATTAGCTGATCACTTTCACGGAAATGTATTCCAACAATAAAAGACATTGAGAATCTTCAATAAGATGGAAAGTTTGGTATAGGTCCATTTTCTTTCATTATCCATTTCTAAACATCATGAAAACAAGTCACTTCACAACATCTTCAAACCATTCACTAAACTATACTCTGTTTCCTGGTTCAGATAACTCAATGAGCTTAGTGTTCATTCATGGTTTAGGCTCATCCCAAAACTATTATTATTCAATTGCCAAACAAATCAATGAAAGACATGATTTCAATTGTTTGATATTTGATAATTATGGTGCTGCACTCTCTTATATGAATGGCAATAAAGAACCAATATCAATTGATAATTCAAGGATTGATACAGTTGAGTTGATCAACCATCTAAATTTACAAAATTTAGTGTTAATAGGACATTCGATGGGTGGTATGATTGTTAACTATCTAGCATCTACATCAACAGATTTAGATGTTCAAAAATTAATATTACTTGGTCCTATTCATCCAAATCCAATATTAAGTGAAATCTTTGATAAAAGAGTTGATGTTCTATTGGAAAAAAACGAAATAACAGAACTCGCCAACAGTGTTCCTGAAATGGCCGTTGGTTCCAACTGTGACGGATTGGTTAAAAGTTTTATAAGAGAATTGATTTCAAAACAATCAGTGGATGGGTACATATACAACTGTAAGATCATTTCAAATACTTCAAAACAGGATAATTTTAAAGAAACTGTTTATCCCAAGATTGATAAACCTACATTAATCATAATTGGTGAAGATGACAGAACTGCACCATGGACCAATTGTGTTGAAGTTATTTACAATTCCATCAATTCAGAGAAAAAGGAACTAACTACAATCCCAAAAGTTGGTCATTGGATCGCAGTTGAAGAAGTTGATGAAACGTTGAACTCCATCAAAAAATTCATTTTATGAAAGAAATAAATAATGAAACCTAAGGACCTTAAAACTGTAGAATTACCTTTTTCTTTTTGGTCTGAATCAAAATTTGTGGTTCTACATTTTAAATTGTAGTGCGGAAATACACAATAATATGATACACCCAACGACAATTCTATCAGTGATCAATACTTCTCAACTTTCCATTCATCTTTTCTTGTGAAAACTGGGGTAAATCATCAAGGTTTTCAGACCTTACTCCAATTAGTTTTTAGTGAATGACATCTATAGAATCAAACAAGATGAAATATAAAACTCACTAAATCATCACTGGATCTCTAATATATGAAACCACTATATAGAAGATAATTAATAATGTCTGACACAATTAAACCTGAAACGACACATCAATCTGAAGTGCACTCCCATCAGTCTATGAATTCTGATACTCCTTACAATAACGATTCAGAACCTGAATTATTAACAGTCAGAACTTCCCAAAAAGGTGATATTGTTTATTTAGGTAAACAAGCCTTCAGAACTGAAGATTTGGGTACTGCGTTCGCTGATAGTTTTTCCAAACATGGTAAGCAACAGATAACTAAAGAAATGGGTAATCCAGTTCCATTAGGTTTAACTGGTTTTTCAATTTGTTTCTTTGTCACTGGATTAGTTAACGTTGGTGCTAGAAACGCAACAAACGTTAATCTTTTAGCAGGTACCGCATTACTCTTAGGTGGTGGTCTTACTTCAATCTGTGGTCTTTGGTGTCTATTATTAGGTGAAACTTTTGTCGCTACTGCATTAGGTGCATTTGGTGGATTTTGGATGTCTTATGCCTTCATAATTGGTGATGTCTGGGGTGTCGCATCAAGTTATACCTCTAAGGAAGAATTCGGTAATGTTATGGGATTTTATTTGACAGCATGGGCAATATTTGGACTCATGATGTGGCTTTGTAATTTCAAGTCATCATACCCTGATTTTAGTTTATTCTTATTCGTTTTCATTTCAACTATATGCTTAGCAATTGGAGCTTTCACAGGTCATGCAACAGCAAATAAAGTAGGAGGTGTATTTGGGATTATTGTGGCTATTAATGGATTTTATGTCATATATTCCCAATTGGCTAATAAGGGGAATAGCTATTTAAGAGTTCCTGTGCCTACACTTCCATCCTATGAAGTTTAGTTTTTATTTAAATACAAAGTCGATCTTGTTGATGATATTTTGTAAATATCTAAGTATACATGACCTTTGGTTTCTAATCTTCAACAGTATACAATAACTACTGATTTATACTGTAGACCTCAGAAAAGTTTTTACAAACAATCAAATTTTTGTAAATATGCAAATAGAGGCGTCACTCATTACACAAATAATCAGAAATCACATTGGTTATTCACTCTAACAATCTCTTAGTTTCCTCAGCCTTGATTTCTTTATCAAAATCAGGCCTTAATTTTTCATAACCCTGAGTTGTTCTAGCATAAGTAATACCACCTAGTCTACTAACAGGTTTCAATTTTTCAATATCAATAAGATTCAATTCTTCAGACACAACATCTTCCCTTACATGAAACTGAACACCTTCAATAATACAAAGTACCCCAGTTGCCTTATTCGGATCATTTTTAGATTTCCATTCGTGATGATGAATTAACTTACCTTCAATTGAAAAAGCACTCTCAGCGACATGATCAGGCTTCACGATATTCGACTTTAGTGGAGTTAGCCCAGATAATTTCCATTCATCAATGCCATGTGGAGCATTAGTAGAACAGAAATTAGCAGCTTCAATAAACCATTCGCTTATTATATTGATTGTCAACTCGCCTGATTCCAACACATTTTTACAACTATCTTTAGGGTTACCTTTCCCACCAGAAAACCCTATTGTGAAAATTGGTGGATCATGATTAGCCAATGAAAAATAACTAAATGGGGCTAAATTCTTTTCACCTCTTGAATTGATAGTTGAAACAAACCCAATTGGTCTTGGAACGACACCAGATATTAATAATTTGTAATTATCAACGGGTTTTCTGTCTTCTGCGAATGGATCAATTGATATTTTCTTATGTTGTTTCCATGATGGATCGTTTGCTCCTTGACCTGGTTTCCAGTCTATTTTAGGAATCTGAGTATAATGCCATTTCACATCAGTTTCAAAAGGTTGTCTTGATTGTTCAACTTTGTTGAAATCTGGATGTGGGTTTCTTTTCACTTCTGATTCTAAACCGAATCTTTTAGCTTCTTTAGACATATGGTTTTGGTTTTAGTGCTCAATAGATGGAACAGATTGATTGAAGACCTTATAAATATAAGTGATGTTTGATATTTATTTATGTTATTAAAAAAACAAAAATAGATCTACTAAAAGTAATTTGCGGAGACATATACATATGGGCGGAATTAATGGTTAAGTTACCCATGATGAGATGAGTTTCGAAGAACTTGTAAATATAGTTAATTCCGTAAAATTGAGCTGTAGATGAGAAAATTTCCTATCCACAAAAAAACATGAGTTTGAAATTGATTAGATTAATTCACTAAAGACATTTCAACACATTAAAATTTAATTAGATTCAATCTTTCAACAGAAAACAAAAAAAAAGAAAATGCGCCAGCCCGGAGTCGAACCGGGGGCTCAAAGATGGCAACTTTGAATTTTACCGCTAAACCACTGGCGCCTGCTTGATGTCTGCTTGTTTCTGCCGTTTGATCGCTTGTGCATGTGATGAATCTGGTGTCTGGATGTTTAATATAAATATAAGTAAATTCAGAGAAAGAAAAAAAAATAACACTGAAAAAAAGACTGAACTGATGCTAAAAATTGTGGAACACACCCAAAGGGAAAGTTGAGTTGAAAGAAAGATTAAGAAACATGAAGTGGTTAAATTAGTGTAATTAGAAGCCACTAAGAAAGGTTTTTAAGTTGTATAGAATATAAATATAAGTAAATTCAGAGAAAAAAAATAACACACCCAAAGGGAAAGTTGAGTTGAAAGAAATGAAGTGTTTAAATTAGATTAGTTAGAAGCCACTAAGAAAGGTTTTTAAGCTGTATAGAATATAAATATAAGTAAATTCAGAGAAAAAAAAAATAAGTTGAGTTGAACCGATGCTAAAAATTGTGGAACACACCCAAAGGAAAAGTTGAGTTGAAAGAAAGATTAAGAGACATGAAATGTTTAACTTAGATTACATAGAAGCCACTAAGAAAGGTTTTTTAAGTTGTATAAAATATAAATATAAGTAATTTCAGAGGAAAAAAAAAGGGGATTGGACTGAACCGATGCTAATAAAAAGGGTTGAAAATATAAGAACGAATAGAATACCAAAAGAGATGTTTTGTAAGTGATATAGAATCTATTACAAATTACTTGAGAGAAAAAAAACCACTTTTGAACCAAATCAATTGTACTGGAGTGTAACCACAGACAAGTTAAGTTGAATACTCCCAAAATTACAAGGAGTGTAAAATTAGAACGAATAGAGTAACAAAAGTTGAGAATATCTTCAAGATTTTGTATAAATAAAACAAAACTACTCAATGTCTGTAGAATTTCTAAACTGATAAGATCTTTATCACTGATTAAAAATCTACTCTTACTTATAACTATCAAAATAAATATTAAATAGAAGATAAACTAAACTGCTAAAGAGGGTTTCAAGTACCTGTTACTAGTATCAATATTTGTAGTATCTTGAACAACTTTGTTAGACTGATCGATAAAGATGTTTTCCAAAAATGATTTAATAACTTCAACACCTTTAAAACCAGTTTCAGTGACTAATGAAACATAACCATCTGGTCTAATAACTACCAAAGCACCTTGTTGTTTATCAATACCATATTTAGCATAAGCATCACAAGGGCCTTCGTGTAAAGTTTCACCAACACCAGCAAAAATCTTCCAGTAATCACGACGTTTATGGTTATCAATTGGCCATAGTTGATCAGGGAAATCAGTTAATTCAGTTTTCAGATGATCTGATGAATGAATTGTAACAACCTCGAAAACAGAATCATATCTAGCATTAACTGGAGTGAATTTATTAATTGATTTAAATAATGAGATTAGTTCTAGTTGTTTTTGTTTAGCTTCAGGATTAGATAAAATATCACCTGAAAAGTTTAAAATTCTCCATTTACCATTGCTTGGAAAGTTATCAACTAATTCACTTGGGAAGAAATTTGATTGTAACATAACTTTAGTTGAATCTAATCTTCTACCAATTGGAACATTAAGTGCATGTTCTGATAAAACTGGTTCTTCACCAACGTTTTCAGTTTTCAATTCCAACATTGAAGGAGAGTAATCAACAAAAGTACCTGATGCAAACTCGATACCTTTTGAGAAAACAGCAGTAAATTCATCCATATCAACACCACCATTCGAAGTCATTGCTTCAACATTTGGTAATTGTGGTTTACCACTAAATAATCTTGAAAATTTCTTATCAAAATTAATTAAATCATTTGCATTTTGTAATCTTTCAGATTCATAAGTTGATAGAATTTCTCTTTTAGCTAGCCCTTTCACTACATGAGCTAATTTCCAACACAAATTATAAGTATCCATCATTGAAACATTCATACCTTGGCCAGCTTTTGGTGAATGAGTATGACAAGCATCACCTGCAATGAAAACTCTATTAAATTGATCGAATTTTGGTGAAACTCTTTGACCAATTTGATAACCTGTGAACCACTCTAAATCAGTCATCTCAAATTTGAATGGTTTCAAAATTTGTTGACAATTAGATAAAATTAATTCTGGTGTAATTTTAGAACGATCAACTCTGTTTGAATTCTCATCTAATTTTGGAACTTCTTTAAGTTGACAATAAATTCTAACAACATCTCTTTCTCTTGGAATAATCATGATTGAACCAGAATCTTTTGAATGAACAGCACAACGAGATCTGATATCAGGGAAGTCAGTGATTGGAACACAGTCTAAGACACCCCAAATGTAGTCGGTAGTATCACCTTCCATTTCAATGCCTAATTGTTTTCTAACCCAAGAATGAGCACCATCGGCACCTAAAACATATTTAGCATGAACTAATTCAAAAGAATCATCAATTTCTCCAGAAAGACCATTATAAGCAGTTTCTTGATCACCATCAAATTGACGATATAAACCATTCGAAATTTTATTACCATAAGTTTCTGGAACTGTACTATCATCGTCTTTCAAATGTTTTAATGTGACTTTAACAGGATAAGCATCATTATCTTCAACTTTTGATTCATCAATCTTGATATCTAATGGTAAAACAGGTCTTTCAATTTGTTGGCCATTTGACCAATGTTCTATTTTGTCTTTCAAATAAGATTCAATATAGCCTTGATGTAGAACTGTTTGTTTAAATCTTGAAATACCGGGAGTGACATCAGGAGCTCTTAAACGACGATTTATGTCACCGTTTTCATCGGGAGACCAAAAGTTCATATAAGTGAAAGTGTTACCTTCTTTCAAAACATCAGCAGCGATATCAAAAGTGTTTAAAACTTCTAAAGTGCGACACTGCAAACCATCAGCTTGACCGGTAAAGACTTTGTTTGAGCGTTTATCAATGATACGGAAATCAATACCACATCTAGCAAGCCATAAGGCAGCCATCAAACCAGCAGGTCCAGCGCCAATAATTAAGACATCAGTCTTTGATTCTTTGATTTTGTTACTTTGAGTCATGTTATTATAGATTGTTAATAAAGTATAGAAGCTAGATCATTGACATTGGAATGGAGGTGGTATTAGAAGCCTATTTTATAGTTCCTATGGCTGGAGGGGTATCATTGTCATAGTATTTGGAACATCCATCTGGAGAGAAGATAATCGGACTTGGAACTTGGAAGAACGAAAAAAAAAAAATGTTGATCTTTGCGGAAATGTTAATTCTGGGGTCAATTCTGGGGTCATTAAAGAGAAAAATATGTAGTAAATTCCGCTTTTGACACAATTCCATAAAACAATTAATCAATTGTTGGAATTAGAAGAAGTTTAGTGGAATTTAGTTTAATCAATGATGCTGGTCTTATCTGTTTCAATGAATGATGTTTTGGATCGCATTTTAAATTCCTTTTAGGGTTCAATTGATGTTCTGATTATTGTGAAGAGTAATTGAAAAAAACCATAAATCTCTAAGTTTAACATTTTATTTGTAATTGTAATTATCAATAATGAGCTCATCAACTGATATCTCACCTTTGATTTCATTTGAAGTTAGATCCAAGTTAATCAGATTCATTGATTCCTTCTACTCAGAAAGTGATTCAATTCCAGAAACGGTAAATAATGAAGGTTTAGATGATCCATACTTGAATTATTTTGTTCCTGAAATCAAACTGAAAATGGGTTTGAATACATTTGAAGGATTTAACCAAATCAAACAAATGAGAATCAATGGATGGAAGAATTTCAAGCAAAGAAAACATCAAGTTTTAAAAGTATCTCAGTTCAATGATACTGAGTTCTTGATACTCGGAACTGTTGAATACATTTTGAAAAATGATAAAGCTGCTAAAGTTGAATGGTCAGGTCATACTAAGTTCGAGGATGACTCTTTATCCTTACTAAAATTCTATCAAGTTTATATTGATATGACAGAAGTTATAAAACTTTTGTAATAGATTATAGTAATACAAGTATTTCTTTTATTAAGCAAAATGACAGACGTATAGAAAACAATTGTATTAAATAGACTGTGAAATCAATTATATTATAATCAACTCTTTTCTTCTTGGCTTTTCTCTCCTTTACCTTTGTAAACTACCTCTAGGTTTAGTTACAACAATACTGGTTGGAATCAACCCACTAGATTCACAGAAAAGTAATGATAGCTTTAAAGAACTAAAATGGTCATAGAAAAATGTGAGTATATATGCTATTTGCTGTTATAGTTATAGAATCATTTGACCAAAATCTCTGGAATCATATCTAGTTCGTTTTATGAATGATGTTAGTTGAATAAACCCAACTGTTCAACGAACTCACGGACTAAAATCTCTTCGATACTTGAGCCAACATTTCTGAAGCTTTAATTGATCATTCCCGATCTTGAGAAGTTACTGAATCTGAATAAATATTTCAATATCTTTTAGAAATTGTTTAGGTTCTGAGTAGAATCCATTTCCATAATTGTTCTTCGATTGTATCTAAATCCATGACTTATATAATGGTTTTGAAACACCAGGTGTTAAATATATTTGGAGTTGAGGGTTTTAAGAAAAAGCCCTTTTTCACCATTATACTCATCTCAAGTCCTAAAACTGTTTCCACCTTGGAGAATAAATGCCTTTAGCTTTATGATTTATCATTGTTATTACCCGGACGGATTATGTCCTGCAGGAAAGTATATTATCGTCATGAATGACATATAATTACTGGTAAAACAGCTGTCTAGTCAATGGCCCTAATTACCACCAATTAATTGCTCATGTTATGAAGACCAGATATACATAAATTCCAATTAATATCAATATCAATATTAATAATATTTTATTTTTCTAATCTTTAGATGATCATCAATAAAATTGATGTCAGATTTTTGAAAATAAAAGCGACGGACGTCTAGACGTATATAATTATATATAATAAAATAATTATACTACAATATATTATAATCATATAATTAGTTATAAAGAGGCTAGAGCGTTGATTCATAATGTATATAGGCAGCATGATTCATACATCTATTGGCTCAATAGATATGATTAATACGCACCCTAGTATAAAACTCCCATCGCTTCGAACTCTTCTCATTATTATTTTCGCGAATTCTCGAAATTTATCTTGATAAACTTCACGCATATCCATCAAGAGATTGATTAAGTCAACGATAAAGTGAATCAGTAACGCTTGAATTTGCTGAAATGGATATAGCTGCTCCTTTGCCAATGACATCAGACTCTCCTGCTTTTAAAAAAGTTTCAAATCCTCAGTACTCATCCATTAATACCTCTACCACCTCCACACCAATGTTAAATAATACCAACCTAATAAATAATGACAAAATAAAACAATCAAACTCATCAAAAAGGATTGAAGTTGACAAATTAGTCAGTGAACTGCAGAAGAAAATAGGGTCGAACTGGGATAAATATCAAAGAACTATAAGTCTTTTCCTCCTAGGAAAACTATCAAGAGGTGAGCTTGTAACTAATTTGGGCCCTTTATTAACAGATTCAAAGATGATCAGAATGCACAATCAATTATTACTAGCGAATTTGGCTAATTCATTGAGAGATGGTCCTGATGAACTGATGTCTAAAAAGAGTGGGTTTGGTGGTATTTCATCAAATAGAAAAAAGTCAAAAGATAGTAGTAAAGTTAAAGTATCATCACAATATGAAAAATTGAAAAAAAATATAATGAATCTACCAATTCGTGAAAGATATAGAATTAAAACAATAACGAGAGATTCAGGTAAGAGAAATATGTCCACATCTTCCATGACTTTAACAAGACAAGCTCTTTTACCAAAGATTCCTTATGTTACTGATAAAGATAGAAATTTAACAGGTAATACCGTTGAATGGACTCAAGATATAACGCACTCTTTACAAACTCCATTGGCCACTGAATCTTTCACATTACCAGACAATGATTCATTAGATTCAAAGATGTTGGGGATCGCAAGAGAACATGGATTAACTGGATCAATTGATAAATCAGTTTATGAATTAGTTTCAATTGGATTAGAAACTTATTTGAAATTCGTGCTGGAAAATTCAATAGACACTGTACGTTATAGGAAAAGAAAATATACTGATAATAACCTTGATGAAAATGATAATGACGTTAATAAAATGAAGAAACAAAAAAAGATAATATTAACCAATGAAGATATAATTGACACTTTAACAATATCTCCATATTTAATAGAACCAAATGGTCCATTATATAGACTCAACACAGTGATGTTGAATGATGATTGTCATATCGAAGAAAAAACTTCAATTGACTCTTTATTAACCCATCCAAGACCTGAAATCAATAAATCAATATCCCCCTTAATTTCAAAGACATCAATCTCTAAAGATTCAACTTCTTCTAATAACTCTAGCTCTAATCATTCTAATGGTCCAGGATCAAATGCGTCTGGTTCAAATGGTTCAAATGATGATATAACTTCCACAACAACAACTAACACTACAATTAACGATACTGATGAAAAAAATAATGAAAAGCACGAAAAAGAAGAATCTGAGATCATTGGAACTAGAGAGGAATTAAATTGGTTGATTTATGATATCTTGAGCTCTAAGTGATCATTCGTCTTATGCAGAAATGATTTTATTCCATATGTGTTATTACTGTTGTTGTTCGTTTGTTACCACTGATTATATTTATTTACATCCCTTTTACCATTTACTTTTGTTTCAACCTTCACATTGGATGATCTTTTGGTATTTTGTTTTCACAGTATGTTCCTATGTACTCTAACAATAGATGTTAAAATTATAATTAAATGTTTTATAATCACTAAAATGTAATACACACTTATACTGTACGTTATTGATATATCTATTCGTTAAGTTTATATATGGAAATTACTGTGATGATGACGAAGATGGTGCTGGTGGCTTCTTTGATCTGATTTGTCTTTTTGATGGATTATCTATCATGTTTAAAAATTTTGCAATTTTCAATAAACTTGAATCTTTCTCAATGTCATTGATTGTTATAAATGATAATGTTTTAACGTTGATATAAATCATTTCTAAAAATTTATAAAATTGCAAACTTTTTTCTAAGTCAACGGATTTATTCAAATTATTTAATAATTTCTTAAAATTATCGTTTATCATTACTTCTGGGATTAATGAAATCAAACAATTTGAAATGTTTTCATCATTTTTTTGAACTATTAAGTTGATGAATATAGATGTAGATTTATTTAGTTCAATTAATCTGTTCACTTCATTTATATCGTTAATCATTTTAGCATTAGTTATCATGTCTTGCTTTTTGAATTCAACAGTTACATCACTATGATTCACCAAATCAGTGAATTTATAATCTTCTTCATCAAATTTGAAAATTTGATATAAAAACTTGTGTTTAGTAGTATTGTCATATAAATTAGTTCTTGAATTCCAAACTTTTATGATTTCCCTAATCAATTCAGTAATAAAAGATGTTTCATTAAATAACAATATCGACAAATTTGTGCCCTTTAAAACATTTTCAGTTAATGTTAGAATTTCATTGATTATATTATCATTTGAGCTTAAATTATTAAAGATTTTGTTGAATTTGAATACTGTATCATTTATTTTGATTGATTGGAACTCAAAATTTTCTTCATCTTCTTCGTTAATTTCAATTGTATTTGATTTAATTTTGATGTAAGCTCTTAATTTCCCATTCAATTCTTCAATTGAGTTTTTGATACGTCTTTTCAAATTCTTCTCTTTTTCCAGCTTTAGTTTTGTATTGTTATAGTCATTAGTTGAAGTTGATAATTTTATAGACGCTTTTTCAAAAGTTGATGAGATTGCTGATTCTTCCTCTTCTAAGATTTTTAATTGTCTTAACAATTCGTCAATTTCTAGGTTTGAATTTTTACTCATTGAGATTTCTAGATCAATCATTTCATTTAATTTTCTGATTTCATTTTCTTCAGTTTTGATTGAGTCATTCAACTGATTTATTTGGACTTTTAAATTATTTATCAAATCAGATTTAGCCTCAAAATCAGTTACAATTTTTTCGTTCTCATTCTCTTGATATTTAACCATTTCCGTAATTTTTAATTCTAGTTCATTTTTCTTATTAACTAAAGTTTCATCAATTTCTTTCATTATTGTATTTCTCAAGACTTCTTTTGTCTTTATGGCTTCTTTTAAATCATTAATTTCTTTAATCCCATTTTCTTCTTCAATAGTGCTTTCTTTTAGAAATTCATCTTTCCATGATTTTTTCATTTGATCAATTTCTCTAATTCTTCGATTATTTATCTCTGTGTATCTTAATGTGAACATTTTCTCTTGTAATAGTTTTGTTTTATTCAATGACTCTGTAGCTGTCGCAATCCTTGATTCATTCGTATATATCTCAACCTCTAAATCGTTGTTTTTCTGTGTATAAGAGTCAACTTTCCCAACCAATTCATTTTTTTTATCAATCAAAGATTTTAATAATATTTGATCATTTAAAATTTTCTCATTCAACCTTTTCAATTTCTCTTTTCTAACTTCTAATGTTTTGATGGCTATTTCCACATTACCTTGTCTTCTTCTCAAAGCTTCAGGGTCTATGAATGTGGTAGTATCAAATTTGGTTGATAGTACCTTTCTTGGAATACATGATTTCATCATATTTTCCGTATTTTCGAGTGTAGGAAGATTTATAACTTCGTTATTAGTACCCAATACCTTTCTCAGTTTCCTAGGAGGTGATGTTCCCTCTTTTCTTGAAGGAAATTTGGAACTCATTATATCTGCATTTATAGGATTTGTATGAAGCGATTATGGAACAAACACAAAACGAGGGACAAAAATTAAAACAAATAATAAACGGAATCGAGGTAAGTCGCTGATTAGAAGGTGATTTTAGATGCAAAACCTTCGCTAACAACTAACAAAGAATAGTGAACTTTCAAAAGTTATTATTTATTATTTATCAATTTTTAAAGATCAAAACAAAAACAAAAAAATGTAAAATGTAAAATGTAAACAAAACTTACATAATCGAAATCGGTCCTCGGTGAATGATGATGAACTACATTCAGTGGATCTTTCAAATTGAGTTGTTATTACATCTAATAGACAGTCTTTTTATCAGGGTACTTTTGTTTGTAAAACTCTATCGTATCGTCATCTAGATTCTCTTTTTTGATTGGCTTTAATACCGGTATCGAATGTTCTTTTATATCAGAATTGTTCTTTAATTGATTGATAAGTTCATCTTTCTTTGATAGCTCCAGCTCATGTAGTGTTTTTTGATCTTTAAGTTTTTTCTCTAATACCTTGATTTTGTTTTCAAGAAGGATTTTTTCTTCAGAACTCTCTTGTGGTAATTTATTTTCATCAACAATTTTAGTGCCATTTAATTTGTGTTTTAATTGATTATATTTTTCAATGTATTTTAGATAAGATTCTTGTAAACTATTGCTTGAAGCATAATTATCAGATAGCTCATCTCGAAGGTTTCGATTCTCTAATTTTAATCTGATATTTTCTTCGTGTTCTTTTAAGTTTACTGCTTGGTTTCCAGCGCAAGACTTGACATCATTCCTTATTGTTTCCAACAGTTCATTATTTTCATCGATGTATTGCGATAATTCCTTTCCATATCTATCGTTATATTTATTAATATTAAAATCATCACCACTGAATTTGTAATTGAATTTCTTCAAATAGTCATCTTTGTTAAAATCCCAAGGTTTTGGTTTGTAATCTTCATGTATATAATCATTACCATACGTTGATTTGTGACCCTCATTGTAGGCACTTTCATTGTTATTGTGATCTTTCGAGTAGAGATTGTTGAATTTTGACTGAGATCTTGCTCTAGTTGGAATATAAACAGGAGAAGAATCGATCAGAACGTTTTTATTTCTTTCAGAATTTCTCTCCGCAGCTTTCATATTTCTAGAGGTTGATGATAATAATGGATTAATTGGAGATGATTCAAACCTATTTCGGTTATATGGGGATGGGAAATTACCAGGCATATCAAGTTTAACCTTATTCAAGTTTGATAAATTAGACATTGATTTGGATCTTCTTCTGTAAAAGGTGTCTTCTTGATCAGGTAAAAGTTCCCTTTCTTCGTAAAACTTCTTTAGTCGTATTGATTCAAAATTGTTATTATTATTATTATTATTATTATCACGACTACAATTATGTCTCATTCGATATGAATCTTGTTGATCTGAGTATTTTTGGGAAGGTGATTCTTTGTTAAACAACGAGTTCATGACCCATTGGAAGAGCCCCGGAGTAGAGGGGGTAGATCTGTGCTGCGAATATCTCTCGCTCATGGTCTGAATTGAGTGAATTGAGAAATCAGATTTTTGTGTTGAAATAATTTTTTTCTGTTTGTTTTTGTTTACATTTTTTGTGGCAGAAAGAAATTTTCAGCGCGTCAATTTCAGATGCACATAACCTTTCCTAATAGGGATATCGTGACTGTGTATAAAGAGTCTTTGATGATCAATAAAATGATATAGTAACGACTAGCCATAGAGAAATTCAGGCAGGGTACACTGAGTAAATCTGCATTGTAACAATTAATAAAAATTGATCAAAATCTTTTAAAAAAGTTTTGACTCTGATATAATCTCAAAAGAAGAATGAAGAATGTATGCATGAAATCAAATTGGTCTAATTTAGTATCAATAGGATCATTTGCACCACTATATGGACTTGATAGTAAATAGTAAATATTGATTATTTAATCACTATTGACTAAATACTTCGGTTGTCCTTCTATCTCTCATGATACTTCTACTTTACACTAAATCATCCTAATGTCTTCAGTATACAGCATACACAAAACAGTCCTTTATAAAAGAAGAGAGAATGAGAATATATAGGATACCAATTCTTAACTATGGAACCAGCAATGAACTTAAGGAGGAACAATCCACTAATTCCTCAGTAAGAAACTTGAAAAAAAATGCAACTTCCCTCACAAAGCTCAAAAAACCTCCTTCGTGTCAAATTGAATCTTCTAAATACATCAGTCGTGTATAGTTGGAAGACTACCGGAATATTCCAATATAGCCACCCATTTAGCGTGAAGATTTTTTGTTTACTTTTCAAGCTTGTTTCTGAAAAACAAACAAATAAACAAATAAACGAATTAATATAATTCTTCATAAAATCTCTTTGATTTATATTCAAGGAATGGATCAACAGATTCAAATCACTTCTTTGGCGTCCAAATACTTCTCAGATAAATCAAGAATTTCTTCGTTCAGGAATTTTATCACCAAAAATGGGAAATCATTATCATGGCCACATCAAAGTCCAACTATTGAGTCAATGGCTCTAGCTGGTCTCCACTATAATCCAATCCTGAAGAAAAAAGACCGTGTCCAGTGCTTTTGCTGTAAAAAACTCCAGTCTGATTGGGATGGGGTAGACAATCCAGTGGAATATCATTTAGAATCATCCCCAAACTGTTGGTATAGTTTACTTAAGAGGTATCTTGAACAAGCTAAACGCGATGCCGACTACTCAAAAGACCAGAGTAACGTGTTTAATGATCCCTTATCTGAACTAGCGAGACAAACGAGAATAAAATCTTTTGGAAATCGTTGGGAATTCGATAATGTCAAAGGCGCTACTGCTATCTCTACTAATCTAGTTGACGCTGGGTTTTATCTTGTTACTGACGGTGAAGATTATGATGAAGATGACGCTAGTTCTTCCACCAAATGTGTTTACTGTGACATAGTACTAGAAGGCTGGGAACAGAATGACGACCCTATTGAAGAACATTACAAAAGAACAACGAATAATAATTTAGACTGTTATTTTATGAAATGTTATCATGAAAACCAACAAGCTATTGATAATTCTAGGAAAAGACCTTCACTGAATAATGAAGAAAAACCTAATAAAAGATCCAGAAAAATTTTGAAAACTACTGAAACTTCTTTACCAAAGCCAAATAAAAAGAAAAAGCCAATTTTAGATCTATCATTATCTAAAGTTACTTACAATAATTCAGATAAAGATTTCGAATTGACTGAAAACAGTATCCAATTAAACTCAGAAGAAGTGCCATATTTACAACAAAAATCACATAGAACTTTAAAGAGTAGCTCAAAGCCAAATTCATCAAAAATCAATACTTCTCCAACTAGAAGAAATCATTTGATAGATAGTTCATTTGATGAAAATGATCTGTTCTCTTCTAAAAACATTAAAAACGCTCAAGTTAAAGCTCTATCACCAAACAAGCCAATCATTCCTTTAAAATCGGAACAATCAAAAACTTTGAATCATATCAAAAATGTCCCAATTCTGGAATCAACCAAATCCTTCGATAGTAATCATCATGAAAGTGGATCTGATCAAGATAAATCAGAAGATAACGATTCAGAAATTGATCAAGACTCTAATGAATATATTTCAATTGAAGAAGAAACTAGCCATGAAGAAAGCAAATTCAACAATCTTGACGCAGATGATGTTCTGATAGTTCCTAACCTGAAAATCCCAGAAAAGAATTTAAATGACGAAGAAGATCATGAAAGGAGTGCCGATGAATCAACTGATGAGGATGTGGTTCTGAAAAGAAGAAAGGTAAAAGGTCTAAACATTACTGACTCATCACTGGTTGAAGAAGCAGATCAAACTAAAAAGGAAGTTGAATACGATAGTAAAGAAGAAGAAGAAGAAGAAGAAGAAGAAGAAGAAGAAAAAGAAGGATCACGATCATCAAAACAAAAACAAGAAGAAAAATCCACAGTTTTAGAAGATGACTCAGACTCAGATCAATTTACCAGTATGGACTCAAATAATGGATATAAACAGAGTAATTCGATCATATTAGAGGACGCTGTTGAAGTTTCAAAAAAGGAAGAAGATCATGATGAAGGTGATACTACAAATGATATTATACTAGTGTCCAATAGTAAAGAAAACATATCAATTAATGAAATCAACAATAGTTCTTCTTCTACAGTCAAACACTCACCTCTAAAGAAGAGTTCATCGTTCAAAGATTATTCAACAAGAAATGTCATTACAAAACCCACATCATTCCCTTTACATTCAACAACTAAAAAAGTATCATCAAATGATCCAGTACGATTAGATACCAAAAATTCAACGAGTTTCAAAATGGACGAATCCCAACATAGTCAAATAGCAAATAAAAGTATTTTAACACATACAAGGTTCATAGAAAGTCCACATATCAAAAGAAGTAGAAGTCCATTTTTGGATAACAATTACAAAGGATCTGATGATATTTCAATCGCTGGCGAAAATGATTTAAAGGAATCTAAACAGATAGATACCCCAATTGAAGAGTCAACAGATCATAACATACATCTAGATTTAAATACTTTAACTAATAGCAATTCCAAACCATTGTCACCAACTAACATCATCAATAATAAACCTGAACAGTTTTCAAGTTCAATAGAATCTTTAATAACGCAAAAAACAACACAGAACGTTTCAACTGACAGTCATCAAAATAACCAACTTGAATCTGATGAATCTTTCCATAGTATAGATGAAAATATTCCGTCCACTCAAGAACTTCACAAATCAACACCATCAAAACCGCCACAAGGTAAAGAGTTATCACCAAAACTTTCAAAACCATCGACAAACTGGGCTAAAACTGAGATTGATAAATTATATCAACAGTATGAGGAAATAGAAACCGCAAGAGATTATTTATCAGAATTGAATGAATTACCATATGAATTAAACGATGACATGGATGGTCGTATTACGAATTTCATAAACCAAATGCCTGATTTAGAATTAAATATGACAATTGAAGAATGGATCAACTATTCATCGTTACAAGCAAAATCACATTTTGAAAAAATTTGTAATAAAATGATGGAAAATTTTGATGAAGAATGTGCCAGAGCTTTGAAATTCCTAGAAAATCTACCTGTTAAAAAAGATCAGAAATGATGTTTATAAGGTTATTTCAATGATGATTTTAATGATACCCGTTTGATTTAATTTTGGAAATTAGAAATGCATATTTTCCATGACTGAATTGTAGGTATCGAAAGTATTATCAATTATTCATAATTACACTCACGTAATTCAGTAGAGGGCCATGACTCATATCTCATTAAATTGATGAATCTAGGTGTTTTGTGTCATATTAACTTCAATCAATAGTTATTTTCGCCCAAGCTCTCTAACTTAGAGAAGGGTCTAATTACCAGATGCTCATAAATTCAACTGGATTGATCTCAAAAAAATGAAAAACGAACAGTATATCAGAAGGATAAGTATAGACTCTGAACCTTTGTCAATACAGTGCACACTGTGGATATATGATGTTGATGTAGAATACCATACTATTTTTAATCAATCATAATCCTCAACTCACTTAAGGGACCAAACTATGAAGTTTCTTTTATTGGAAAAAAGATAGGAATAAGGATCTAGCCTAAAAGAAATGCTCAAAGATCAAAAACCTATTAATGCTTCAATAAACTGAAGTTCTGAGTATTATTATATTTCCGTGTGAGTTCGACAACATTTGAAGATTTAATAAATTGCAATGAATTCAAATAAATGACTTTATTGATATCTGTTCTATGATCGTTTGAGTTTATCCAGTTCTTTCCTCTTATGATTTATTAAAGATAAAATATATATAAATATGTAGACAAAACTGGGTTTGCAGAACCTAAGAGATCTAAGGAACAAAATCGATGAGCTGGGTTTTGATGGACCTTGCCGCATATATTGAAAAGTAAAAAACAAAACAGACAGCGGAAACAGGTCACAGCCTACAGGTGTAATGTCTTGATAATTAGCGTGTCATATGTCAGATTCAAAAATTCATTATTGGAGTTCAAAATTTATCAGTTAGACCTGTGTGGTTAAACAAATTGAGTCCAATACATTATTATACGACATGTACAAATTACAATCTGGAAAAGCAGAGCGATAAACTGACGCCAATTAGTTTGTGTATTAAAACATAAGACGTTGTAGGTTTAAGATGAAGAAGTAACTTCTTTTACTCAGAAGAACTAGAGAAAGGTTTTTGTCTGATAAACAAACACAAAAAAACCTCCTGAAACTGTAAATAAAAAACATGTATAGAACAATTATCAATTTTCCACGGTTGAAACGTTGAAAATAACACAGTTGGGCATTGAGATTATTACAAACTTAATTGAGATAAGATATAATAAATTCGTTGTGGTAGTTCTATCTAATTGGTATAGTACCATGTACTTTGGTCTGATTGAATAATTACAAATTTGGAAAATTGAGTCCAAAAATGTTTATAAATTGTTTATAAAATGTACCTTTGTTTACAGTATTTTTTACATCTTTTAAATAAAAATGTCAATTCTATGCAAAACAATGCAAGTTTAAAAAGTTTAAATGTAAAATAAAAAGGAGATACATCCAGACACCACAATATTAAGGCACAAATTCCCTTTTACAGTTCGTTAATTAAAGCGTTTTTCAGGTAAATCTGTACAGTTGAAAATCACGATTTTGCATAATTTTGAATGTTCCTTCTCCAATCAACAAAAGAATACGTCAATGAAAAATGTTGTTAAATTTATATAATTCACCCATTTCCCCAATCGTTGTACTTGTCAATTAGATAACACTTTCCTTTAACCACCATACCATTCATAGATACAACCATTCTTCCCTCATTTCACTAAACTAATCAACTCATATCAGAAGTTAATACCCACTTTTTTTCTTTCATAGTTATTTATCCATTATCATTATTTATCTCACCGGTATCTTTCAATCAATTTTTTTTTCACAATGAGTACAGGATTAGTAACAACTAAAGTTCCTGGTCTATACCCATTTGAACTATCAACAACAGAACTAATCACCCATAAAAGAAACATTGAAGAATATAAACCGGAATTATCTGAAAATTTATACAAGAAAGCATTATTATACAAACCAGATTTGAATTTGATCTTACAGCAACCTGATTTATCACCAAGTTTAAGAAAATCAGGTTTAGAGTTCTTATTGAAAATCTCAATCAAAACTAAAGTAACAGACGGTATTTTTTATCAAGCAGCTAAAATTTTTGATAGATACTGTTCCAAGAGAATATTATTACAAACCCAATTAGAACTAGTGCTGGCAACTTGTCTTTGGATTTCTGCTAAAACGTATGGTGGCTGTAACCATGTCATCAATAAATCTAATATTTCATCAGGTGGGAGATTTAATGGCCCTAACCCAAGATCTAGAATTCCAAGATTAACGGAATTAATTCAATTCTGCTCAAATAACATTAAAGATCAGATAACTGATCAATCAATGTTTGTACAAATGGAAAGACACATTCTGAATACATTGAACTGGGATATCGTTGAACCGAAACTACTAAATTGGTTATTTGAATTTTTTGAATTGAATTACTTACAATTAAATCAATTCAATTCAAATGAGTGTTTTGATGAAAAAATAGAGATCATTCAATTAAAGAAATTATTAATGGAGTTGAGTGTTTTTGAAATAAATTTGATTGAATTACATCCTGAAGAAACAACACAAGTTATTTTCAATATTTTACAACAATATTTTGATTTTGTTCAAGAAACATTCAAACCAATATCCGAATTAACTTTTATGAATAGATTACCAACGATTACATTACAAAAATATTCAAACTTACTGATTTCTAGAATTGTATCATTATTAGAATCTTCTCAGTTTTTATTCAATTATTACATTGCAAATCAAAATTTTTTGAAATTTTATTCATTTTTGATAACAAAATTACAACCCGAATACCCTGAAGAAGAAGATTTCATATTATACTCAAACGATTCTTACTCTTCTCCATCATCAACATACCAAATTACTCAAAAAGGTGGCAACTCTTCAGTTTACAACACCCCAAATTCCACAAACGGTTCTTTGCCTTTATCAAAAGTGAACTATGGGTTACCAACTCCTCCAACTTCAAGAAGAGGTTCACCAATTGGAGGTATTCAGAAATATCAACAATCATTTACAAAAACAAAAGGTTTTACATCACCTTTAACACCTAACGAAATGAAATGAACAACAGGATTTTTTTATTTTTATTTTTAGAATTATTTTATTACAATACCCATAATGTTTTTTCTGTTACTTACTAGACGGTTGAGCAAAGAGATATTTACTACTATATATATATACACGACTCGAAAAACCTCAATGGAAAGGTTAGAAAGTTTGTAGAATGTCAAATTTACACAAAAGTTTTGAACTATTTGAATAATTATATAAATGCTCTATAAGATCTAAGTTCTAACTTTCGATGATATCGATCGCAGATCTAACATCAGAATCATTAATGAAATGGCCATCAGCAGCCGCGTCTTTCAAAGATTCATCAATGATTCCATCCCAATCTGATTTATAAACATAATAAATTTGTAAAATACTAATGATTACAATAGCTATAATTGAACCACACCATAATCCAAATAATTCTAATTTATAACCAAATCCTAAGATGAACCCAATTGGTAATGCGATCAAATAATATGAGATTAATCCAATTTCTGCTGATAGCTTTTGTCTACCTTGTCCTCTTAAAATTCCACCTGAAACAGCTGATAAACAGTCACTGATTTGATATAATGATACAATAGAAATCACGACAGATGCTGAATCAATGACATCTTGTTCTGTGGTGAATAATGCAATGATATCAAATCTATAAATGTATAAAAATATAGCATTGAGAAAACCAACTATGAATGAAATTATAACTGCTGCATTTGTGGCCTTCAGAGCTGAATGTTTTGAAGCAGATCCAATATAGTTAGCCACTCTTGTTGAAGCTGCAATGCTTATTGCAAATGGAACTTGATACATTAAAATACAAATCGTGGAAATAACACTTTGTGATGCTAAAACTGTAGTACCAAACCTTGCCGCAGCTAATGTTAAAATTTCGAATGCCAACCATTCACATAACACACCAACGCATCCATTGAATGCTAATGTAACCATTCTTGACCAATTATAGAAAAGATCACTAGAGAACCCACACCAACACTGATAACCATCAATGAAGATAGTATACAATAATAATGAGATAGCCATCAAATAATTAGTGACAACAATAGCTATTGGAGCTCCAATGAAACCTAAACTGAATGTTTCACCCCAAACCAAATAGTAATTCAAAAAGACGTTAAATGGTGCCGCAATTAAGATAACATAAGTTGAAGCATGAAAAATATTTTGAGATTGTAGAAATTTTTTCAATGTTTCAAATAGAATGAATCCTGGAAGGCCAATAGATAGAATAGATAAATATCTTGATGCTAAACTGACTAATTCTTGATCTTCAACAAGAATGGACAGAATTGAATATGATAAAAATACCCAAGTAATGAAAACTGGAATAAATATTAAAAATAAAAAAATTGTACACCTCATAAAATGCAACCCAACACTTCTATAGTCCTTTCTACCAAAAGCTTGAGGACACAATGTGTCCAAGGATGTTGAGGTACCTTGGAATAAACAATAACCAGTAATATTTGCTGTCATTGTAGCTAATGAAACCGCAGCCAATTCAGTTTTACCAATTCTTCCGACAGAAAAGACACTAGCAACGTTTAATGAGTACTGTAATATGAATGTAATGACCAATGGGACCGAAAATTTGGCTAAAATACTGAGTTCATGTTTTGTTGATGTTTCAATACCAGGCACAGAACCGTGACTAATAACATAATTGATGGTGTTATGAGATTCAATCTTTCTTAAAGTAGCCAAAGAAGATTTACCTACAGGGTATGATGAGATCAAATCAGGCCCTAGTGATGTCATGGTTGAATAATTAACATTTAATGGGTTTCTTGAATTATGAGTTGATCTTAAAGGGGTATGTTCAGTTTGCAGGAGTTGATTATCATAGTAATCATACTCTTCAAGATTGTTGGAGCTGCTGTCTTCATTACCAAATATATCAAGGATGTTACCAACACCGTGATGGTTAGCTAAAGAGTTTCTTCTTGAGGTGGGTGAAAGTAGTTGTTTAGTCACTATATCTATTGAAGATAAGTGAGATGACATAGAAGCACGATGTTCTGGCATGGTGATTGTAAGTCTTCTATAGATTTATGATAACAGACGCTGACTGGATGACAATAGATGGAGTACAAAGTAAAAGAGAAAAAAAAAACAAATTTGTATTAAAACACTTGCTCATCTCGAATTCATTTTTCCGTGTTTATGTTTATCCAGATCGGGAAGATTTTTTGATAGAGAGATTTATATGACAATCTCTTCCGTTTCGAATCCACAATGAAGACATCTTCTTTTATTCACAGAAAGCCCGTCTTCGTTCTGTCCTCCACCAAAATAATTGGACCAAACATGTGTGTGATCATTGAATTTACCTTCTCTTAATTTTCTATTGTATTCTTCGGCTCTAGTTTTCTTTCTCATCTCTTTCATCTTCATCTCAAATCGTTTATCTCTTCTTTTCACTTTTCCTTCTTCTCTTCTAACCCATTCATTATCTAGTCCTTCTGCTCCTCCCCATTTGTTGAAAGCAAACTCCTCAACTTGATATCTTAAAAACAATTGCATCCTACTGAAAGTTGAGTTTGGATTAGGCTTCTCCATTCTGGGTAAAATTTTCAAATCTCTTAGTTCTGGTTCAGTTAAGAAGTAGTCTTCACGACATTCAGTCTTTGTTAGCAACGCATATTTCTCTGGTTTATTCTTCTCGCATCTTCTGCAGACTCTGCATTTAAACACTTCAAAAAGTTTTTGATTGATTTCATAAGTTCCGCATTCATAACATTTGACTGCATTCTCCATGTCAGTTGGAGGTGGCAGGTCTCTAACAACTCTTTGTTCTGCTTTCCATTCTTCAAAAGTTTTCTCCGTTTGATTACCATCTCTATTTTGTTCACTATCAATGAATCCACCATTTGTGTCCTTCATTTTAGATAAGTCGTAATCAATATATTCATTTTGCCGTATGGATGGTCTCAGAGCTTTACTTTGTAGGGATTTGTTAGTGTTAGAAGAGGCATCTCTGAAGTTACTCTGTTTCTCTTTAAGTTTTTCTAGTGCCTTCTGTCTATTTGCTTCAATTTTCTTCTTTTGTTCGTCTGTTAAACTGATGTTATAAATATTAGATTTGGAATTAGATGGAATAGGACCAGGTTTTGTGATTTTGTTTCCGGACAAAACACCTCTCTGCTTCAGTCTCTCGAGAGCTTTCCTTCTGTTCTCATCCACTTTTGCCTGTTGTTCTGGTGTCAACGCCATTTCCTGATACATATTACCAAATTCATTCAAAGAGATGAGGCGAATATTTTCAGTTACGGTCAGATAAAATGAGTTCCGGGAAATTTCAAGTGACACAAAAATGTGAATTTGTTACCGAAAATTGTATAAATTATTTGTTATTGTGAAAAAGACGAGATATGAGATATTCCTATGGACTACAGCTATCATAATATGTAATAGGCATATAATTGTATAAGAGTGAAAAAACGACAAACTTAAGAATAATTAAGTTCATCAACCGGCTTGAAGAATGATTCAAAAAGACTTTTTGAAAAATCGAATATCATTGGCATCTGATTATCAAAGCTTAAGGTGAAATGAGACAAACTCAAGCGATAGTACACCAAGCCCAACCTCCCCAGACCATCATGTTATCAGAGTTGTCAGAGTTATCTTTTGGAGCAGCAGAGTTAGTGGTAGTGGTTGGTTGCATTGTAGTGATTGTAATTGTTTGATAGAGAATAGAAAAAATACTGATACTTTTGAGGGAGACTTGTCGCATATTTATATTAATTTTCATTAGTGATCATAAACTGATAGTTTCAAACACTGAAACTTTGATAAATTAGAAGCATGTTGAATCTTCTATTTTTTGAGAAAATTTTATTGGAATGCATCAAAAATTTCCTAATTTGGATGACACAATAGAGATTTTGAAACAAAAAAAAGTTCATCAAGTTGGAAAACTAAAAGCAAGTGATTTAATCATTTAACTTGTACGCTATTCGATGGTCCTGTGTTCGAATTTTTTTCCTAATTCGGGCAGTTCAATGGAATTTTGAAACTTATTATAATAAAACATCAACTTTTAAAACCAATGAGCTTGCAAAACCTTCCGGTCAGTTGAACCACCACTAAAGATGCAGGAGTAAAAATCAATAAAGCACCTGGAATTTGACATGTTCTCAGTAAAAACTGTCATTTGTGGTACAGCATTATGAAAATTTGTTCAACTTGTGTAAAACACTGAAATACCCATCAAAACACAAAGGGCTGAAATTAATACAAGTCAGGCTGAATTCAACAGGTAGAAATATAACCGAAACAGATATGTTGATAATGATTAATCCAGTACACATATGAAAGATATGCCATTATTAACCTTCTCATATTTGAAATACTTACCAAATAATGGAAGCCCAAACTGAAAAATTAGCTCAACGTAATCCAAGAATTACTCAATCAAATCAGTAAAGCTATATTTGTACCGAGATTCATAATGTCTTTTAGAAACAATTGATTTTTAACTCTTTCTCAAGGCTTCCACCAAATTAAAGACTGGTCTGTACCTATTTAAAATATTCTTTTCAAACCCTAAGTTCTACTAATCATATAAGCTGGAGCACTTGAACACCGAGCCCGTCATCACGGTAGCCAGGAGTATCCACTCATAATGAACACTTGAAGACTAGTGTCATTTTCAAGCTTGAACAATAAATATATAGATTCAGATCAAATTAATCATGAAAGTGAGTACTGTGTAGAGAGCTATAGTAGAATAAAGGTTGAGGTTAAGTCTTATTTTATGAAAGACAAAGAGATATAAGAAATTGACACAATGAAAGGACTATCAAACAATTAATATAAACTTGAATTTGATATAGTTTAATGAGAATTGAATGCAAAAGTTTTATTAAAATCAAATAAAATTTTTCTTCTTTTTTGGTTCCAGATGATTTTTTTCATCCTATTAGATGTCATGTCTTTAAATAATCACAAGGTGATGTTAAAACAATGAAATTGAGATTGAAACTATGACTCGTTTGAATTTAAGTTTTCAATATCATTTTTTATTTCTTTGTTGTAATCTGGTTGATCAGGTTCGTTCCTTTGATGTTTATAATCATACCAATGTTGATGAACCAATAAACCAAACCCTAGTAAAACCCCAATGGATGCAAATCCAATACCCACATACATTGCAGATCTATATGCTTTGAGAACATTTTCAGTCTTATCAAAGATTTTAGCTTCAGCAGTACCTGCAATACCTAACCCAATTGACATCGCATAGTTAGTTGTCGTTGAGACTAACGAACTTGCTAAACCCTGATGCTTTTTAGGTAAATTGTCACTTAAAATTAACGAAGCACCTGGAAATGACATATCCATACCAAAACTTAGGAGAATCATTTGTGGAACCATCATTCTATAAAAACTTTGTTCAACTGGTGTTACTGATAACATGGTAATACCAATGAAAAAAGCAAGTGATGAACCTAATAACAAAAATGATGACTTGATTCTAGGAATCAGAACAGAAACGAGCATAGATGCAATGATACCAAAAATCATTAAGGGAGTATAGGTAGCACCTGCTATAATTGTATTATATTTCCTCAAATTTAAAATAAATGACCAGTAGTAAAAACCCCAAATAGAGAAACTAGCCCATCCTGATCCAAGAATCAATAAAACTATCCCTGTATTGAAATTCATAACCTCTTTTGGTAGTAATGGATTTAAAACTCTTTTTTCATACTGAAAGAATGCAATTATGAAAATTATACCAACAATTACTAATGTTATAATATAAGGGCTTTTCCAAGTAGCTTGAGGAGATTGGTTCCAAGCAAAATTAAATAGAACTAAACCAACAACACCTAAAATACAACCAATCCAATCCATTGTATTCTTTTCACCGTTTTCTAATACATCATGTTTAGGTATCTCTGGGAAATAGAACCAAGCTGCAACAAGCACTAAAGCAAAACAGATTGAATTAGCATAAAAAGCCCAAGCAACAGCATTATAATGAGCACATAAACCACCGAATAATACACCCATGAAAGCACCAAATGGGGCACTTGCCGCACATAGACAAAATGCTATAGCTTTTCTTTGTCCAATAGGATAAACATTACCTAAAATCCCAATCCCATTAGGTAGCATGAATGAAACACCAATACCATGCAAACCTCTGCAAATACAGAAAAATACAACACTTTTAGAATATAACGACAAGCCAGTAACCAAAGTCCATATTGAGGACCAAATGGTACCAAAAAGGAAAACTCTTTTCAACCCGTAGATGTCACCAGTCTTACCACTGATCAAAATGAAGGTACCAGCAGTTAAAGGGAAAGCAGCCATGAACCATACTTTGTCATTCTGTGTAGTGTTTGGGAAAGAATCTCCAATAACATTCATCATAGGCAAAGTCTGACAAGATCCAGCGACATTTAAGCACTGTGTGAGCATGATGATAGCAACAACTATCCACTCATGGGAACGACTCTTATAGACTGAAGGTCTGCTGTCCACACGAAGCATATATATATCAAATATCAAACCAACTTACAGATCTGAAATTGAAACAATAACAAATTTTTTGTATGACAATAACAATTGGGCACCATTTAGCTCATCGCACTAAATCAGCAAATCGCCGAGTCCTTTTTTTTTTGTGTCACTTCCTTACCACCTATAAACAACCTGTAATGGTGAGTGATGAGCTTGTCAATTAGACAGCTAGATCGAGAATTAGCTCAACTGGTGAAGTCCGGAGTCATTATCACAGATAGAGTGGACGCCATAAGGGAAGTGGTGCAGAACAGTATCGATGCTGAGGCCTTAAATATCAATGTTGTTATTGATTCACTAGGTTTCACTGTTACTGATGATGGCATAGGGATATCTCCTGCAAATTTAGAATTAGTTGGTAACAGATACTTTACTTCAAAGATCAGTAATATGGAACAACTTAAGCATGTTAAAACGTTCGGGTTTAGAGGTGAGGCAATAAGTTCATTGGCTTCTATATCAGATTTGATGATTGTTTCGAAAACAAATCAATATAATGGTACCTTCAGGTCTTCATTCACTAATAAGCAACACCATCCTGTTAAAATGTTGGATGAGAGTTCACGCTTCTATAATAAGATACGGTCTAAGTCAGGAACTATAGTCCATGTCAAAAACATGTTTGCTAATATCCCTGTCAGATTGAATGTTTTGAACTCAATTCCAGACTCCAAATTTTTAAATCAAATTAGAGAGGTTGTCTTGCAATGTTGTATCATGAATCCTGAAATTTCGATTATTGTCCATTCAGAAAATAAACTAATATGTAAAGTTGATCAGGCTAAAGAGTATAGGATTCAAAGTCATGTTTCACACTGTATGAGTTCAATCTATGGAATGAATCTTACAGGCCAAACAAATCTTTTACAAATAGAATTCAAGAAATATAAAGTTGATTATATCATTGGCTTATTGCCAGTTCAAACAAAATCATATCAATTCATTTATTACAATCAAAGAGAAGTCAAAGACGAAAAACTTTTCCAAAGCATAAATAAATTGTTTAATGCTTCAGGATTTGGGGAATCTGAAAAACTGATGTTCACCTCTTCCATGGGTAGAAACGATATATCACCTAAAAAGGGCAAGAGTCCAACAAAATTTGCATCAAGTACAGGAATTCCTTTCAAGTCATTTCCCATATTTATCATAAGAGTATCTGGTCCATTAAGTTTGAGTGATTCAATTCAAGATCCTTCTAAAAGAATTGTTAGTTTAAAGCATTTCAACATCATCACTCCATTAATTTTGAGACTTACGAACACTTTTCTCAAGAATAAAAAGGATAAATCTAAAAGAAGTGAATTTATCGAAGAAGAGATGTCCATTATTGGAAATGATGTTAAATTACCAATGGCTATTTTATCAAGTAATAGATTGAGATTTGGCAAAACAAGCACAGAAGAGTTGATTGGAATGGTTACTCCCAAGGATAAGAATGATGCTAAGATTATCAATCAGAAACGAATTCCATCGATTGAATCAAGGATACTAAAAAGACAGAAATTTATGGACTCAAAATCACACTGTTGTACTGTCGATGAAGAAGTACCATTCGTTTTAGAAAAGAATATAACAAGGGAGATTTTAATAAATTCTAAAGTCATCAATCAAGTTGATACAAAATTCATATTAATTAAGCATGAAAATTCATTATATGTCATTGATCAGCATGCCTGTGATGAAAGAATTAAACTTGAGAAAAATTTGAAGGAGTTGATCCAAAAAGTGAAGAATCCATTTTGGGGATTTGGAGTACCATTGAACGATAAGACTTTCAAATTTGAAGTATCAAAATCAGAGCTAGAATTGTTTGAAAATTATAGAGTTCAATGTAAGAAATGGGGAATAGAATACAATTTCAAAGACGATGAAATCGAGATAAATCAGTTACCTCAAATTTTGATCAAGAAGATCGATAAATATGGAATGTTTTTGAAGAAATGTATTGTACAGTATTTGCATGATTTAGAAAACAAAGTGAAATTGAAAGATGTTACAGAGGAATGGTGGTCATCGATTCAGGCAATTCCAGGTATTTTGATTGAGTTATTGAACAGTAATGCATGTAGAGATGCAATTATGTTTGGGGACAAATTGACGAAAGAGGAATGTGAATCTTTAATCAAAGAATTAACTAACTGTAAGAATCCATTCTACTGTGCACATGGAAGACCCAGTATAGTTCCTATATATGATTTAGGAGACATGATTAATGAGAAATGAGAAAAGAATGGTATAGAGGAAAAATCACTGATACCAAGGTTAGGGCTATAATATAATTCTTCAAATACACGTGATGATTAATAGGGCTCTAAACATCCCATCACCATCTTAAAATGCGAAAATAACCCAGTATAATTTCGCGATAATTACTTGATTCCGTAATTAAATAGCATGTGACCAAACTTTTTTGCATCATTTTTTTTTCACTCAACACAAAATAAAAATCAACTTGACTTTTGATACTTACTACATTTAATTAACCAACACATAATTATATCAAAATGGGTAAAAGGTATGTGATACTATACAGATACAAGAAACAGGAAAATGGAATGAGGAATATGATTCAAAATACTATATTATGAAAGAATACGTTGTTATCAAAATGCATTGTAAAACTTGTCCAGAAGTGAATTAATAACTATATTAATATTGAGTTTAATAAGTAAAACAGAGAAGAATAATTTGGATAATCAGTGAATAGATAAAGAAACATCATACTCACAGAGTACTTTCTACAGTTCAAAGCCTAAAGAATTGGAGTACTATTCAAGATTTGTAAAATTTGTCGGTAACTTTCAGTTGGGTTTAGAGATAACAAATCCATTACCATGAATCAAAATAATCAAACAATCAACACAAGAACGTCTTATCATAAAAGTTATCATATCAGGGAGCCTCATACAGTTCTTCTAGCTCTATTGTATTTTTCATAATATTTCAATCTTAACTTATACTAACATATCAAAATAGTCGTGGTTACAGATCAGGTACTCGTTACGCTTTCCAAAGGGATTTCAGAAAACATGGTGCCCCATCATTATCAACCTACTTGAAGATTTACAAAGTTGGTGACATTGTTGACATCAAAGCTAACTCTGCCATTCACAAAGGTATGCCACACAAATACTACCACGGTAAAACTGGTATCGTTTACAACGTTACCAAAACCTCCGTTGGTGTTATTATTAACAAAGTTGTTGGTCACCGTTACATCGAAAAACGTGTTAACTTAAGAGTTGAACATGTCAAACACTCTAAATGTCGTGCTGAATTTTTAGCTAGAGTTAAAGAAAACGCTGCTAAAAGAGCTGAAGCTCGTGAAGCTGGTGTTACTGTTTGTTTAAAAAGACAACCAGCTCAACCAAGAGAAGCAAGAGTCATCTCAACTGCTGGTAACTTACCTCAAACCTTAGCTCCAGTTGCATACGAAACTTTCATTTAATCGGTTAATAGGATCATTATATTTTATTTTTGTGTACAATGCTTGTAATAAAGAAAAACTTTTATCTTTATCGTAGATTGTTCTCTAATTAATTGATAATTGTTACAATTTGAAGGTCAACATTTTCATATCAAGCCTGTCTACCACAATACAGTTTGCACTTATCAAGACATGATTCAAGCATCGATCAAGCCACTGATACAAGTTGAGTTATAGTTAGCTTTCATAGCGTAATACCACACACAACATTGGTCGTTCTTGAGTCGCTTAAATTCCCATTTTTCTTTGACACAATAATATTTAGCTTGTCACAACTGTGGAATATTGTGGCAGTATACAATCAAATGAAATATAAATGAACACATCAGAAGATGAAAAAAAGATACTAAAGAGTAAAAAAACATTATAATGGCTGTCACTACTTATAAATCAGAAACAACAGGCTCTCAGTTTCGTTTCAATCTGGATCAAACTGATAAAGAACATCACATTTTAAGAGTTCAAGATCCTGATGCCAAATATCAATCATTTTTACCATCTTGGAACACTTTAGAACACTATGAACCATATGGAGAAATTACTGTTGATGATAGAGCTAATTATGCTGATGTGACTTATCCAAATCTATTACCAAAGGACAAATTATCAAGTGGTGAAATTGTGTTAAAAGATATCACACCAAAATTTGGTGTTGAGATTAAAGGCGTTCAACTGTCAACGTTATCAGATGAGGCAAAGGATGAATTAGCTTTATTGAGTGCTAATAAAGGGGTGGTTGTGTTCAGAGATCAAGATTTTGCAGAATTGGGACCAAGATTAGCCAAAAAATGGCACAGTTATTATGGTCCATTACATATCCACCCAACTTCTGGACAGGTTGAAGATCATCCTGAGATTCATTTGGTTTATAGAAGACCCAACGATTCAACTATGAATAAATATTTCCAAAATCATTTGAACTCAGATTCTTATCATAGTGATAACTCATATGAAATAAATCCATTATCTTACACTAGTTTAACAATGCTGGAAAGTCCTCCCACTGGTGGGGATACTGTTTTTGTTGATATGGAAGAAGCGTACAACAGATTATCACCAAGATTCAAGAAAATGATTGAGGGACTCGAAACCATTCATTCTGGAGTTGAACAAGTTCAAGCATCGAGATCATATGGAGGGATAGGTAGACGAGAAGGAATTCAAACGGCACATCCTTTAGTTAGAACTCATTCAGTTACAGGAAGGAAATCATTGTATGTAAACCAGCAATTCACTCGTAGAATAGTTGGATTGAAACAAGAAGAAAGTGATTCGTTATTAAGATTATTGTTCAATCATATTTTTAATAGTAATGATTTCAGTCTAAGAGCTAGTTGGGATGTGAATACTACCGTCTTCTGGGATAATCGAATCCTCGTACACACTGCTGTTAGTGACTGGAACGTACTTGGTGGCTACAGAAGACATGCTTTCAGATTGGGAGCCAGAGGCGACAGACCAAAATGAAAATACCAAATACCTTAATATGATTAGTTAACTTGTAGATAGTAATATTTTGATATAATTAATCCGAATATAAAAACCAACTATGTAGTATTATTTAGAACACACCGATGTCAGACACATTCAATCCATTAGTCTCTGAAGGAGAGTCATCTGATGATGATGTTCCTTTGGCTTCACCAATCAAGACAAGTGCTCCAATGGAATTACCATCTAAAGCCTCAACTGTTGAACACGATAATGAGAAGACGAATAACGAAGGAGAAGAGCAAATTCAAAATGATTCAATAAAGACAAGGATCCCAATGAGTTCCTCAATAATGCTAACCAGACTACCTGAAGCCACTAATAAAGTGATTTCTAAACTTGAGAATTTTAAAGAGGAAGAAGAAACTGAAGAACAAATTATCAAAATAACAATACGATGTAACCCAATTGGATCAACTCCAGCATTGAAACCAAATGTTTTCAAGATAAGTGAACATCAGCAATTTTCAACCTTGATTAGATTTATTGGAAAAAAACTAAAGAGAAAAGAAGGAGTTTTTGTGTACCTAAATAATTCATTTGCTCCTGGTCCTGATGAAATTATAGGAAATCTATATAAAGTAAGTTATTTTAAAATCAGTAAAATCGTATCAATACTAACAACTTTACAGCATTTCGGAAGTAATAATGAGCTAGTGGTGAGTTATTGCACCGTTGTTGCATTTGGATGAGGCAAGAAATTGCATAGAAAAGAGGTTTTAATGACAGAAATGAATAATTACAAAAGTGTACGAATATTAAATATCAATTATGATCTGTAATTCAAGGGGTTGCATTCTCCTCATGTTTTGTTCCATCTTCTTCTTGTAAGTTTCCCTGTTTCTTCTGTCTTTCAGTAGACCATTTCATACCATATTTCAATGGTACATACAACGAAACACAACTTAATAACCCTAACCCAGCAATAAAAGTAAATGTTCCACCTATAGTCATTGCGTTATTCATACTGGTAAGAGCAGCGACAAAGATTGCACCATGAATACATCTAGTGAAATTAATACTTGATGTTGAAGCAGACCCATTGTTTGGGTATAGATCGATTAATAAAGTTGTGTTAACACCAATGACTGCAATGCATCCATAACTAACAAATACTGTACTGACAAGAACAGCTGCAACGCTGACTTTCTTGTCAATACACCAACCAAACATTAAACCGAATCCTTCAGCGACCAACATGAATGGGATAGCAATTTGAACTCTTGCTGTAACAATATTGAATTGTGTATCTTGATCGATTGCACCTAATGATTTACTGGTTTCGAACTTTTTAGAGCTTCTTCTATAATTCCAATCCAAAATCTTCCCTGATGTTGTTGCACCTGCTAGACCTGCTAATCCACTAGGCAAATAGCATAATCCAATCTTCATTACTGAATAATCATATTTTTTAGTTAGTTGTGTTGATAAAGAAGTTAACATAACTGTCCACAAAACAAAATGCATAGCTTGTGCGAACAAACAGATGTAAATTTCTAAATTACACATGATTTTAAATGGTGTTAAGAAGTCAATACCTTTTTCATTTAAAACTAAGGTATCGTTACCTGGATTATCCAGATTCCATTTTCTTCTTAACTTTGGTATCTTTAAAATTGGTGCTCTACTGACAAGACTCTTTGGAGTTATTGATCCATTTCCTACGATATTACGACCTGTTTCAGGCATTAGAAAGATACTAACGAAAAACACAAAACTGCATCCAATAACCAAAAACCAGAAAATAGCTCTCCAATTAAATCTTGCCATAATGGCAGCACCAATCAAAGAACCAAACCCTTGACCAATAAGAAGTAAACCAGATGACAACCCAATAAATCCACCTCTTTCGCTACGTTTGGTTATATCACCAACGACACCTGAATTGATAGCAATAGTTGGTGCAATGAATGATGATTGTGTAATTCTTAAGACTAAGATTGTTGTATAATTTTGAGCTAATGCTAAACCAATACAGGAGCCAATAAACCCCATCATGGATATTAATAGAACCGGGCGTCTTCCATAACGGTCAGCAAATGATGAAAATATCGTTGGTGCGACACCTTGAGCGATCAAGTAAACAACCACTGACAAATTCACTAACTCTTCACTGATGTTGAAATATTTTTCCAGCACCGAGATCGCTGGATAATAGATTGGAGTTGAAACACCAGACCAGAACCCGATACTGGCTGCCATTATCACCACTAAATATTTTTCTCTATTATTGAACACAGAAAACTTATCCTCTCTGACTTGGTTCACAGTGAGATTACATATGGTATTTTGAATTTTAGGTCGTTCTGTTTGATCATGTAACTTCGATATAACTTTTTTGGACAGTGACATTTTGCCAATATCCATAGAATGCTAATTGTTTGTATATGTAGAAGAGTATACTTAAGTGGCGAAGCTAAATATAGCTGATTTCCTTTCTTTTATATATCACCAATTATATTCGAATTTCGGACTATCTTGTTCGGTATAATTACTTTTTGGATTGATGCTAAATATAGATATTTTCCCGGAATATTTTAGGTGTTTGAAGATTTAAATATGAAGCAATGAGTGATGATTTTTGCCTATGTAGCTTGTGACACTCAGGAATCAGACACGAACATAATCATCTCCTTTTGAGGTGATTTAACAAGCTTTTAACTGATAAATTTAGACTAATTTATACCAAGATACTTAAAGATGTGTCACTTTGAGTCGGATCACCAAGACCCATGAGGGCCCGGGCCGGCAACCTGATCTGGTTTCGAGCACCGCCTCATATAGTTGTTTGTTTACATTTAATTGTGTAATAACTAGTTAATATAGAGAATCATTCAATCTATCTAATCATTACTTTTATGGCTGATTCTGTGATCAAAGAGACCAAGGTGCTCTTGACACCGTATTTCGCACCTTACAAAGTTGTTTTATTGGCCTTAATTGCCGCCTATTGTGCTGGAATATTACCTAAAAAGACACATAGACCTTTATTGTCTGTGATTGTGAAATACATTGAAGGTCCATCAATCCATGATAACGATATGAAATCTGTTGAGATACCCACATTAAATGATATTTTGAACAATATTAGAATTTCATGTCAAAAGGCAGATCCAGAAGAAGGTTTAAAATACACAAAAGACATTGAAATGAGAGTTATACATGCCTTATGGAATTTGCAATCTTTAGACTCTTTACATTCTTTCATCATGAGATCAAAATCTTTATTAGTGGATAATTTAAGAGCTGGAAGAGAAATCATATCAAAATCGAGATCAATTGAAATCCCTAAGTATATGTTAACAAATAATAGTTTTTTGGGAAGATTTGTTGTTAACTGTTTAATTTCATTTGAAAGTTTAGAATTCGATAAAACTGTTATATTATGGAAAAATTTCGTTAGTTTTAGAGAACCAAGCAAGTCCAAATGGACTAAAACCAATGATGATACGTTTGATAGTGATTCAGACGATGATCCAAAAATAATATCCAATTTATTAGATGAACTCAAACAACAAGAATTAGGCGAGGAAAAAGATGAGGACCTTATATTATTATCGCAAGAAGACATTGCAAAGTTAATTGACTATCAAGTTTATATCCTTGAAACATATGGATCTCCCTCACTACCACAGTTTAAATCCATCCTAAGTAAAATGACGCAATCAGAAACAGGGAAACTACCATCAACTCATTATATCAAATATTTAGAATGTCTAAGAGATGCTGATTATGAGGGGGCTTTTAATGCATTGCATCGTTACTTTGATTATATGATGAGTAATAGACAAACAGTATTCTATCATTATGCATTATTAAGCTTAGCAACATTATATGCGGCATTTAATTGTGATGGTGAAGCAATCAGAGCAGTTGAAGAATCTATCTCGGTTGCAAGAGAGAATAAGGATATTGAATGTTTAAATTTCTTGTTAACTTGGTTATTTAATTTTCTAAAAGATAAACCAAATTTAAAACATGAGTTTTACGTTTCAAATGATCAATTGCTACAATTTTTGAAATCAAAAGTCATTTCGAATTCAGACAAGATAAATTTCAACTCTATTCAATCTACAGCATATCAATCTGATGCTACTCACTTGATGTTACAAGGTAAACCAATACCAATCATTCTGGAATCATTAACCAAAGGTGCGTTTATTGCATTGAATAGTAGCACAACTAATAGTTTAACATCATTTACAAGCTATTGTGAACTAAATAGTTCATTTTGGTTTAGAAGTGGACAGAAATATTTATCAGAAACTTATAATTTGATTGCATCAGAGTCTTCAATGAGCATTGGACAGAAGTCATCAGTTATTCTTAGACAAATGTCTTTTGAATTCATGAAAGGTGAACTTGGGTTGTGCTTCAGTGGACTATCAAAACTTAAAGCATCAATTACAGGAGATTTGAGGTTGATGAAACAATTAACTATTCATGAATTATTGTTTAAATCAGAACAATATATTAGAAGTTCCAAATATGATTCAGCAGAGATTCAACTAATGAAATTAAAAACACAAGAAGCAGAAACAAGTATTGATATTCAAGGTCAAATATATTATTTGTTAGCGTCTTTAGAGTTCAGGATTGGGAATTTTGATAAATCATTTGAAATAATATCTAAAGTTTTATCATCAAATTTTGCTAATATTTTTGAAAATAAGTACTGGTTTATTAAATTTAATTTATTGAATTGCGAGTTAATGATTTCAAGAAATAACTCATCGTCAGTTAGAGTATTGAGCCAAGTTATCCAATGTTTAAAACTTTCTAAAAAGAGTGGATTTGAATCATTGATGCTACAATCTATATTAAATTTGATTGATATCTTAACATATTTAAATCAGACTGACGATCTATTTGAACTATACAATGAATATTCAACAAAATTTATGAGTTCATTAGATATAGAATTAAGATCTAAATTTTTCAAAAGATTTGCCAATTTTCTAATGATTGATTATAACAAAAAGCACACTGACAAAAAAGCTGATAGTAACGACGAAGAGATTTATAAGATTAATAAGATGATGAAAATCTCATATGATGGATTTATGAAAACTATGAATTATGAAGAAATGAAAACATGCCTCAATTTGAGTTTAAACTTTGCTAACTCTATTAACGATATCAATTCCATTAAACTCTATCAAGATGAGTTAAATGAACTAGATTCTCAAAAAGATCACATTATGTTTGGATGAAGAATAGATAAAGAAATACAATTTGGCTTATACAACTACCTACAACGAATTACTTACGAATAAACTGATTATTATTAGAAAAAAAAAAAGCATCATGGCATTATATAGAACTATCAAAAGAAAAAAACACTGACAAATGTTGAAAATGAATATCCAAACTTGAAATGAAAAGAATTGTGGTAATGATATTAGATTAGAGCATCTCTTTTTGATAACCCACACTGAATTGATTGAAATTTCTCACATTAAAATACAACATGAATTAGTCTTTTTGGCTTGTTTATAGAACATTTTAGAACTTGATGATAAGGCTTCAGACTTATCAACTAAACTGTCTAATTTTTCACCTCTTTCTAGAACACTTTCAATAGTTTTATGTAAAACAACTTTGGTTTCATCCAACTCCTGTTGAACTCTCATGATAGAATCAGCTTGTGATGGATCTTGGTATTTCTTCAAGTATGCTTCCAATTCAGAGAAGGCTAATCTGGAATTAGTTTCACTAACATTTTTCCATTCAGCAGGTGGATGTTGAGTGATGTATTCATCAAGGACTTTATTTAATAATGTATAAGCTGGTCTGACAGGATATTCCTTATCGGTGATCAGGATACCACACACGCCTTCCGATCTGGCATATGCGTGTCCAATATAGTTACCTTCTTCAACACTTTGTCTTTTACCTGGTTCAGTTCTTTGAGCAATGGTCTCTGAGAAGAATGACATGAATTGACCCACAGAAGTACGTTCAAAGAACGAAAAGTCGCTGATGTCTTTTGCAGACGAGAGTTCTAGTGCCTTCTCCGAGGTGCTGTTGTTGCGGAGGACACCAATGTAGTAAATCTTCATTGTTTATTGTTGCTGGAGATTGGTTTGTGTGTTTGTTGTTACATACAAGTTGTATTTTTGTCTCATTGGTGATTACTAAGATGTTACGTAATATAAAAATGAAATATTTCGAGTTCTATTTGTAATCTTTCCGTTCACAATCAAATAATTGGTTAGAATCCAACAAAAATGTTCAGAAAATACTCCCAAAGTGCCTTCAGAGGCTCTGTCAGGGCCTTCTCTAGTAATTCCAGAAGATCATCTAGATCTGGTGCTCCAGTCACTAAATTCTTTTTACTTTCAGGTGCTGGTTTATCCATCGCTAGTTACTACTTAAATTCATCAACTATTGCTTTAGATACAAAGAAAGAAAAAGAATCTACCAACCTAGCTAAACCTGCCAAAGAAACTAAAGATGCAAATGAAACCAAACCTGAAGAAAAATCAGAAGAAAAACCTGAATCAACCACAAAATCTGAAACCGATGAGGGCCAACAAGAAGGCGATGAACCAAAACCACAATCTGCTTATAACCCGGAAACCGGTGAAATCAACTGGGATTGCCCTTGTCTAGGTGGTATGGCCCATGGCCCATGTGGTGAAGAGTTCAAAGAAGCATTCAGTTGCTTTGTTTATTCAGAAGCTGAACCAAAAGGTATTGATTGTGTTGAGAAATTTCAAAATATGCAAAACTGTTTTAGAAAATATCCAGAAATTTATTCTGAAGAAATTAGAGATGATGAAACTCCTGTTGATAACTTAGAAGCTCCTGAAACAGAATCTACTTCCGAACCAACTTCAGTTGCTCCTACTTTTGTTGAAGAAAAAGAAACTATCGTCACTGAAGATCCTATTTCTAAAGAACCAGTCATTATCGAAGAAAGCGTCATCGATGTTGTCGTTGAAGAAACTGAAACTGAATAGAGAATTAGAACGTAGATAAAAAAAAAGAATTCATTAATTACATTCTTGTATATAGTTTTACAATAATAATCAAAGTAATTGTATAAACTTGTAATTTTACTATTATAAAAGTTTGTTCTCTCGTTTCATATCTCATTAACTAATTCATCTATCGATATAGGCCAGAATTGATGTTCCATATTAGCTTTTTTTATAAACAATACATCATGTTCAATGTATCCAATTTTACCCTTTTTACCATTAGGATCAAAACTTATTTTGTAAAACAAATTATGACGATTACCTTCTTGACCTGATTCTAACAATTCATTATTCATTGGAGTTAAAAATAAATCATTCTCATCACAATATTTTTCTAGAACGTTTTTAAACGTAATCGAAAGTTTATGACTTGGGATTGAACTGATATTGGTATTTTTTCCATCTTTTTCAATTATCGATTTGGTTATTTTATTATATGCTGATTCAACTGTATATACCTGGTGAAACGGTTCAAAGTTCTCGGATTCTAAGTATTGGTTGATTAAGCTCAACCCTTTTCTGAATAATAAACTTGTTTCTGAATTCAATTCTTTTTTGATAAAAGAGTAAAAATTTGAAATATATTTGGAAAATTGTGTAAGATTAGCATCATTCAGTTTCAGTTTAGAATATATTGATTTTAACCAATTATTCAAATAACAAACATTGAAGGTTTCTTTCAACAATATTTCATCCTGAAAGAAATATTCGATTTTTTTCACAAGTTTGAATTCATAATCAACTTCATTCTCATCAAATCTAAATTCATTATTGTGAAACCATGCTATAAACTTTCTCAAAATAGTATTGCTTATGAATTCATTATACTTTGATTCCCCAAATATCTCTTTGAATGAATGTAATCCTGGTATTTTAGAATCTCTTACAATATCCCAATTCATTAATATGCTTTTATACTTGATAATAAACTCCTTCTCAACCTCATCCATACCAGTCTTCAACACACCTAACCATTCAAAAATCCATAAATAAGGAGATGATGAGTTCTCTTGACCACGATAATCCCAACTTGTAATTGATATTATTAATTTTGGAATTATTGTTTCATGTATGAAATAGTTGAATGTTTGTTCAGGTATTATATCTGACCAGTCTAATAAAACTGAAATTGCTAAATTTGGTTGATCAACTGACCATGTTTCAAAACTCTCCTTCATTTTTTGCAACCATAATGTCGATATCAAACTATCGAAATATGATAACTCATTGAAATCAAGATCTTGAGACAAAATCAGAGGTTTCCATGAAATTATTAAACTGGTTACATTCTCACTTTCGTCTAAGTTAAATGGAGTCCAATCCTCAAACAATCTATTGATGAAAGGTGTAATTATTTTAACCATTAACTGAGGAATATCAACAACACTTCTCTTTAAACCTTCGAATCGTTTAAGTTGCGATATTATATCAATTGCATGCTCTTCTTGAACTTCTTCATCTCCAATTTGACCCAAGATTTCAATTAATTCTTTGTATTTCTCT
The DNA here is from genome assembly GCA_003708145.3 of Phaffomyces orbus. Taxonomy (NCBI): domain Eukaryota; kingdom Fungi; phylum Ascomycota; class Saccharomycetes; order Phaffomycetales; family Phaffomycetaceae; genus Phaffomyces; species Phaffomyces orbus. The sequence continues at coordinate 222,685 of PPNK03000001.1, forward strand.
ATATCTTCATCATTTTGCTTTAAGTCGTTCTTCAATTCACTGATTTCAAAATCATTCAGTTTTTTATCAATCAAAACATTATCAAGTTTGTCATTAATCTCATTCAACTGAACACGAAGGTCATCCAGGTCGATATCACCTTCTTTTTTCTCTTTGTTCAAGTTTATGAATGGTTTGCTTGCCAATTCAGAGTTAGCATCACTGACACTTTTGATCCATTGTGGTACAACGATACCCTTTGATTCAATTTCTTGAATAATACTAAACAAAGATTTTTTTGGAACTTCTTTATAATATTCTTCATCACTGGAAATATCATCACCTTCATCAAACTGCTTCAATGTATCATCACCAATCCCAACTCCAGTTTTTCTGACTTGACTTTCAATTGGTTCTAAAATACCCTGATGTTTGGCACCTAAACCTTCACCTTCAACATATCCCATTTTAGCCATTAATCTAGCACCAATTCCGTATTTCTTACCTTTGAACGCGTTTCTTTGGTTCCTTACCAGATTAATTGATTCATCTTTCTGTAATTCTGTATATAATTTAGAATCTTCATTCGTTGGTTCTGGAACTGAGGCTTTTGTGAATAACATCGTCAGTTTCTTAGCTGGTGCACTCGTTTCTTTTAGAGGATCGTCTATTGTGTCTTCTGCATTCTCATAAATGCCAGAAACATCTATCTTTCTCTTCCTAAACATCAGTTTTAGATCATTTATATTGTTTGTTGATGTTTTCTTAACTGTGTGTGTAATTTTTTTTTTATGTCATAAAACCTCATCTCTGTATGAATTGTGGTAGGAAATAATGTCACTGGTGAAAAGTTACGCCTCTGATGCTCATTCCAAACTTCAACAAGCACAGTCGATTGTCAGAAATGTCCAATCATCTCTGAGCAGAACTCACCAACTTGTGTCAGAAACAACGAACAATTCAGTCAAATGTGAATTCGTCCTGGCTGCAATCGAGCAGCAATTGTCAATCATATCAAGAGCGTTGAATTCTATCAAGAAATGGGCTTCAGCTAAACAAGAAGAACTGGAGGACAATTTGAAGAAACTATCAAAAGCGTTAGAAAAATTGAACAAAGAGTTGGACTCATTATCTGAATTATCAGTAGAGAAATCATTGTTATCTGATAAGGTACCCACCAATTCAACATTATTGTCCTTTGTGTCCCCATTCTCAATAGAACAACTTCAAATAGCTTATGATTCTGTCTATAGATGGAACAGTCAAGAAATTGAAGGAAAACTAGAAACATCATTGAAGAAATTAACAGGTGAGATTGATACTATAATAAGACAGTTCCATGAATTGGATAAGGTTGCCAGCACTTCAAGTTCTAAAAACGAAGAATTAGTAGAGAAGTTTGTTCACGAAAATAACGACCTTGAAAAGGAACTTGCGGATTTATTGGATTCACTGACTGATCATTACGATCAAACGTTGAAAGGTGTTGATGTGTTAGAAGGACGATTGGTCATCAGTGATGAAGAGAAGAATGAGTTGTTTGAAGTCTTAGCTAATGACTATGAGCAAGTTCCTGAAATTCTTATAGATATTGAGCAAGTATCTAATGATATCTTACATGCTTGCCAACAGATTGATGATAATCTATCAAAGATAACGTTGATTGATCAATGTAAAGAATTTCTCTATAAGTTGATTCAATTTGATAAAGAACAATTAAATCCATTCATGAGAAGATTAACTATAAAAGGAACAGAAATAGATACCAAAATCAAGTCATTATCAAATAATGTCAGTGATGCAATAAATTTAACAACAGATTTAACGAAATTTAAGAATTCATACTATTCTTTGATTCTTGAACTTGAACGTCGCAGAAAAGTTCAAAAAACAATGATTCAATTGATTGAAGATACAAAATCTAAAATTGATGCATTGCAAATGGATGATTTTTCATTCAGGAAAGATTTCTGGTTGAAAAATGGTGATTTTTTACCTAATGATTTATATGATAATGAAAAGGAAACAAGTCCATTGAGTTCAATAACTGTTCAATATAATGAAATACCCAAATTTAATGAAACCACGATTACAAACGCCAAAAATTCTCTAAAGAATTGAAAATGATAAACTATTTAAACTATATATACACGATTTTTTAATCTATTTATTTAAAATTTCTTTCTAATTTGATGAACATCTTTCTTGCTTCTTCTGCTGTTACGACTTTTGGTTTTCTTTCACTAGCATGTCTGATAGCTAATCCACCAGTTTCCATTTCTTTATCACCAACCATAACGATATAATTATAACCTTTTTGAATACCTTCTTTGATTCTACTACCAACAGTCTCATTTCTTGAATCAATATCAATATAAAATTTATAATCAACTAATTGTGGTACTTCAGAATCATCATTATTAATCTTTTTAACTAAATTATTACAGTATTCAACATGTGCTGAATTGACAGGAACAACTAACACTTGTCTTGGTGATATCCAAAATGGCCATTTCCCATTAAAATGGTCAATTAGAATAGCTAGAAATCTTTCTAACGATCCGAAAACTGCTCTATGGATCATTATTGGTTGTTTAGTGACACCATTTTGATCAGCATTATATTTCAATCCGAATCTGTGTGGTAATTGGAAATCTAATTGGATAGTGGCAGATTGATGTTGTTTAGAATTTGAATCCTTTAAAACAATGTCAATTTTTGGTCCATAAAATGCACCATCACCTTCATTGATTTCAAAAGGGATAGCGGATTTTGTTAATATTTCTTTCAATACACTTTCTGCTTGGTTCCATTCTTTTAAATCACCTATATACTCTTCAGGTCTAGTACTTAATAGAATTTTGATATCATCAATCCCAAATATCTTATAAACTTGATTAATCATTTTCAACTGTGATTCAATCTCTTCACCGACTTGGTCCAACGAGCAGAAAATATGACCATCATCTTGATGAAATCTTCTGACTCTAGTCAACCCACTTAATGAACCTGATGATTCATTTCTATGTAAAGAACTGAAATCACTCAAACGTAATGGTAATTCATGGTATGATCTTTCAAATCTGTCAAACACAATACAGTGACCAGGACAGTTCATCGGTTTTAGTCCGTATTCTTCTTTAGCTAAATCATTACCTTCAACACGAAACATATCATCTTTGTAATTTTCCCAATGTCCTGATCTTTCCCATAATGTTTTCTTGTAAATCAAAGGGGTGATGACTTCTTCAAATCCAAATTTTCTTTGCTGTGTCTTCATGAATGAAATCAATTTATTGAATATTCTGGTACCATGTGGTAAAAAGAATATACTTCCTGGTGTAACTGGATCAATCATATAAAGTTGTTGTCTTGTTGCAATTGAAAGATTTGTGATTGAGGTGGATACCGGCTCTCCAGTGGCTTTTGAGCAGTAATTTCTGGCACTCAGTAAGCATCTGAGTCCCAAGGGCACTCTTTTGGCATTGGAAGCAGCTATTATGACCATATATATTAGAGCTTAGGGCATTTTGTATGAGCTTCAAATCAAAAAACCACCAACTTTCGGGATTTCAAAAATTTCTTACATAATGAGGTATAAGGTATAAGGTATAAGGTATAAGGTATATGAGGTATGAAGAGGGTTACGACTGATTCATTGAATTGGATCATTCTCTGCAAAGCAGATATCCTAAAGTTCATTTCCATTTGAATGACTATACGATTTTGTAGATTTAAAGACAATTGAATCTGAAATTTGATCAATACAGATCTTGCAAAAATAGGTCAAGTTATATTAATCGAAATACAATTAGTAAAACGGAGTAAAACTCTACATGAACGATAAAACACATATATGCATGCATTTGCCAAACACTCATGACTATAACAAGTCAAAATTCTTATAAGGAACTTCTAAGAACAGCCTTTGGACTATCCGATGTAGCTAAATTTTCGATTCCTTGATCATTCAATGGAAACGATTCGTTGCCTTTCAAGAATACCTAGTGGTACCCCTTGAAGTTCCATAATCTGTATTCTGGTCTAAGTCCAATCAAGATACAACAACTGACCAAAACCAAGAATTGGTCCATGAGATAGAAAGCTGCTTCACTTTTACCCAAAACTCCTTCAGAACCACCCATTGCAAATTCAATCAATCTCAAAATACATCTTGTAATGATAAATAACATTGCAACAACTAAAATTTGAGTGAAACCTCTAAAGTTGTTATATTTCGTGTTCAACTGATTCGCATCCAATAGTTTTGACGCTTCTGTAGGTCTTCTCTTGATCAAATGTAAAAATCTAAGTGCAACTACAACAAAAACTGAGAAGAACACAATCTGTCCCGCAAATCCAATGATCATGATCGTTGAACCCAATGATTTCTCACCAGATTGAGTCATCACACCTCCTCCACCACTTTGGATAAAGAAACTCAAAATATCACCAGTAATGAAGAACACTGATAGATCTTTATTGGAATCAAAGAGTGATGTTTAGCATTTAAAGAGATCAACATTCTACTAAACACCATGAAAATAGAGGCACTAATCAATGAAGGAGCAGGTGGCATGAAAGATTGAGGAAGGATATAGAGAAGTAGCTTCCCTTGACTATCAGCAATTGCATTGACTCTTGTCCCATAACCAGCAATCTCAAAGATAATGCCTACCCATAAAGGTAATTGAGAAGTTAGTACTATTTTATGTGCCTTTCTTGTTTCAACCTTCAACTCATAATCAGATTCCAAGGCCCCAAACTCGAGTTTATGAAAATTGAGCCTTTTGTTAGTTGTTCTGAAAGCAATATAATCACCAACTTTAAGTAGTAAGACCAATGCGAACCACGCAACAGAGATGTAGCACAGCAACAGATGGATGGTATGGATAGAATCTATTGTTGAAGGCATTGTGTTCCGAAATCAAAAAAAGATCAACTTCTTCCAGGATTTCTCTTCCATAAGGAGGTATGAAGTATCAAGAGACTTACAACTGCTTCACTGAACTGATCTATTAACTATATATACTTTGTGGCTAAAGAGATAAAATGTTTTGTAAAACCATTTGTTCCGCTTGATCTAAAACACCGAAAATAGCTTGATATTTGATCTCATCAGAACTTTGAACTCTTAAAACTGTTTCTTTGAAAGTAGCAAAGACATTAACTTGATCTAAGACAGTGTTAGCTAAAGCATCTTCAACTAATTCATCATTTTCCCATTCACTGTCATCATTCCCACCCCATTCTTCATTTGATTTTTGTAATTTTTTGGCTTCTTCAGCAAGGAAATTCAAGTAATCATCACCAGCTGCTCCATCTTCTTCAGCATCTTCATTTTCCCATCCATCTTCATCATAGAATGCATAATTTTCATCTTTTTCTACTTCACCATCGTAATCTCTTCTTCTTTTCTCTAAATCTTGGATTGCTTCTGGTAATTTCTCCATTAAAGTGGCTAATTTATGACCAAATTGTCCAACTAATGTACTTATTTGAAGTTCTTCAAATTCTTCTTTTGGTAATGAAATCAAACTTAATAGACCTAATGTTGAGATTTTCAAATCATAAACTCTTTGGAAATTAGTAATATATCTAAACCATAAATTGAAAAATGGTAAAGTGAAATTACCTTTCGATAAAACTCTTAAAGTTGTTTGTGGATGGTAGATTAAACCAGTAATAATGACATTAATCATATTGACAGAAAATACGTTAGACATATCTTCTGCATTAATTACAGAGTTGATAGTTTTGGCTAAGACATCTTCAATAAATGGTTCTGATAATGAACCTAATGATAGATTCAGTTTGGTGATAAGTTCACCAGCGTAACCGATTTCTTGAGTTTCAACTTCATCAGAGTTTAGAATGTGATCAAATAATTGAAGAATTGAACTTGTATAATTTTGGTTAGTCTTGAAAGCTTCAGCACCATAACATAAAAAATTATTTAGAGTTGGTAATAAATCTTCAAAATATAAAACTGCAATACCATGAGTTAAAGAATGGATTATTAATTCAAATGACGACCAGCCAACTTGAGAAATTGATCTTGTTAGGAACGTTGAATTTTCAATCAATTCACCAGCTTCTCTGAAAAAATCTTCAATGTTATTAGTGAAAACAAATTGAATGATAGGGAAGAAAATTTCTTCTAATTTGAAAACGATTTCGTTTGAATTTTCAAATGATAATAAAACAGTAATCATTGTATTCAATAAACCTAATGCTGCCATTTGTTTATCGGTTAGATCTTCATAATTACCACCTTCAATATCATCTGGATCAACGTTTGATGCATCATTTAATTCTTTACCTAATCTTAAAAACTGATCAACTAAACTTGTCATTAATTCAATACCAAATGGTTGTAATTGTTCATGGAAAACTTCAACTAATTCTTGCATAACTGCAGAAATTGCTTCAGTGTCAATTTCATTTGATAGAATCAATAATTTTTGCATAACATCAACAATAACAGAATTTAAAGCTTCTTGAAACTTTGGAACTTTCGCAAAACTTTGAATGGCTAATGAGGCCTCTAGTTTAACTGGTGTGTGTTGATCGTTAAAACTGGTTAAAATACCATTATATAGAGCAGCTAAATTATTATCATTTTGAAATTCAATATCAGAGAATCTTGCAATAATTTCACAAGATCTTGCTCTAATGAATGAGAAATTATCAGTTAAATGTGGAATGACTAGATTCTCTAAGAAACTTTCCATTTGTGGATAGTATGGTGATTTTTCGCTTGTGAAATGATCTGATAATGCACCAATTAACCTTAAAGCACCTTCCAATTTTTTAGCATCTTCTAAAGTGTTGACGGATTTATATTGAGTTAATAAATTGAACGCAAATTGTAAAATCTTGTCTAATGTAGTTTTCTTCCTTTTAGTAGTTAAAGTGATTAATAAGGAAATAGCAGCTAGATCTGGAGAATTAGTTTCGTCAAAAATATCAAGTTTAGTGTGAATATAATTATCAGGATCATTTTCAAAATCATCTAAAATTTGATCAGATGGACATAATAATGGGAAAATGAAATTTGCAATCAAAGTTTCATAATGTGGTTTAAGTAATTCCCAAGTTTTCTTCTGAGTGATTGCATTTTCTAGGAAACTAATTAAGTAATATAAAGGTTCTTCACCAATCCATAATTTTGAAGAACACCATAGTTCAATTTGACTGAAATATAAATTTAATAACTGAGGAACTAAATTTTCAACGAAAATATTCTTGAATGCAATATATTCGAATTTTTTAGATAAAGTATTTGATGCATATCTAGTAAATAAACGATATAGATTAGCATAAGCCCATTTTTTAGATTTAACCCAAGGACTTAATCTTCTTTCAGATTCTTCTAAATCTAAAACATTTTGTGGGACTGCTTTATTGATGATTGCAACGTGGAAATTTGCCCAATTTTCAAAAGATTCTGGATTTTGTAAAGGAACTGGTAAATCATGAAACGTTGAATATTTGTAGATTTTTAGTAATAGAACTGCCATTTCACCAGATTCTTGAGATTCTTCCTTCAATAAAGAATCAGCAACTTGTAATAAAGTTGGGAAATGTGAGATTATAAGAGCATCTAATTCAGGTCTTTGATCATTAACAAGCCATCTAAAAGACGAACAAACTTCAGCAAAACATAATAAACCAGTATGAGCACTTGGTAAGTTTTGAGCATATAATAATTGAAGTGCGTTATCGACTAAATTTGGCCATCTCTTTGGATAGTCGACAGTGGTGATTGTTGATAAAACTGGAATTAATTGTTTTCTTAATTTTGGAGAGACATTAACTAATGTATTTAACAAACGATCTCTGATGAATGGTTTTTCATCATTGTCGATAGTATTATTGTGAGGACCCTCACTGTATGAACTGGACCAATATCTAACAATTCTGTTTTTAAGAAAAACGGCAGCAGCAGTTTTAACACCTGGTTGAACTTGGTCATTGGATAAAATGTCTAAACAAGCACCTAAGAAACCAATACTGGTTTCTGCAACTCGCAATTGTTGTTCTGCATGTTGACGAAGTTGCTGGTCAGGACTCAAAGTAGCCGCAAAGCATTCGTGTAACGCAGCAACATCCATTTTGATGTGAATGAATTTGCTTGTTATTTGATTTGTTTTGGTGAAGTTTTTTTTTTTTTGCGATGAGGTCGTCTGTATCAGGAAATTTTCGTATAGTAATCCTTTCAAATTGTTAAAACAATGGATTTATCATTCTGTACACAGGTGACTGGTGTGGGTGGTAGTTAGTAATAGTAGAGTTCCAAAGATTTGAATGATTGCTAATTATATGATTTTTTTAGTGGAATCATTTTTTTAGTTTAGAGACTTAATTTATTCCAATGAAAAGAGAGTGAGAATTTCACATTATAGAATTATACTCATTAGACCTAATATATCGTAAATCACTTGAAAATCATAAACGTAAAGTCATAACTATATACAAAAACAGCTCATCATTTTTATTTACACATTTCATGCAATCATACCTAAACTCATTAATAAAACTTGAAAAATCAATTGTAAACTCCAAAATCCAACTCTTTTCAACCTTTCAACTCTTTTCTCTTCATTTGCCACATATTGAGCAAATGCATCATAAACTTGAATACTTATATCATCCATCATTAAAGAATCATAAATTGTCCAAGACCCGTCAAAATCAACGATATCTTTAATGATTGAGCATTGAATCGGAATGTATGTCTTTCTTGAGTTGATATACCCGACAATAGGACGGACCAGTGCGTTGTTCACGTATGATAAGTCATTAGTGAACAATGGGACAGCAGCTTTAACGTTTCTCAATCTGATCTTTAAATCTAAAGTGAATTGCCTATTTATTGGTATAGAACTTGTTTCTTGAATGACATTATCATTGTGTTTATCTTTGATGTTATCACTAATTGATTGAATTATTTCACCAACGTTAAAGTTATCATCTTTAGGAATTGAAATATCACCAATCATATCAACTTCTCCACTTGTGATCCAACCAAATGGACCTTCTAAACCTGTGTTTAAATGGTCAACGTTTAATGAATCCACTCTACATGTAGTGATTTTCTTCCATTTAGGGATCCCTGTTAATGAATATTCAGTTATGAATCTTTTATGGATAGTGAATAAAGAATCATCATAAGAACCAGAAATTGAATTAGCATTTAAAAAATCTAAATATAACCAATTTTTCCTTAGTACAGGTAAATCACAACTATAAATACTAACATTGAATGGTCTGAATCCATTAGGTTGAATTAGTTTGAATAAAACATCAGACATTTTGAAATTTTCAATTTCGAAATCTCCTGGTTTATAAACATTTTTATAATTTCTTGGATCATCATCAGGATCCCAATGAACATGACCTCTATCGACGACACCTCTCATTCCATTGATCTCTACTTCTTTCAAGATCCCTTTCCCATTAATGAATTTTCCTAATGAAAACGAAACGTTAACTTGATCTATAGTTAAATCAAATTGTGTATAATTACCATCATCGAAATCTTCATCATAATTATCAATATCTTCTAAATTTTCACTTTGTAGTAACGCATCACTTAAATTCCCCTTCTCAAAACCTAATGGTTGTTTCTTTTTAGGTCTTTTGGAGACAAAACATCTATTGAAACTTATTTTACCCTCTCTCCAATCAGGTACAATAGCACTCTCAAACACGACTCTCATCCCACTGTTTTTGGTGATGAAGTTCCCCAAAGTTCTTGCAACCAACTCTTGAGCAAACACAGTGTTCATTAAATATATCACGAGGGATAGGAAAGTCGTTGTACCTAGAACGATCAAGACGATATTTGAAATCATCAACCATGATATTAAAGCAGATATATCATCAACGTTGAATGGGTTCTTACTTGGTTTTAAAACATGCTTAATTTTTTGGAACAGTGATTTTGGTGGTTCATTGACTGGTGATACTTGTGTTTTTATAAGGTCTTGCCTTTTGATTAATTCATTGTGGTTCTTATTAGGTGTATTAGGAGTATAATGTCGTATGAAAAGATTCTGTTGAAGGTTGAAATTCTGAATTTTGAGGCCAATTTTGAAATGCGTTTGTCTGATTAGACGGCAGTTTGTCAGAGAACGAGCTCTCAGAAGAAACATGTGGGAATAGTGGCTTCCAATGAGGATTAATTTGTTAATTTGTGACACTTTCTTGAAATTTTTCTAATTTTTTTTGCCCTTAAATTTTTTTTTTATTCGGAGTTTTTTAGAAGCGATGAGATGAGATGAGATGAATCTGATTGTATGAATTTGAGGGTTACTTGTCGATATTGGCTAGTTATGGATGGCTTCAGTGGATTCTACGTGTTGATTATACTATAACTGTATGGGAAGAGATACACAGTACACGAAATAAAGTCTAAAAACACCATTAATATACACGTTTCATCATCATTTAGAACCCACCAGCAACTAAACTTCTTTCAACTGTATCCCAGAAGTAGTTCAAGACTTCGGCGTCCTTGAACCTTCTATTTCTATCGATTTTGATCTTTTCCACGTTCCATTCGTTGACAGCAGCAGGAATTGGATCATTACTATAATAGAAATAATAACCTCTGATACGTTGGAATAACTCTTTTGGCTTTGACCATTTATAATTCTTGAATTGCCATTGTTGACCCGTGGTGAAAATAGCAACAACTCTATCCCAATATTCAGGACGTGTGAAGTTTTCTAAATTGTTAACTACTAAAAATGTGAATTTCTTATTCAACCTTGGGAATTCATGAGTTATGTTTCTCATTTCGTTAGTTGAAGAGATTGGTTGTAGACGTTCTTGTAATTTAGGATCGTTTGTATTGGAATCGATGAATGTAGAATCCTCTAAGAATGATTTGATGTTTGATAAAGAAAGTAATGCAGAAGCAGCAGGTGAGATCAAAATGATTGGTTTTGATTTAGCGTTGGTCTTTTGTTGTTTATTTGAATCATTTGGTCTTGATTTATTTCTTTTCAATTGTTTGATTATCTTGATTTCACATTCTCTTCTAACGTTATCAAAATCAACATGTTTGAATCCACGTAACGAGGAGTTATGATCTATTAAATCACGTTCATTAGCCAGAATTTGTTGCAATAACGGATCAGCGTCATTATTAATATCACTAGCATCATTCTTCTTCTCATCGTTGTTGTTGATTATGAATTGACTTGAATCGTTTTCTCCAGATAAGTAATTGACCAAGTCATTTCTTTGTAAGAACGATAGAGCTTGGATGTTTTTAGTAGTCGAGTCGTTCAACAACTCTGCAGCACTGAGATCCTTGTTGATCCAGCAGTATATAATGACTCTTAACGGAACAGACTTGTCATCAACGATAAATTCAGTATCTGAGTCTAATGGGACATTATCACCATTAAGAGCCATTTTGGAAGCTGCGACGATATCGTCAGTTGGCTGACCGTCTTCTCCGTACAGAGAAATCTTCTGTTCTTTCTTGATCTGGTCTCGAAGTTGTGGGAGAAGTGACATTTGATGGACTGAATTGGGAATATTTCACGGTTTATTTATGATTATTTCTTGAAATTCTTTGAAGTTTTTTTTTTTTTTTTTTTGATGCTTTTGGCAATATTTAAATTTTGGTTTGAATTCATTTAATCGTTGCTCAATTGTTGAATTTGCGGTGGTTTTGAGTGTCTGAAGATGTTGTTTGTCCCATTGACGATGCTGCTGGTGCTGGTGATAATCCCACTGTTTTTCACCGATGAATTTGAGTCAACTATTGCCCTGATTAAGGAATCAACAAAACACTTGATCGGTTGGAGTGATGAGGTTGTACCACAAGACATTGTCACTAAGAGCCCATTGGTCATGGAGCCTCTTACACATAATTATGTCTCTAAATCGCATCAGTCAGTTCAGGATATTGACCTTTTGAAAGAGTTACACGAAATGATCAAACAGATTGACTATACAAACCCACAAACACAAAGGAATATATTTACGTGCCTGTTGATCTTAATCTTAACGATTGGAGTGATCAGATGGTTCAAATACAATGAAGAATTGAAAGAACAAGAAGAGTTGGTGCGTCTGAAAGAAATTGAGAAAGAATTGCTCGACACCAATGTTCTTAATATGGATTTACCAACAAACCAATTGATGGAACCATGTACTATTAATGATAAGGCCAATTTTGAAGAGTTTCAAATCTTAGAAAGTTATTCAGCAGGAAATCGTACTTCAACACCAGATTCATTCGAAAGACATGAACATTCAATTGATGAACATGATGCTCAAAAGCTAATAAATAAATTATCTACCCACCAATTTGACTCAATTTCAATCACTTCAACTTCAACTAGCAAACTATGCTCTTCTCCAACTTCAAGTTTCAATTATCAACATACCAATACACCAAGTCAATTGATCTTCAAAAGTTCAAACCTTTCAATCTTATCAAAACCTTCAAATAATGGAGTCGGGACAGTTGGTGATATCACTGAAGAAACTGTTTACTCAACTTCTTTCTATGGATGTGATAATTCAAATGGTGGTAATGATAGTACAAGTGTATTGGATCTGAATAATTAATGAATAATGAATAATCCCCCATGATTTATATTGCTGTGATTTATAATTTAGTACAAATTAATGAATATATATATATATATTACAGTATGTTATAAACTTGTAACCTTCTCGACATTCACATCCTCATTATCAGCATAAACACCACTATGTAAGTTATTATACAAACAGTGCTCACTAACGCAACAACGTTCCCACTAGTTTTAAATAGCACAACTCCTAATTCATCATCCTTGAAACCTCTTTGAGAGACAACACTGTTTCTCCAAATCGCAATACCCAACACGATGAATCCATAGATGATATAGACTATTCCAATGACTAAGAAATCTCTTGAGAATAGTTTAGTGATTAAAATTGAAAATATCCAAATTGCCAAAGCGTACCTCGTGTAACTTCCATCATATGTCCTCATTTGAGCTGAGAAGAATTAGGATCTGTTTGTCGACGTGCTTGATATTATCATACATACCTGTGACATCCAGTTTTTGGCCAGTCCTGAGCCCTCTGAACGTTGACATTGTGAGTCTTTTGGTGTAAGTTCTTGTGATTGATGTATCAGTGATGATAAAGAAGAGATCTCTAAACTACAATTCTTAAGAATAAAAGTATTCAAGTCAAAAGAGAGACACGTTTTGACATAATGATAAATCCATTTAGAGATAATGACACAATATCATCACTCAAATTCAACGATGCTTCCCATCCACAATCATTGGCTCTACAGTTGAATATTAAAGACACTCAGCACAAATCACCCTTCAAAGACCCCAAAATATCTCCATTGAAAACTGTTTGAGTCGCGCACTCCTCATCGCAAAAAATTTTCTTTCTAAAATCAAACTATTACAAAGAAAGACAACATTGAGCTTTACTAACTCTTTATCATGACGAAATTCCAAAACTCTTCATCTGGTAAATTCTCTGCCACAGGTGACTTCTACGCTCATTTGATCTCCAGAGAAACAAATGCTGAAATCAGTCTACTACCGATCGATAAGTCGTTAACTGATGATGCTGAAGTCGTTTCAGATTCATCTTTAATCAAAAGATTCACATTCGATTCTCCAGTGAGTCGTTACGCATGGATATATGTCACTAAGAGCACAAACGGTACTAAACGTGGCTCAAACTCCTCAACTCGAAATGGGAACCTTAAAAATCATGAAGATTGTTATTTATTTGTTAATTTAAGAAATGGTAAAAATCAAATCTATTCACCATTTAAAGATGAATTCATCTTAGAATTCCAAATTGATTACAACGTTTTGGACGTTCTAAATTCAATTCAAAACGATGGTACTTATTACATTATTTCAAAAGACAAAGTTGAATTATATAACGTTAATAACCCAAAAGTTATAAAGAGCACCAAATTACCTGAATTTTCTAAACAGTTGAAATTCAGATTGGTCAATTATAACAACATAGAAGCATTGATCATCTCGAATAAAACCGATTTAACCATAATTGATATTAAAAAGGGATCATTATTATCAGAATTAAAGAGTGGAGAAGTTTTTTCATTTAACACATTTTTGGAAATAGATAATAAGTTAATCTCATACTTTTCGAAATCTAAAGAGTTGAGAATATTTGAATTACAATCACAATCATTAATTAAATCTATCCCATGTCCTTCAAATATATCAAAACTTTTCAAAATTGATTTAAATAGAATTGGTGTTTTATTCACAAATGGTGGGTTTTCAATAATTTCAAACTTCTTATCTGATGACACAGTGTTCGGTTCTATCAAATTAGATCAAAGAATATCAGATATTTCATGTCGTGATAACAAATTAGTTGTGTCTCTAATAAATTTAAATCCTGAATTCATGTTAATTGACAATTCTTCAATCAAATTCTCCAAAGACTTCAAAAATGAAAAATTTGGTTCATTTATAAAAGATAAAAAACAGCACAAAGTTCCAGTGAAGTTTGATATTCAATTACCTTCATTTGATCAAATTGAGAAAATAGTAGATTTGAAATTAGATTCTTTAGAATTAATCGAATTACTTGATGAAACGAAAGATCCATTTGAATTATTAACGTTATTGAATTCAAATGATGAAGAAAAAATAATCAGTGAAGTGATCACTAGAATTTCTCATGATGGTTCAGAAATCAATAGATTATTAGTTTCAAGAATTTTTTACACCTTGACTGATAAGATTGATGTTTTACTAACTTATTCATCTTTAATCATTTGGTTGAAATGGTTATTGATTTGTAATCCAACATTCTTAAACTCACTATCTGATTCTTCGAATGCTTTAAAGACGTTAAAATCTGAAATTCAGACAAATTTGAAACTATTACCTGGTTTTTTAAGTTTACAAGGTCGTTTAGAACTATTAAAATCACAATTAGAATTGAGAAAGTCTCTAGCTAATGGTACGATCAAAGAAGATAAGTCTGCTAAAATCGCTAATGATTTGGTTGCAAAAGCTGAAGAAACTATCACTTATGTTAATGGGGAAAATGATGAGGAAGATGTTGGCGATTTAATTAGATCTGCTGGTAACTCAGATAGTGAAAATGATGATGAAGAAGATGATGATGATGATATACAAATCATTGATGTTGACGAAAATGAATAAGAACATAGATAGATCTATTAATATATTTGGAAAGAAAAAGTTAAAAAAAAAAGAATTGCATTGTTTAGATAGTCATGATCAATAGAGAAATATATATGAATAACTTGATTGTTCATTGAATGTCGTAATACTACATCCAGATAGTGTATCCTCATTTTGTTCAGTATTTACACATTGTACTACTTTCCTTGCATTTCAACTAACTGTTGAACTTGTAATTTACATAAATCTTTTAAATCTTCAACATCAGCCATTAATTCATTAACTCTTTCAGTTTTTTCACCCAAGATTTCTAAAGTATCTTCATAACTGTTATTAACTTTCTCTAATTCCATTTCCAAATTTTCAATCTTTGATTTATAATTGTCAACTTGTTCGTTATCTTTCATTAATTTAATAATTTCTTCGTTTAATAATTTCTTATCTTCTTGAAATTTCGACAATTCTTCCTTTGTAGTTGATAACTCCATTTCTAAACGACGTACTTGACCTGACATTTTACTTAATAACTGAACAGAGCTATCACCAATCACAGGGCCTGATTGACTTCCATGTTTTTGAGTTCTACTACTATGACGAGTTAAACTATTAGAGCCCATAGTTAGTCCATCTTCATCGTATTCATCATGAACGTACTGATCATCATCAAATGAAGTACCAAATGGTTTATCTTGAAATGTGTTGAAGATACCTGAAGATTTACGACTTTGATATGGTGTTGTTGAAGACTCACCAATGTGAATATCTTTTGAATCCCAAGTTTTACGGAATGATGGAGTTGATGAGTTATTACGAGTGAATAATTGAGTTGAGGATAAAGATGGGGATTGATTTGATAATGATTGTGGGTTTGTTGATTGTGATTGTTGTGAATATGTATCTTGTATGTTTAAAGCTTGTGGAATAACAGTTGATGCAATTGAAGAATTTGACAATTTCTTATTCAATTCATTGATTTTGAATTCAAGAGCCTTTTGATTTTGTGTTGCTTTTAATTCCTTTTCTTGCATCAAATCTTCTGATTCTTCTAAGGATATTTCTAAAGATTTTATTTTATTTTCAAATTTAGATTTTTCTAAATTTAATCCATTGATAGTTTTTTGTAATTCTTCAATTTCATTAGTCTTAGTTTTCAAATCATTAGTCAATATTTGAATTCTTGATTCTTGTTCTTTATTCGTGTATTCTAATTCATCTTTAAGATATTCTAAATTGTTAATTTTACCTCTTAGTGAAGCTTCAATACTTTGCCAATTTTCAGTGGCAGAAGTGTATTGGTCTTGTAATACATCATGTTGTTTGATTAACTTTAAATAAGCTTCATCATTATTACTTGAATTAAGGGAAATGTTTCCAGTCTGAGAATTCTCGGATTGAAATCTTAATTGTTCAATTTTGGTTTCTAGTCTTGAAATTTCTTTGAAATATTCATTTTTTTGAGAAATTTGATTATCTTTCTCTTGATCTAATAATTTTTGTAAAGAGATTAGTTCTTTATTTAATTGAGCTTTATCCTTTTCAAATGATTTTTTGATAGAAATTTCTTCATTTAATAATATATCTTTGTTTGACAAACTTGATTGAGCTTTATCCAATTCTTCGATCAAAAATTTTTCAGAATTTTGAATCAATTTTAATGATTCGTTCAATTGCCCAATTTCAGTTTTCGAATCTTTCAACTCTTCTTCTAAATCTTTAACTTTTGATTCATATTCAAATTCTTTCGATTTTAGTTTTTTGATAAGCGTTGTATGTTTCAATTCTTTTATGGATAATTCTTCTCCTTCTTTCAATAACTGGGCGATCTTTTCTTCTTTTTCTTTTAATAAATGTTCTGTTACACTCAATGAAGTCAAAGATGTTTGAAGTGCTGAAGACTGTAAACTTTTAACTTTCAATTGTAAAGAATTGTTTTCTTCAGTTAATGAAATGTTTGAATTTTGTAGAATTTTGTAATTATTTTCGATATCAGTCAATAATTTTATCAACTCTTCTTGCGGAAGCTCACTTAAATTCGATGGTATTAAACTTTGGGGTTCTTTTGTCTCTTTTTGAGTTGCTTCGATAGGAGTTGATTCTTTTATATCTAAAGATGGTCTTGAACTTTCAATTGAAGATCTTGGGGAGATCATCGATTCAGAAACTATTCTTTTAGTAGACTTTTTTTTCGTCTTACCAGCAGCTAAAGCTAATCTTTCTTGTAGTGTTAATCTTTTCTTAGGGGCTGGGGCAGATTCAGGAGCTGGTTCAGAAGTTATTTCTGACCCATTTAGTTGTTTAGTTTCTTCTTTGAGAGCGTTTTTCTTAGATTGATTTTTGAGCTCTTCTTCAGATTCTTCTTTGGTTTCTTCTTTCTCATTTTCTTTTCCCTCAACCTTATCATCTTCCACAGCAGAAAGATTTGAATCAACTTTTTCCTCCTTTGGTATGTGTTGTTGTGCATCAGATTCAGGTAGATTTTGGTTACTCTTGACATGGTTTAAACCTGTGGGTATATCATCTTCAACTTCAGCTGTTTCAGTCTCTAATTCAATCTTAAGATCATCAACTTTGTTTTTCAAATCATCGACAGTTGCTGTTGTAACCTCTACACCCTCCTCACCAGTCTTAGTAGAGTTAATTGGATCACTATGGGAAATCGTATTTGATCCAACGTCATTTGAGTTAACAGAAATAGAGCTTTTTGAATTGGTCCTATTCTTATTGTTAGACTTCTTCTTAGCCATTGTGTGATTTTATAGTGGGATTGTCTCAGCAGCTCACCAAAATTATGCCACAAAGATCAGAACTAAATGTCTCTACCTTCTTTTCCATAACGTTTTACGTCCTGAGATCTTCAAAGTTCACATCGCTCCGTAACGATTTGGTTTGGGCACGTCGTCTGAGAGCTTATACAGAGATCAAGATTCAAGAGTCGAGATTAAGAGTCTAGAGGGTGGATTGAAAGAACATTCGAGAGGAGCAGTTCCAGTGGGGGAAGATATACATGGACTGGATTTCTTCTCATGGTTTCATGGATATGCTAAAAATTCACACAGAAGTTCAGAAATATTACCTCATTTAATAGTAGACGCAAATTTACTGTTGATGTGTACCATATAGCCTTAAGAATAGCTCATAATGTGTCAGGGCAGGGCAGTTCTCATGTGTACACTGTACAGTATCCAATTACCAGTGTATTAATCTCACATGTCGCAGATAATCGGATATTTGATATTTGATACTGCCGACTAACTCCGGATTCTTTTACATATTTAATTACTACCATTGTTCATTGTTCAATAAATTAACTAGTGGATTCAGTAAAAAAAAGCGTAGACTAATTAGATTATTCAGTGCTCCAATATAATCATAATTAGCCGGTTATCTGTGACAGCTTAAGAAAGTTCCATTGGTTATATCTGCTTGCCATTCTCAAGGTCATCCCCCATTTCAGTGACTTACTATAATCCTTTAATACCGGGCAGAGACTTGCTAACGTTTGCTGTTGGATTGACACATAATGGCAAATATAAGTGAATCACCTTCACTTGAAAATAAAGATCTGATCAACTCAAAAAGAAAAAGAAAGAGACTCACTCATACTTGCACTTCATGCAGAGCTAGAAAGGTTAAATGTGATCAAGGAAGACCATGCACTTCATGTGTTAGAAAAAATATACCAGCACACCTATGTATTTATGAAGATACCCCATTCTTACCATCTATTGATAAAGCCAAAGATCCAAAAGAAGCCATGATCTTGCTACAAGAAGAGAATAAAAGGTTAAAAAGACAAATTGAAGAACTGACTAAAGATCCATTACTACCAAAGAAATCATCTAGTGTTAGTAACAATAATAATAAAAGTAATTCCCATTTGAATAAAATAGTTAAAAGAGTTGAATCTTTATCTGTTAAAAAAAATAGAATATCATATATTGGTCCAACTAATTGGAGATCATTGTTGAATTGCGATAATGAATATAAGGAAATCACAGAAACAGCCAAAGCATTTGTTACAAGTGCTAAAAAGGAATGGAGAACAGAGAATAAAATATCAAAAGTAACAACTGATGAATATAAAGATATGAAAACAAGTACTCCAGAAATTTTATTAGAAAGTTTAAGTGATTATTTGCCAGATTATTACACGGTTAAAGAATATCTAAATATCTATTTGAAAAGTTATTGGTTAAGTACATTACCAATAATTGATAAAGAAACAATTTTTTCAGATTTCCATGCAATCTTTGAAAAAAAATTTGATGAATCAAATAAAATTAAGTTTAACATTAGAAATAAAACCATTGATTACGCTAAAATCGCAGTTATTTTATTATGTATAAAATTAACAATCATAACCAAAAATCTTTCAACAACTGAACTTGAAGGTCAAGAAAATCTATATGATATTAATGACAGTATAATTAGATATTCTGAAAGATTATTAGTTTTCTCAAAATATTTAGTTAAAGTTAATATTCCATCTTTACAAGCAGTTTTGTTATTATTTTATGTTAAAAGAATTGGACCAACAGAAACTGATGGAGGAGGTGATGGTACTAATAGTATAGTCAATTTGAAAGCAGCGTTAAGCATGGCCATTATATTAGGTTTAAATAGGGACATCGAGACGTTATACTCTCATGAGCCAAGATCAGTTATTGATACATTGAAAAACATCTGGTCATATATGCTGAATTGTGATGCTTGTTTATCATTTGGTCAGGGTATTCCACTAGGAATCGAAGATGAATCCATTAACTACAATGTTTTAAATTTAGATTCACCATTGAATAAATTAACAATTGCAGTGAGAGGTGCATGTAGATTAGTTAATCAAACAAAAGATTGTACAGTTGGAGAAGTTTTAGAAGTCATTAAAAAATTAGAAGATTTCGAAAAAGATAAGAATTTATCAGATATTGTTCAAAGTTTGAAAACACCTGATGATTTTATAAATTCATTTGATAAAGTTGATTATGTTGAGTTAAGGTTATTAGCATCGATTGTGTTATGTGTTTTATATGAAATGATTTATTTAAGTTTTGATTCAGGTGATAAAGCAAGAGAATTTTATTATAATGGATCAATGAAGTATGGTTCATTAACAGTGACACATTTAATTGAATTATTGTCAAAATTAACCAAAAAAAATATTGAATCAATTCCAAACTTATCACCAAGTGAATATGAATCGAAACTTTATAATATAATTGAAATAGCATCATCATTAACTGCATTATCAAGATTAGTATTTTTGAAAACATTTGTATCATTATGTTATAATATATTAGAAAGACTAAAATTAAATCCTCATGATGATGAGTTTTCAGAGAATTTAGCAAAGATTAAAGTATCAGACTTTGAGAATTTTGATTTACATAAAAATTCAACCCCATTGGCAAAAGCCATAAGGTCTCCTTCTGTTTTACATGGATTATTAGGATTGATTTGTAAACATTTATTATTCATTCATAATGGTTCATTTGGTAAAATTTATGGTTTTAATTTCAGTTTATATGCCATAATTTCATTATTCAAATATTTTAATAATTTTTTAACAAAGACATTGACAAAAGATCAATTAGAATCAACTATCAATAAACCAGCTCCAACTATAAAATATAATGATGAATGTCCTTGTGATCTTGAAGAATATCAAAATTCCAGAATTAGCGTTGATTATAAGTTGGAAAGAATTGTACCAAAAAAGAAGAAAATTGACGAAAATACAAATAACTCTATATTGAATAACCTCCAACAACAACAATTCCCTCAAAATAATCAATCATTTAATAAACAAGAAACGCCACAATCAACTTCAAACAGTTGGACTTTTTTAAATCCAAATTATAATAATGGGTTTTTGAATCTATCCAATAGCATTCAACCTCCAACATTAAACCCAGATCCGAATCCTAATCCAAACATGTTAATGAACTTGCGAGACAAGTTTGGTCAAAGAACAGATTCAATTCCTAGCACATCATCTGGATCTAATGGAAGTAATAATTCAACTAATTCTTCAACACCTGTTTCATTAGAACTTTATGATAATTTCTTTGATTGGAAGAACAAATCCGTTGATGATATGTTTCAAAATATTTTGATGAATGATCAGATCTTCACTTTAGATAACACTAATCAATCATTCAATTGGTTGTATGCAAACGAAACAAATAATAACATCAACATTAACAAAGATATTAACAATAATCCTAATATTAATAATAGCCAATATCCAAGGCAGTAATTTTTTTATATACAATGTTCAAATATTTAGTAATAAGGTGTAGTGATTCATCAAGTTCTAACTTACACTTTCAATCAATTCGATCGCGTGCAAAAAAAATATAATGAAGGATGCGAGGTTCGAACTCGCGCGGAGAACCCTCCAGTAGATCTTAAGTCTACCGCCTTAGACCACTCGGCCAACCCTCCCAAAATGTTATGTGTTTTTGCCTACTGTTTGTCACACTTCTTATAGGCTCTCAGGTGCATAATCTCACATTTTCCGACATGATGCTACATAACAAACTCTTAATTAATGATGATAAAGTGATGAACAAAGCAATTATTAGACTACTTATAAACACGGTTCGAAATTAGAACATATAAACCGGTGTGAAGATATGAATAGTACCAAAATCTAATCATTTTCTCAACAATTGATCCAAAATCCACACGATTATTGCCTGCATAATCCATCTTTCTATGAACTTGTGACTGCTTTTTCCGAAACCAACGCAAAAAAACAATCAACATCCAAACATTCTTCCATACTAAGATAAATTTCCAGTGTCAGAAAACAAAAAATCGCGAAAAGTGGAAAACTGAAATTTTTTCTTTTGAGTGGTGGGAAATTTAATTAGATTTTAACATTTTTATTTTGTGGATTTATTAATAAAGCATCTTATTCAAAATGGTATGTTTGAAAGGTATAAGGACTGGAAGAGAGATATAGAGGATGTATCTAATAAAGGAATCTCACTACATATGTTTCAATATTTGGGTTTTTCATTAGCAATATATTCAATGATGTGGTAATTCAATTATGTTTCATTATAAAAATTTTACATTGTTGGAAATCATACAATGATATTATCATCACGTAGACCATTATCAAGGTGAAATCATTATTGTTATAAATTGCTTCAAATTCATTATATGAACCAGGTTTATTTTTATCATCAAATCATTCCAAGTTAAATATCTAAAACCCCATCAATCATATACACACTTATAACTCTTTTATAGTTTTTTTCACACATAACTCAATCAAAACAAATTACTAACAATATCCAACAGTCTTCAAAAGCTCAAAATCCTATGCGTGACTTGAAAATTGAAAAATTAGTCTTAAACATCTCAGTTGGTGAATCTGGTGATCGTTTGACTAGAGCTTCAAAAGTTTTAGAACAATTATCTGGTCAAACTCCAGTTCAATCAAAAGCTAGATATACCGTTAGAACTTTTGGTATTAGAAGAAATGAAAAAATTGCCGTTCATGTTACCGTTAGAGGTCCAAAAGCTGAAGAAATTTTAGAAAGAGGTTTAAAAGTTAAAGAATATTCATTAAAAGATAAAAACTTCTCAGCTACTGGTAACTTTGGTTTTGGTATTGATGAACATATTGATTTAGGTATTAAATATGATCCAGGTATCGGTATTTATGGTATGGATTTCTACGTTGTTGTTGGTAGAGCTGGTAACAGAGTTGCTAGAAGAAAAAGAGCACAAGGTGTTATTGGTAACTCTCATCAAACTACTAAAGAAGATACCATTGCTTGGTTTAAACAAAAATGGGATGCTGATGTTTTAAACAAATAGATGTAATTAAAACCCCATTTTTTTTCATGTTTGTATTTAATATTAGGAAGAGTTTAAAAAATAATTTTATGATTGTAGTTGATATGTGAAGTATTAAATATAACACGGACATTAAATCACGTAATTTTCTGTAGGTGTATATTCAATATGGAATTTTTCTTAATAAAAAGAAAGAGTAGCCTCATACATACCGATCTACATTCAGTCTTAATGTATAATCATTTAAAATTTTATTCTGATATATAACCGTGGTCATCATCTCTTGCAAAAGAAGGAACACAATCAAATTCATCTTTGGAATCAATTTTATTGAAAAAATCATCTTCTTCAAATCCATCTAACCATTCAACTTCATTTTGATAAATATCTTTATTTGAATTAATATATTTTTTCAATTCATCAATAATTTCATCATCAATTTTAAAAATTTCTAATTGATTAACTTGTAATGAAGAAATTTTATTAAAATTTGTTAAATTTTTAATTATTAATAACATGTAATATATGATTGATTTTAAACCTCTTAAATAACCTAAATCTGATTCATCTTTAAATTTTGGAGGATATCTTATATTTGTAGGATCTTCAATCAATTCATTATAATTATCAGTTAAACATTGAGCGAAATCGATTATATGAATTTTAATTGATTCATGATTATCAGAATCATAGATGAATAATAATGAAGAACCATAAAATCTATAATTTTGTAAATTTGATACACTTTCTTGTAATTCAATCAATCTTTTCAAAATTATTGGGATTTTAATAAGGATTGAATATATGGTTTCACCATCGTATAAATATCTTAAGATTGAACAAATGAATTGAAATCCAATTTTAACGTTTCTTCCAAAATATTTATCTTTTGAAATGAATTTATTTGTCTTGATATCATAACTTTGCATTCCACAAATTCTAACTCCTAATTTTCTTGAAGTTGTTAATTTACATTTTTCACGTTGTGATTTTTTTTTTTTATAAGTTGCTTCAATACCATATTGTCTAGTTCCCATTTTTAAATCTAATACACATGGTTTAGTCATTCCTGTTGTTAAATCTTCAAGTAAGATAAAACGTTCAATTCTTTGAATTTTTTTAAAATGTTGATTAACTGAACGAGGTATTATTAGAGGAGATATTATTTCCATTGAATCATCATTTGAATTTGATGGAGATTTTTGTTGTTTTAATTGTTCTAAATCATCATCCATTATAAAGATTGAATCTGAATTAGATCTTTTCAAATTGGTGAAAATTTTCAATTCAACGTCATCATCAACTAAAGCAGAAGAATCTAATTGACTTGAAGTTGTTTTCTGTAAATCGATTAAACTTGTTGCACTATTTTTTTTCAATCCATTAATGATATTTGCTCTTTCTAAATCGTTTAAAGTTGAACTCATTAATCTTGATTTATACCTTGATGAATAATTAGGAGAATTTATGATTTTTTTAGTCAATTTTTTAGGATTGAAAACTTCTTGTAATACCAATTCTTGTAATTTTCTATTAACTGTAGTTGAACCTAAAGACCTATTTGTTGGAGAAGTTGTCAGGACAGGGGAAGTTGGGAAAAGAGTGCTATTTTTGAAATGAGGAGATTCTGGTATATAAGAAGAAGCAGGAGATGGGACAGATGAAGAATAATGATCCCATAAAGATTCTGGGATTATATGTTTATTATCATCAAGAACGACTTCAGGAGGTAATTGTTCATTATAAGAGGTTGAGAATTTAGTAGGAGTATTGTGAGGTTCTTCATGGATTGGGTTTAATGTTGGAGAGTTTAGATTTAATGAATTTGAATGATTTAAATCGAATTGATCATCTATAAGATCTTTTTGATCTTCGATTAAAGTTGTGTATCTGACATTTAGGACACCAATATATTTAGGCATGAATCTCAATAAATCTTGATGATTTTGTTCTATTATTTCATACCATGAATTTTCTCTATTGACTAAAGCTTTACAAACAGCACGTTCACTAAATCTAAATATTGCTGTATGACCACCGACTTTGTTATTGAAGGGTGTTAGTTCCACTGCTAGGTTGAACTTGTCATCCAGATTTTCATTATTATTATCATCATCATTATCATTATTATTAGTTTCATCAGAGGTATCTTCTACATCATTATTATAGTAACTTGGATCTTGCTTTAATGGAGAATATAATTGATCATGAGTTAAAGGAGTAGTGGTATTATTGATATGGATTTGTTGTTTTGAATCATGTTTAGGGATATACGTTGCAGTTGATAAAGGGTGGACCAATGATGGTTTATGTTCATCCATTGGTATTATTGACGTTTGTCTCAATCTTTTGAAATTCGAATCGATAAACGGTTGTGGTGTCTTGAAAGAATTCATGGGAGTGTTTGAGATCTTTAATGATTCCAAATCATTGATTAATTTATTAGGTGTTGTTGTGGTATTATTATTAGCATTATAGTTTGTGAGAGTATCGTTTGTCACCAGTGTGTGTTGAGAGGACAAGTCTGAGGCATTAGAGACCAAATCTTCAGGAGAGTTTGATAGTTCCTGAGAGTCTTTATCGTTTCTGAATAGTCTTAAAGAGTGGGCAGCTTTTCTTCCACTTAGTTTATTGTCGTTAGTTTCCATGATGATGTTCAATAGGTTGGTGTGTTCATTAGAATTGTGTAGTGGTGGTTGTGTAGTGTGAGATTAGTGTGTGAAAAATGTATTTTCAATGTGATTCTTGATGTTCAAACAAAGTAAATAAAAGATTTAAAATTTGAGAGTCGCAGGGTAAGAGAGACGGGTAACTGCGATTTAGTATGGGAAGTGTCCGAAAGAGGAAATAGCAGATGAGGGTCTCTACACGTTTTCATTGTGGAAATGAGAGTGGAATGTGTGTGATAATTATGAGAGAAGATATATAGAAAGTGATGATTTCCTTCACAATTTGTCACTGATGGATGGGGTCTTTCAGTTGATTTTGTAGAGTAGAGCAGTGGTGCCTAATTAGTTAGTACTCTATTTTACGCACTCCCATTCCCACTTTAGCAGCGTAACGCTCAGCACAACACTACTTTTCTCGCATTTTTTTTGTCGAAAAATTTCAATTTGTGGTTCAGTTTCAGAATTCCAGCTAAAATTCCAATGATTCAAGTCAGAAATTACTCAAGATCGCTCGTCCAGGAGGCGGAGACACAGATCGCAGCGTACCTGAAGTACTTCCACACTCCGCACACTTTGAGACCACTGGTGTACAGAACCAGAAACTCGGCAGAGTTGATCTCAAGAGATCTATGGGACCCAGTCGCTAAACAGAGAGTGCAACCACTAACACCTCCACCCATCCCTGCAAACAACAAACTTGTCCATTTGATCAACGATGTGAAAACACTCGACGAACTCATCCAGATCCAAAACAAAATGATCCAATTATCAAGTCATAAAATCAAGTACACTAAACACTCACATCTAATCAGTTTTTTGGAAAAATCAACAGAATTGAGCAAATTCGATCATGCTTTGGCATTGATATACTCTAAACCTGTATTGAACAGACTAGCCAACCAAACTCCAGACGTTTTGAATTATATCTTGATGTTATTGTACATTCAACCAAACAAGACATTTGAACAATCAACTAGAAAAATCGAAGCTGCGTTGAAAGAACTGGAGAAAAGAAACTATATCACTCATCTGTTAAGATTGAGCAACATTTTGAAGTACAGTGATAAAACATCTGTTTCTGGACTATTAAAGAAGATTGATGGGTATAACACAAGGGCTTTCAAATTACCAGAATTAGACACCACTAAAGCACCAGGTGTATCATCGTATCAACTGCTTAAACATAGAGTACTATACTTGACATTGAAACCAATTGAAGAACAGATCGCTGGAAATGAGAAGTATAGTAATTTGAAAGGTGTTGATGAAATCAAGAAATTTGTCAGTGATTACGAAGCAATTGAATCAAAATTAGGAAATACAAATGCTTTTAAACTGTTGAAAGAGAAATCAGTATTTGGTGAAGTTAAAGAGAGTAAAGAAGAGATTGAAGAAGAAAGTAAATAGATCAGTAAACATGTAAATATATTTATAGTGTAAATGAGCTCTTTAATACACTATTATCATTACTATTATACACTACTATACAACTATCATCATCACTATTAATGCCACTCTTAATACCACTCTCATCACATCCAATCACCAAATCATCTTTTTTTTTCAAAGACTCACTGTCTTCTAAAACACTGCAACTAAACAAAATTATATCCAAAACCAATCATGTCTGAGGTAAACGACACAGTTCCCAAAGTCGTCAAAGACAAAGAAGTCACATCGGATCCTAATCAACTCTCAAATAAACAGCTGAAAGAATTGAAGAAGAAGGAAAAATTAGAGAAAAGAGCTGCTAAAAAAGTAGCTGCTGGTATTCCAATCGATAACAACAATAACCATAACAATATCAAACAACCACCAAATCAAGTAAACCACAAGAGTAAAAAGCAAGATGAAGTTAAAAAACCAAACAAGGTCACTTTATTCTCCCATTTAGAGACAAACACTCAAAGACAAAAAAATTCAATCTCTACTATTCAAATAAATAAATCAATTCATCCAGCAATCTTGAAATTAACTTTAAAATATTCTTCATACTCGATCGTTGGTTCAATCCCACGTTGTAAGGCAATGCTGACCACTTTCAAATCTCTAATCAGGGACTATAAAACTCCTCAAAATACAACTCTAACTAGAAATTTAACTAATTATTTATCAGTTCAAATAGATTATTTAAAGACTTCAAGACCCTTGTCCGTCACGATGGGTAATGCCATCAGATGGTTGAAACAAGAAATCTCAATCATTCCTATCGATTTAGTCGAAACTCAAGCTAAAGAGTTATTATTAAATTCAATCGATAATTATATCAAAGAAAAAATTGAATTAAGTGATAAATTAATCATAAATCAATCATCAGTTCATATTTTAGAAAATTCAACAATCTTAACATTTGGTAATTCAAACGTTTTAAAAGAATTATTCTTATACAATCATCAAGTTTTAAAGAAAAAATTCCAAGTTATTATCATAGATTCAAGACCTTTATTTGAAGGTAAAACTTTAGCTCAAGAATTGACAAATGCAGGTTTGAAAGTGAAGTATTCTTTAATCACTTCAATCTCAACCATCTTCCAAGATAATAACATTGATTTTGTGTTTTTAGGTGCTCATGCAATGTTATCAAATGGGTTCTTATATTCAAGAGTTGGTACTTCTTTAATTGCAATGAAATCTAAGAATAAAAACATTCCTGTCTTGGTTTGTTGTGAAAGTATCAAATTCTCAGATAGAATTCAATTAGATTCTGTCACGTTCAACGAATTAGGTGATTCTAACGGTTTAATCAATTATAAGAATGATGATACGATTAACCATAAATCAAATAAGGCATTGAATCAGTTCTTATCGACGATAGAGACACTTCCTCCAACTCAGCAGCAAAAGAAGAAAGGGAACAACCAACAACAAGTCAAAGAAGACGATAAACCATCAGAAGGTTTAACTAACTGGGAAAACATTGATCATTTAAGCATTTTAAACATAATGTACGATCTAACTCCACCAGAATACATCCAAAAGATCATCACTGAACTCGGTGCTTTGCCTCCATCTTCTGTCCCTGTCATCTTAAGAGAGTATAAGACTCAATAGACAACTCAATCTTCTAATTAGTGTAGTACTACTCTCTGCTCGGATTACATAATTTCTTCAAGTCCCGATTTTTCAAAATCGTCGAAATATCAAAACAATCTTTCCAATGTAAACATCAAACAACTCGATTCACCAATTTCAATCTATTAAATCCCCACCAAAATCACTGACATCTCTTCAAAATGATGAAAGGTTTCAAGCAAAGGGTGAGTTTCCCCCCATTATCCTGTTTTTAAAATCCCAGGCATTTATCGTCTACTCCCCTTTTGGGAGAAAGAGGGAAATTATTTTACTTAAATATACTAACTCACTAGTAGCTTTCACGGAAAACTTCATTGACGTCAAAGAAGAAAGATAAAGAAGAAACTCAAGCTCCGGCATCAAATACAAATACAAATACAACTTCCACAACGAATACCCAATCAATTTCTAAAAAAACTTCGAAATCATCTCCTTCAAATTCAACAAATAATTCAAATAATTCATCTCCAAGAAACAGTCTTTCTTCATCAACAACAAGTTCTCCTAAAAAACCGTCATCCAATACCAATACCACTACAAACACAACAACAAAATCACAAATCATTTCACAATCACAAGATCAAGACACGATCACCCGACAAACTCCAAAACATGAACAACAACAACAATCTCCACAAACACCACCTGAAATTATAATCAATCAAGACATCTCAAAGAAGGAAAACCATTTAGTTCCTGATGTTTCAATGCCTAGATCATCTCATTCTTTTGAAAGATTACCTATAATGTCACCAGATATCGATCTGATTAAAACTCCTCAACGTCATTCTTCATCAAGGTTTGAACCTTCAGCTTATACTGAAATCCATAAATTACCATCGTTTGATGAAGTTCCAATCGATAAAAAATTAGATTTATTTTTAATGAAGGTTGAACAATGTAATATTTTATTTGATTTCAATGACGTTTCATTTGATATAAAGGGTAAAGATATCAAAAGAAATACATTACAAGAATTAGCTGAATTCATATCATCAAATAGATTCCATATAACGGATGAGATGTATTCGAAAGTTGTTTTGATGTTTAAAAAAAATTTATTTAGACCAATTCCTCCTCCTGTTAATCCAATTGGTGATATTTATGATCCTGATGAAGATGAACCAATTAATGAAATTTCATGGCCACATATGCAATTTGTTTATGAATTTTTTTTAAGATTTATAGAAAGTCCAGATTTTAATCAAACTATTGCAAAACAATACGTTGATCATGAATTTGTTTTAAAATTATTAGAATTATTCGATAGTGAAGATCCAAGAGAAAGAGATTGTTTGAAAACTACATTACATCGTATCTATGGGAAATTTTTAAGTTTAAGATCATTCATAAGAAGATCAATTAATAACGTTTTTTTACAATTTATTTATGAAACTGAAAGGTTTAATGGTATTGCTGAATTATTAGAAATTTTAGGTTCAATTATCAATGGATTTGCATTACCATTAAAAGAAGAACATAAAATTTTTTTAGTTCGAGTACTTTTACCATTACATAAAGTTAAATCATTATCTTTATATCATCCACAATTAGCATATTGTGTTGTTCAATTTTTAGAAAAAGATCCTGGATTAACAGAAGAAGTTATAATGGGATTATTAAGATTTTGGCCCAAGATAAATTCAACAAAGGAAGTTATGTTTTTAAATGAAATTGAAGATATTTTTGAAGTTATTGAACCTTTAGAATTTTTAAAGATTGAAGTTCCATTATTTGTTCAATTAAGTAAATGTATATCATCACCACATTTCCAAGTAAGTGAAAAAGTTTTATGTTATTGGAATAATGATTATTTTTTAAATTTAATAACAGAAAATTCTGAAGTTATATTACCAATAATTTTCACATCATTATATGAAATTTCAAATTTAAATAAAGATGATATGATTGATATGGAAGATCACGTTGATGATGATGAAGTTTTACAAGATGATTTCAGATCAATTTCATTAAATTCTTCATTGAATTGGAATAAAACTATTCATTCATTAGCATTTAATGCATTAAAAATTTTCATGGATTCAAATCCAATTTTATATGATCATTGTGTTTTATTATATCATCAATCGATTAAAGAAAATGTTAAATCATTAGAATTGAAAAAATTAAAATGGAAACAATTAGAAGAATTTGTTGAAAAAAATAAAACTAATTGAATAGATATATACTTTATTTCAAATGGTTTAAGATATTTTATAATAATGACATTTTTGAAAGTTTTTTTTATGTAGAGTCTAATATATATGATATGAGTTTATCGAGATTACAAAAAAACAATGATATCTATTATCGTGTATTATGATGATTACTATAACAGTGATATTAAATAAATTACAATTATCAAAAGTTATTCTCTCAGATCGTAGCGGTTCTATGGTTTAATTTTCATTGATTTTCAAAAATGTGCAAAATAGAAATCATCATTGAGAAATAAGAAGAATGATATGTGAAAATATTAGTATCACATTGAAATCACACTCTTTAACAACTGTTAAATGACCATGATTATCACATCTAATGAGTTGTGACAATTTTTTTTATGTGAAAAAAACCAATGAAAAAAATTTGTTTTTATAGTGGGACTGAGTGTGGTGTCTGAATGTTATTATTACTAGATATTTTTCTCATTTTTTTTCATTTTGAGCTTCATTTTTATCAAACTTGTTACGTGCCATGTTATCTCTAATCTCGACGTTGAAATTTCCAGTTCTAATCTGTTTAAGGTCATTTTTGAAATGAATATAGCAGAATAAAAGATTTGATTTACTAGAGGTTTCACTCGGCTCATACAATAATCTGTTTTAGCTATGAAAGGTTTGAACCAGATTTTGTTCAGCCTGTGTTTATACATATATGAATGATTGTGTATTTTCGTCTATGTGGTCCCGGTTTTTCAAAGTGAATCAAAATCTTTTCCAAAGAATATTCAAGTGGCTTTTTATTCATCACTAAATGACCCATCAATTGATGGGGAAAATGTGTTTATGATAATAGTCACTGTATTTGGACATACTTCAATTCGCTGACTTAAATAGTCAGAATTGTATTACTGTTGCAATATTAATATTTATTTTACTATTTTACTGTAGTCAGTAATTATCATGTAACTATCCATTGTAATAGTATAAAATTTGTATGCAGTGAGAACATGGACCATGGTCCCTTTAATTGGAAATCTATTTATAGGAATTATGTAATCTCATTTGAGCATAAATAGTTGTAACTTCACACAAAAGTCACTGAATGATTGAATAGATGAATATCTGTTATCCACTCTTATTACATCATAAAGCTATTATATAGTAACTTATACATAGTTATATAGCTACATAGTGATCTTTTACTATATAAATATTACATAATATGACATCATCAAACACGACAAATCAAAACAAAGAATTACGTAATTTAAGACAGTTTTCCTAATCGGGAAAGTTTTGCTTTTCACTGGTCGCCTCCTTATAAAAAAGAGAGAATAAATTTCAAACTTTCCCAACTTTTCAAATATCATCAATCAATTAAATTCAATCAATACAGAAGAAAACAGTATGTAACATTCCACTTCTATGATCCCTCAATTGACCTGCTAACACACCCTTGAAAGATGCACAGAACTTACTCTTTAAGAAACTCAAGAGCCCCAACTGCCTCTGACTTACAATCTCCTCCTCCACCAACCTCCACTACTAAAACAGGTAGATTCTTTGGTAGAGGTGGTATTGTCTCTTCTTTAAGAAGACAAACTGCTGGTAACTTTGGTCCTGAATTGTCAAGAAAATTATCCACTTTGGTTAAAATTGAAAAAAACGTTTTAAGGGGTATTGAAGTCGTTGCTAATGAAAGAAGAGAAGTTGCTAAACAATTATCCCTATGGGGTGAAGAAAATGACGATGATGTGTCTGATATCACTGATAAATTGGGGGTTTTGATCTACGAAATTGGTGAATTAGAAGATCAATTCATTGATAGATATGATCAATATAGATTAACAATCAAATCAATCAGAGATATCGAAGGTTCCGTCCAACCATCAAGAGACCGTAAACAAAGAATCACCGACAAGATTGCCTATTTAAAATACAAGGACCCTCAATCCCCAAAAATCGTCATCTTGGAACAAGAACTAGTTAGAGCTGAAGCTGAATCTTTAGTTGCTGAAGCACAATTATCAAACATCACTAGAGAAAAATTGAAGACTGCATTCAACTATCAATTTGATTCATTAAGAGAACATTCTGAAAAATTGGCCTTGATTGCTGGTTATGGTAAAGCTTTATTAGAATTATTAGATGATTCTCCAGTTACTCCAGGTGAAACTAGACCAGCTTATGATGGTTATGAAGCCTCAAAACAAATCATCATTGATGCTGAAAATGCTTTAGCTTCATGGACTTTAGACCACGCTCAAGTTGTTCCAACTTTAAGTATTAGAAGAGCTGAAAATGAATATGAAGATGATGAAGAAGATTTAACTGAAGAACAAAATTTAGCTGAACAAGAATGGGCTGAAGAAGAAAAAGTTGCTGCTTAGATTTTATACTAAATCATAGTTTTTAATTAATCTTTTTTTATTGTGTGTGTACTATTTTTGTTTATTATTATTTAATAAGGACCATTGATTGGTTTAGTTATGTTTTATTTGTGTCTTTTTATTTGTTTTATATATAACATTATTGGTTTATGATAATCAAATTTATCTTAAAAGTTATTGTTATTCTTTAAATCTTTATAATTTTTAATCTTTTTATTTTAGTTTACAAATTTGTAATACTTCTATTCTTAATGGTTTAGTAAATGTGTTGAATTTTTTGTAATTATATTTCTGTTGTAATTTTTCATCATTTGATTCATCAATTATTTCACCTTCCTTTGGTATATATACTTGTTCTTCTTCCTCTTCATCAGGAATAACAACTTGATTTAATTCTTCTTCTTCATTAATCTTCATCTCGTCAGGTATCCTCAGGACTAAATCGTTATCAAAATTCCCACTTCTCAACATTTCAACCCAGTCAACACTGAAAATAACATTGATCTTCCAATTGGTTTCAACGTCAAATAGTTTGAAATTCAATTCATTTACTTTCTTATTAAATTTACCACTTTTCAATTTCAACACTTCGATGCTATCAATAATCAATAGTTCAATTAAATCTTTCTTAAAAATCTTTAAAATCTCACGCATTTGATTATTGGAAACATGGACCTTATTGCTTCGTACCAGTTTAATCAAACGTGCATTGTTTTGGAATTTAATAATACTTTTAAAGAATTCCTTATTGGAGTTGTCAATGGACTTTTCTAAATTGATTGTGAATTTAACAGGAATTGTAAAATCTTTATGGATTCTAAGATATGATGCTCTTCTTAAGTGTTAGTATGATATATCTCTGTGTGTGTGTTTCAAAGTACTCACATTGGTGGCATTATAGTATGATAATGATACTTAGTACTTCTTATACAAAGTAGTGAGTTATTATGTGATGACATCAAAAAAAAAATCTTTATCTTTTAATATTTACTATAAACGAAACATGGAAGAAATACAGAGACTCATCCAAGTTGAGTTGCAATCCAAAGACCTATCAGCGTTGCATCCCTCCATCACAACCACAGCCACAAATAAACCTGAAGAAATCATCAAAGAAGAGGGAGATGGAATTAATCTACATAAATATTCAGAACCAACCACTGAAAACCTTTCAATCTCACTAATCTACTACCTTCTCAAAGAATCATCCCTTTCCATCTCCAAAGAGGTCAATATGGAGTTATTCAGTGATGTTAATGCAGAATTAGAACTATTGAATTCAAGGCTTCAAGAGACGATAGAATCGAAAAATCATCAAATTGAAATCATTAATGGTAAAAGAAGAAAACTAGCTTTAGAAAATGGTGACATGTTGAAATATCTTGAGAATAAAAGACTGGAATCATTGAAGAAAATCATCGATATTAAAGTAGAATCTATTAAACTGAAGTTTGAGAAATGAGTTATTATGGTTCACACTGACATCCCATCTTATATCATTTTTCTATTAAGCCAATAGGAAATCATGAACATACTACAGTGAGTATGTATTAACCTGATGATATCCTTCAATGTTGTATCCAAAACTACGACATTATGACTCCATTTCCTGAATGATATTGAAAGAGATTCTTGATTGATCAAGGTGTCTTTGATTCTACATTTTAATGACACAATTATATCAAGTTTTTCCAGCATACTGTTAAGCTATTGTGATCATATTGATGATATTGTATATAGTTTCAACTCAATGAGTATAAATGAATTAGTTATGTTGTAAACTTCTGTATTCTCGCTATTCACTATACGCTAGTTGTGCAACTACATCGAATTATCTGACTAGAACTACCCGTAAAACAATTAATATTATAAATCATCTATCCAGCTAGTTAGACTTCAACTGAACGAGTAGATGATTATATTCGTCTACCAATTACAACAGTAATATACCTCATATATACAACCATTATATATCAGATCTTATCAGTGGTGTTTAGTCCCCGAAAAAAAAATAGTTGAAAATAAACCACAACGTTGAACTATTTTCAATCTGGCACATTGATCAACAACTAAGTACTAAGGGATTTGTTACAATTTTGTATTATTCAATTAACGTCGTCAATAAACTGCTATACTATAACTCTTCATATTTATAGATCTCAGATTACAATGTCACCTAAAAAACTTGACAATTTACTACAATCCAATTCAAATGCTCCTTCACCTCAGAAAAGAAAACTAAGAAACATGAAGCCCCATCCTTCACTCTAACCCTTCCCACTTCAACCAATAATAAAAATAAATTTACTGATCTGGACAACGTATTTTATACAATGAAAGCTCCAGCTCTTGGTTTGTCTACAAATAGAAAGAAGCAAAAGAAAATGGCATCAAAAAGCCCATCAGTTATTTCAATGAAGAACAGTACAGATAGATATTCAAAAAGAAGTTCATCTATCACGTCATCTCCAAGATCAAAAAATTACAAGAACTCATCATCTCAATCACAAATATTTCATTCATCTCAGAATCAAGAGATTTCAAGATCAGTACACCAATTAGATGAAAATGGGGTTTGTCATAACTCGTTACAAACGATGATATTAGATGATAAATCAATTGATAATATTGATTTTAATAACGAAAATACTGACATTAAAAATAATTTTCACCGTTCAAACACCCACAAGATACGAAAAATGGCTATAATCAAAAATTTCGAATCGAAAAGAGAGAGAAGTGTTAGGAAATTCAATTGATTTTTGGCTTGATCCGTTCAAAAATAAAGAGAAGAAATTCAATGCTATAGTTTCCTTATTTGCTGAATTAGTATCATTTTCATTACTTGATAAAGATGTAATTGAGAAATTCGCTTCTTTAAAAATGAACAATATTGTCGATATTTCCAGAGTTTTTTTAATTTACAAACCAGAAAAAGAAGATTATGATGTTCTCTTTGACATGGATATATGTACAAGATTATTCAAAGTTTGTACTCAGGGAGTTTTTAATAAGAATTACAAGAAGAAAAATTTACTTAAACTTGAACGTAATTAGGTATTTAGGACTTTGATTAAACTACAATAACGATATCAAATAAATGAAATTCAAATCAATTATATCAATTGTTGAGTATGCTTCAAGCTTTATCATCAATTTAATTAATAAAATCAGTGTTATTGTACTTATTCTAGAAGGTTCAATTTATTAAAAGTTTTATTAGTATTGGATGATTATTTGAACACAAACTCTACATTTATTGTAATTTTAAAATATCGAAACTGATGATTATACCTGTAATTGAATAATCCATTTGATTATCAGAACTGCAAATAATTCACGTCAAGCATTTCCAATCGATTTTCTGACTTTTTTAAGAATTGAATCTAGGAATTTGAATAAAATGCTTCCACAACTCTTTTGTTCTTTCATAATACTAATCATAATCAATTCATCCATTCTAATTAAAGGATTGGAGGACTATATTAGAATCAATTAAAGTACATTGAATCTATTTGCTTTCATAAAGATATTGAAAAATGATTGTGTCCACACAAAAATTGAAAAGTGTCAGATAACTCATAATTTGAGAGTTCTCCAGGTGAACAAGCGTACAAGTAATATTAGTTATTTTTACCTCATGGATCTAATTAAGTTCGTATATGATAAACTAAAAGTTAGGTCCTGGTACTAATATATAATGAACTTAGAAGTTATAGGAGTACAATATTATTATTTAATTATATAAAGACTGTACAGTGTAATATAGACCTATCATGTGGTTATGATAAGAAGTCATTGTACATGATAATATCATTGAATCTGGATTCTGACATGGCTCACTTAAATTTAAAGTAACATTTATTTAAAATTTATTAGATTGTACTGATTTATGGTTAAAATCAACCGTCGGACTAACCGGATTGTATTATTACTGCATCGTGGTGAGCCCAGATATCATTAAATACTCTACATAGTATAACGATTCAACTCATGAGAAATAATCAACGTCTATATCATGACAACCCATCTATAATACGCCAATATTGACGAACTGAAAGTTGAAACTCAATTATTCATGTCAACTCTTTGAGGTAACATCAAGACACCAAAAGTTGTCAGTGGAAACACATCAATATTACACATAGTTGATCAGCATTAAATCAATCAGATCATGAACAGTCCATCGATCCATTCTTCTTTAGTCTCATTACACTCCAGACAAGTTTCGAGCTCTTCAATAAATGATTCTAAGAGACTAGTCGAACAATTCTACTCAAATGATAATATTGCCAAAGGAACTAAAATCAAAAAACATTTCAGAACTAAAACTCCTAATAATAACATCAAAGAATCACTAGTTGTGACGAATGAGAATAAACATAAGAAGGGATTCAATGACAATGAGATACTCAATAAGATCAATCAGTTTCAAACAGAACTGAATCAAAGAATAAGTAAAGTAATCAATGATTCTCAAGAAGTATATGAGACTAATTTTGAAGAGATTAAAGAGATAAACGAAGAAATTAATCAACTTTTGCTGAAAATAAATAATCATATCACTTTGATAAATAAGTCAATAAGTGCAATAGATGAGAAGTTTAATGATTTTTTATACGTTTATTTGAATAATTTTTTAAAAGTTATTAATGTTTTAGATGTCTTGCAAATTAAACTAAATGAACAATTGAGTAAATTAAAACTAAATAAAGACATTTTAATACAGTTAAATGAAAAAATAGAAAAATTGGAAGATATAAATGAATCAAATCTACTAAGGTTGAAATATCGAAATAAATGGATTCTAAGAGTCATAATTGTGTTGGTCTCTTTGATAATTATGATTTTCATTTTTCATTGAATATTGGTATGTGGGATTATTATCAATATAAACTTCTTATAGATGATGATTTGAACTAAAAAATTAGTTTGTTTGATGTTCAATTGATCTTGTATATATACTATGGTCGATTATCTGGACACCTAAACAGCAAGATGGTATCAAACAAATTGACTGAAGGTGACTGAGGGAGAAGGAGAAATACGTACAGTATCCAAATCACGTCAACAAGATCCTGAAAGGTTATGAATCTGAGTAATATTGGTGAATGAGCCAGTGAGCATTTTCATATTATTTTGAAACGATAAATGAAACGAGCTGTACAATTAGGGCTTTTTGATTATTATATGTAGTTCATGCTTACCAACATCAAGTTACAAAATTCAAACTCACTAATTTGTGGACCTCAATTTTGGAACACACAAATAAACTAACACTTTTATCACTTCCAACGTATATATTTTGAAAAAGCAACACGTTTGTGTAGCCCATAAACTCGAGAGTCCAGTAGTTAGCTCTAGATCCATCAAATGTTTGAGTTTATTTACAAGAC
This sequence comes from Phaffomyces orbus, assembly GCA_003708145.3. NCBI lineage: Eukaryota > Fungi > Ascomycota > Saccharomycetes > Phaffomycetales > Phaffomycetaceae > Phaffomyces > Phaffomyces orbus. The sequence continues at coordinate 261,347 of PPNK03000001.1, forward strand.
TCAGTTCATTCTTTAGAGCATATACAAGATGATTATAGGAGAACCGAAGATACCTACTTGTTGAGATTATTTTTTATCACTATGTAAATTATACACTGGTAATTTTAAAGGTACCTACTACCTACAGAATTTGAGTAGATACTAGACAAGTATTTATTATTCAAAGAGTTTACTGGTGGACTTGGATGGATTATATCCCTCAAACAAAGAATCGCCTGGAACTTGGAATAGGAACCTGTAGGCTGCTTCCTCAATGCTCATGGCCATCATGGCCAATATGGCTAGGTATAAACATCATGCAACTACTAGACCCTATAAATTGCAAGCTATTCACAGCCATATGTATATGTACCACTATGTAATATGTACTATGTACCATGCATAAATTACGGCTAAAAAGTCTAAAATTAAATCAGCGGAACTGCACGCGCGATTATCTGAGTGAACTTTGAAGGAGTGTATTGAAATCTGATAGTATATAGTTCTAGAAGTAGCTACCCACTGAATACCAGTAACAGGTCAGAGTCACAGTTATAGTTAGCTGTAAGTTGTAAGCTGTAGGTGGCTCCTGAACCCCGTCATTCAGTTAGTGTAGCCGCATATGTTCGCAGAATCCATCTGGATTACTATATAATACTATTAACTTGATTGGTCAGAAAGAGAGAACTTTGAGATAAATATTAGATTAGATCTCATCTCCTACAGGTAATAATAATTAATTAATGGTTCAGTTAAGTAAAGCATATACAGCATTTTTCACAATAAAGACACAATAAAGTCATTCATTATCAGAACAACTTATCAATTTGATTATTTGGTAAACTCATGTTCGTAAATAAAAAGTGTATAATATGTTGTTTGTATTGAATATTTTAAAGTATAAGGACTTATTTTCAATTATAATTTGAAAAAGATTATGAAACAAATCACTACACGGTTGATATTTCAAATTGTATATATGAGCTCCCTTCAGGTAATGCACTTGTTTTTTCAAGTGCAGAATATGGCCCAGATCCGTTGTAACCTGTTCCTACGTGACGAAGGCTAGATTTCGTTGATGAAGTGTTAGTTGTACCAGACAATTATTTTTACTTATTCATAAGTAGACAAAATGTACTGACCTATTCAAAGATCTCTGCAGACTACATGATGTATTCAGCTCAGGTTATCAATAATTATTGGAAAAATCTAAGCTATGATTGAGTATGATCATAATAAATAGTAAATACTTCATGTTATTTTCCTTTCTCTGAATTTACTATTGGTGTGCTCATTTCATCATTTCTTGATCATTATATACTTTTGATAAAATATCGGCTGTAAATTCCTAACTTTATGAACTATTAGAGTTTCTAGGTGCTATAAGACGTAAGATGTATCTTAATTGTTGTTAGAAGTGATTGATTTTTTATCAATACACTTAAGTGGTAATTTATCATACGAATAAGTAAGAAGTTAAAGTAGTTCATCTATACTACTTAGCTGTTTTCTGAAAAAGATAATTAACAGTTGAATACGCAGCCCTATTTGCAGTGATCTTTAGTAAAAGAGAACTCCACCTATTGACACAAGTCGGTGAATAGTTAAGTATATTTTATCTACCTGTCTCCAGATATCGCTGACTAGGTAAACATAATTGTCTGACTGTCCAAACAGCCTTTAATAATCTTCATCAGGCGGTTTTTAATGTGGTTCAAAGATATTAGAATATAGGTTGTAAAATGATGAATACAATTTAGGCCAAATAAATACTGGTCATTTTCCTTTCTAACTGACTACTGAATCTTCATCATTTTGATTTTGTTTGTCAGAGTTTGATTGTCAACTTGTTAGAGATTTTTTGTGACAAAATGCTATAAGGTGCTGAAGTAACGAACGCAATTTTCATATGCCACACTGTTCTCACTTAAATCACAAATCACGATTAATCTATGATATGAAATACATGTAATTGACTCATATCTTTTTTTGACAGTGCGTGGCACAGAAAAGTCTGAGGAGCTATTCGACTATGAGATTTTAGAGATTGAGAATAGAAGCAGTTTAATCAATAGTTTTACTCAAACTGGTAAATTTTCAAATGTGGCGGCATATGTCTATTTATTCCAAAGATTTAATTCTCGGTTCGGATCACTTGAGAATGTTGATTGAAGTTTTACTCCAAATTAGATTCCAATAGTTAAATATACAATACATATATGTGGCTTGTCAATTGTATCTGAGTTCATCTCAATTATCTCATTATAGATTGTATTTAAGGAAGCAATAACGTCATGTTTTTGAAAATGTCAACTTAGTATTACCCAAAAAATTGAGATTTAATAATGGTTCCCGATTTACCTCAAGGTGCTGGTTATGCTGTAATCGTTGGTCTTGGTGTCTTCTTTGCCGTTCTTATGAACGTTATAACATGGATCCAAAATAAATATACTACAACTCATTCAGATAATGCAGATGAATTTACTGCTGCTTCAAGAAATATTCCATTTGGTTTAATTTGTTGTGGGATAGTAAGTAGTTGGACGTGGAGTTTGACTCTGCTTCAATCTGCTACAGAGTCTTATTATTTAGGTATTTCTGGCTCCTACTATTACGCTATTGGTGGTTTATGTCAAGTTGGTGTTTTTTCAATTATTGCAGCGAAAGTCAAAGCGAACGCGAATTTAGTTACGACTTTCCCGGAAATGGGATTTTTCAGGTTTGGTCACCCAGGTCATTTAGCTTTCTTATGGTGCGCATTTGTTTGTAATTCCATTGTTTCTGCTTGTATTCTATTAGGTGGTGCCTCAGTTGTTAATGCTGTTAGTGGAGTTAACTATTATGCTGCCCTTTGGTTATTGCCATTTGTTTGTGCCATATATGTGTTTTTAGGTGGGTTGAGAGCTACTTTTATTGCAGATGCTACTCACACTTTCTTATTATTAATCTTCATTATGGTGTTCGCCTATGCTGTTTATGCTGGTGATGACAGCAAAATTGGTTCACCAGCCAGAATGGTTGAACTCTTAACAGAGTTAGCTAAAACAACTCCAATTGATGGTAATTATCAAGGTTCTTATTTAACTTTCAGATCAAGAGAAGGTGCTACATTTGCTGTTAGATCTGTTATCACAGGTTTTGGTTTAGTTAACTGTGATCAAGCTTATTGGTCAAGAGCTATTGCATCATCTGCTAAACATACTTCTCCAGCTTATTTTTTTTCAGCTTGTGCTTGGTTTATTATCCCAACTTCAATGGGTCTAACATTAGGTTTAGCTGCAAGAGCTTTCTCATTATACCCAGATTTCCCAGTTATTACATCTGCTGACGCTAGTTCAGGTTTAGCTGCTGTTGCTGCTGCTCAGTATTTACTAGGCAGGGCTGGTTCAGTTATCATTTTATTAATGGTTTTCTTATCAGTCACCTCATCATTATCAGGGGAATTAATTGCTTCTTCCACTTTGATGTCATATGATGTTTATAAGAAATATATTAATCCAAAGGCTACACCAAAACAAGTTGTTATTTCCGCCAAAGTAAGTGTTTTCATTTGGTCAATTTATGCATCTATTCTATCTACAATTTTTTACAAAATTGGTATTTCTATGGGTTGGTTATTCAATTTCTTAGGTGTTGCTACTGCTTCAGGTGTTTTCCCAATCGCATTGTCATTCTTATGGAAAGATCTTAACGTTTATGGTGCTGTTGGTGGGTCTGTTGGTGGTTTATTCTTAGCTTTAGCTGTTTGGTTAGGTACTTGTAAAGGTTTAAAAGGCTTATTGAGCGTCGATACGTTATCCTCAACTTGGGTATCGTTTGCAGGTAACGCAGCTGCTATTGTCCTTGGGGGTGTTATTGCAGTTGTTGCTTCACTTATCAAACCTGCTAATTTTGATTTCAGCAAAACAAGAAATAAGACCATTTTAACAGATGATGGTATTCAAGAATCGGACTCTACAGAAGGTTCATTCATTGAAAAGGCAAATGAAGTTGAAATTGAAAGTGATGGTAAAAACGATGGGATTATCACAAAAACTCAAGAAAACCATCATGATCATCATATAGTATATAACCAAGATGAACTTCCACAGAAAGAACAATTGGACTTGAAACAATTAACTGGGCAATATGTTAAGTATTCTATTCTTACTTCAGTGCTTGTTGCTGTTTTTGTTTTCATTATTCCTGTTCCATTAAGTGCTGCCCCATATATTTTCTCAAGTGGGTTTTTGTATGGTTGGGTAGTGATTATGTATATTTGGTTATTCTTATCATTTGGTTTAGTTATAGTGTACCCACTTGCAGAATCTAGAAAGAGCATTTGGAGGTTAACCAAACAAGTGTTACATATTTAAAGAACTGTTTTTTTTGCCATTTATTTTACCATTTTAATTTACAACTGTTACGAATAATAATTCATATAGAACTGTAGTCTGTAGACAACAATACTTACAGCATCTTCCAGTACGAACTAAACGCCATAACTTCGTTGGATTGATAGTTTGTCAATTCCGGTTTCCGCTGTCCTCGAGATTGGAATCAAAATAAAACCTCCAAACAATCTGAACAAGATCCATCACAAATATTTCGATAATTAAGTTGCCAATGGGATTCATTCGTTTTTTAAGCACAAAAGTCACTTCTCCAAGTGTCACACCTAGCTTGGATACGCCAACTATCACCAATTTATCATCCTCCATCACCAAAGTCCAATTGGTTCCTTCATATCCCATCTATATAGCCAGAGGTTCATTGTTATCTGTGTACTCCTCAAACGTCAAAGGGATCACAATAACCAGTCATTATCTACATCCATTGAAACGTATAATCAGTGGGTTTCATCGTTTTAGATTTGAGAAAATAGAATCAACCTCTCCTTCTACTTTGTTGATCTCTTCTTGTTTGAAAAATAAATCTTCAAGTCATGCATTGAATTTAGACGGTAGTAAAGATTGGGCAGTTTTACCAAGAGATTCAATATTAGCATATTCTGGACTATCCTTAAGAATTGATACAAGATTGTTACCAAAAACTATAAATAAAAGATTAAAATGGTATCAATTCCAAACCAAAGTTAAAACTGGGTTGAACTCATTTTTAAAACCAGGTTATAGCTTAATCACAGGTCGTGGTGATATAGTATTGAAAGGCGAAGGTGAATTGTATACCATTGAGCTTAAAGAGGACCAAGAGTTTTTAATTAAAAGAGATAACGTCGTTGCCATTAGTGTTAATGAAGATCTGGAAACTTCAACAGAAGAGTATAAATTCAACAGAATTTCGGAAACCGAAACTGTTGAAGAACCTAAATTTGTTGAAGATAATAAAACCACTGATTTAGTTAAACAGGATCCACTCAAATCGTTGAAAAGTTTGTGGAAGAATTTTAATCATACTCTATTGAATCTTATCAAATTTATCAATAATTCAATTCCTTCAAATGATCAGTTCATTAAAATTCATGGTCCTAGATCAGTCTTAATTAAAAGTCAAATCGAGCAACAAAACTTTCTACAACTAAAAGAAGAGGAAAGTACATTAAAAAAAGATTAAACACACATACTAAAAAAGTATCTACACTTGTGTATAAAAATTAAATACTAATATGATTGAAAAATTACAACAAAATCTAAAGTACTATGTGATACGATATATTAAAAACATCTCTAACTAATGATTGTATCTCATAAACAAACAAAAAACTTGAAAAAAATATAGTAAACTAACATGACATCAAAAATAATAAACTAAAAAATGCTGCATTAAATAACACATAAATCATAAAAAAGTATGTATAAGTATAAGTGATAGAAGAATCTGGGCAACGTCTTTTAATATCAGACCTTCTATCATTTGTCTTCCTCTAGTTAAGAATAAAAATAAGAATAAAGATTCAAAAAATAAACCATTAAAATACAAAATAATGATATAATATGAACAACAAAAATAAGAAATGAAACCCCAAACTACTAACCTATTGGTATGCCCATATGAAATATACTAATAGGATTCACAAAACAACTTCATGATAATGATAATAAAACCGACAGGCAGGCAAAAATAAATCAACACCTAACCAAATTATTCATATTCCCTGAAAACTGGGTTTCCAAACTGATCATATTGCAACACCATGCCCCAATTATTACCAACATTACTATTCAAAGAATTTCCATCTCCAACAATGTGTAACGGACTAGTCATTGTTTCATTACGATTCAACAGACCAACATTAACTGCATTACTGCTTGGTGCTATTGAAGGATTTGAAGTAACATTGTAATCATATCCGTTTTGTGATATTTGTGGTTGAGGATAATAGATAGATGAGGAGGAGGATGGACTTTCTTCTCTTTTAGGAGTTGTTTGGTCTGATGATGATGTATTGTATGAAGGCAGTTGATATTCTGTGTTCATTGGATAGTTCAGACTACTCGGTTGATTTTCTGATGGTACTTGGTTAGGATAATCAAAAAAGGAACTTTCATTCGATTGATTTGAATTTGAAACACCTGGATAGTTCAATAGATTTGCGGATTGTTGTTGATTTTGCTCATTCATGTAATACAGATTAGATTGAATCAAATGCTGCTGAAATAAAGGTGGATAAGTAGATGATTGTTGGTAAAATTGTGGCGGTAGTTGTTTGAATTGATTAAAGTAACGAGGTTGTGAAGGATCAGTGAACTGTTGTTCAGATTGTTGTTGTTGAGTTTGTTGTTGAGCTTGCTGTTGTTGTTGTTGTTGTTGCTGCTGTTGTTGTGATTGTAATTGGGATGGAAATGGTGGGGGTAGAGTTTCAATACTTGTTGGATCAACTATGTATTTTGATAGAACCTTAGCCAATGCTTCTTTTAAATGATCCCAATAAATGACTTTAACGTCCTTTTCAATTCTTCTTGGTTTAGGATTTGAGAAATTCATAATTAAATCAAATAATCCTGAGTATTCATCTTTTGATTTCGATACTGTTAAAGGTTTGATACTTTGTAAGTTTCTTCTAATTCTGTTCTTTTCTTCAACTGGGAATTTCGAATTAACCAGATGCTCTAATAATGATATTAACTCAACTGATGTTAGATAAAATCTTCCAGTTTTCTTCCAATAAATGCAACTTAATACAGGAGAACCAATGATGTAATCTTCTTGATTGATTGGTTTGAACTGTAAACTTAGGTGACTGTAATCTTGTGAGCATTTGATAGAAACTAATCTTCTTGAGTTTGTTAATTCAGTTTCAGTCCAATCTTCAGTCATTGAGAAGATATCACCAACAAAGTCAATTGTGACTGGAACATTCATTAGCATTTGATGTGTAGGTAAGTTTAGAACTGAAGCTCTAACTAATCTAGGTTGATGTTGTGATTGATATGAAGTGTTTTCACCCTCGCTAAACGAGTTGCTCTTCCACTTACTCATAATGACTATGTGTGTAGTGCTTAAAGAATTAATAGCAGAATGAATAGCAAAAAGAATCAAACAAAAAGTGGATTTTTGCTTGTGAAAAGAGTGAAAAAGACACGGACCAAGATGATTTGATGCAGTTCTTTGATTTTAATTGGATAAATAACACAAAAACACAAAATAATTTGAAGTAGTAATTGTGCAAAAAACCGAATAATCAACAATAATATAGAATCTTATGTTAAAAAGCTTTTCAATGACGCAAATGAAAGGATCGCCAGCAAGTTAATGGTCCCAGTGATGCTTGAATGTTGGAACTTGATGTAGTTTTCTTAATACTTGAGAAGAAATGTCTCAGATGATGCTAAACAAAAAAAAAAAGACACAAACTTAAGCGAACACTAATAGATCTTTATAGTTGACTTGACTATAAATTAAAATGTCGGTCCAGATACAGTGAAATCGACTTGTGGTTTAAATGTGTTTAGCAAAAAAGTGGAATTATTTCAAAGCAAGGGAGATTTGACTGATTGAAATAATTGTCTATAACTTGATGCAGAATCTTATAGCTAGTTATATGAATTGATAAGCTTATATATGAAATTTAAGGATTATTGACTTTTCTATATGTAGGAAATTTGAACGAATTGATGGGTCAAGTACGGTTGTCTAAAAGTGAATTATTTATGATAAATTGGAATTTACTTGACTTCAAATATAATTGAGTACTCAAATCACAATTGAAAGATGTGTTTCTGAATTGTTGATGTTTAAGTTGAATATCAAATGAGTTTGAGTAATATGATGAGTGGATTATTGATTCTCTTTATATAAAAAAAAGTCTTCTGGAAAAAACATGATTCTATTTTAATGTAGGATTTTTTATTTTTCGGATCAGGATAAAAAATATCCATATATGCACGAATAATTGAAAATTGTTTGTTCTTTATGCAATGCAATGCATTGTCCAAAATTGACAAGAGTTTTACAGTTTTGAGCATCTAATATGTAGTGTCATGTATGCAGTCTGTCGCAGTACTGTGCTGAAAACTGCCGACCCGGATAGGAAAAAATTGAATATTTAAAGAGATTATGAAAATAGTTTGAGGGTGATAAATCATGATAACTACAATTATAGTATAGTTGAGTTTTAAGGCGCTGTCCACTGGTTAAAGTTTCAAATCAATAACCCCTGTTCTCTTCAATTTTGTTCTTCAGCTTAAGTTTCAATTCCATGAAAATAAAAAAATTCAAGACTTTATGCCCCACAGAGTAATTATATGACAAATTGAGACTTAGATCATGGAAACACAAAGATTAAACACTATATCAAATCTTCAAGATCGAAGAAAGAAAGCTTATATATTTATAAGGGGGAACTTGGAAGTCAGTTGGAGAAGTTAATGAGGAGAAAGTACCTGTAAGTTGTGACTTCTAACTTATCAATTTGCTATACAAAGAAGCAATCCTCTGTGGATTAGCTAGATGTGAGAGAATAATGACTCTATCATCAATCTGGGGTCTAAAGATTCAAGTTGGCTTTAAAATATTGACTCTGTTTTTCATAGATTTATTATGAAGAAAACATACTTTATTGAAATTAAGAACGAATTATAGTACAGAAATTTGAAGTCAAAAATAACAGGATAAGTAGAGGTCTATAAATTATAATTTACTTTAGACCTTTTAAATTAGCACATACAACTGGGCGTTGATTTGATAATGCTCCGTATATAATTAATATTTCGTAACTCTTCTTTACAATATCATAAAATGCGCTTTCCCAATAATTGGTAACAAGTAAATCTATAAAAAGTTATGTATTACTTTTGGTTAAGAACTAGTTAAGATAATTGTTTTTCAAACAAAACATTCTAATTTTTTAGTTGGGCAAAAGGATGGTTTGAATCATATATCCATACAGTATCCATAAACCAAAGTTCAAACATTTATACAAGAGACAATCTTTATTACTATTCAATGATGTAAATACATATATTGATTCTCTGTTTATCTTTGTGTGGATATAGATGAACTGAATGCGTGCACTTTGCACCAACCACGTTTAAAAGTACTCTGAAGATCTTTTCTGTACTGCCACTGAGGCGAGCTCATGATTAAGTTTTAACCAAATATATATATATATATATATATACTTCTCTAACGTCTATAACCAGATGAGTTGCTGATTTACATTAATTGAGGCAGCTTTTGAACTTTCAAACAGATTAAGTTTCGTCTCAGGATTCAGGAGGATCCATGAGCCATTCAAGTCGCAGTTGATGGAAGATATTAGGGTTAACATTTGTGCTTCATGATATGTCCTCTATTTGTAGATAGATCACAATTCTATGTGTTCAGACTCCACCTAACTGAGGAAAGTTCATTAAAAGGAGCTTGGAAGTGGAATACCAATCGACTAGGTTATTTTTTGGTTTCTCTATGAAGCTAATGGACCCCGACTTCCAAGAGTATCAAGAGCGCTACTTTTATTTACACATCAATATTCAATAATCTGACCAAAAAAGTTGCATCCAAAAGGAGTTTCACAGATAACGCCCTTCATTCACAGATCAATAAATATCAAGATCCATATGCTCCACACCAATGAACATGATACTTGTAAAAATTGGTCTGTGTCTAAATTCTAGAATACAAATTTGATTTTGTAGATAAAACCTTTGTTTTTCATGTACACACTACATAGTAAAGAAAAAGGGTTCTCAAAAAAATAAAAAAAAAAGATTTATGCCAACAACTTCATTTGTAAATTCTATGAGCTTAGTTGATCGACATTCCATGACCATCAAAGCAGCATATATCTATCATTCAGGATCTAGTGACCATTGAACAGTGAGTCGTGACCACGAGGATTGATGGATCATTTATCAAGCTGACCGTGAATTTGTCAAGAGATTTTATTAAGTTTAAAGCTTGTATGTGTTGTTTTTTTCCTGTGCATTAATTTACAGATGAACTGTAAGAAAGTTTTTAGTTCTTCTAACGAACCGAGAATCGGAAGCAAGAAACGGGCATATCCAGAAGAAAATAGCTAGCCCGACGTGCATTTGATCTGAACTCATAACGGGAACTAGTCTGGAGTCTGGACTCTGTACTCTAGTACATCATGATCAGTTATTGAAAAATATTAAAATTTCAACAATATAGATTGCGTATATTGATTGAATATTCTTTCACTCTTTTCTACTTACTCTTTGATTGTGTAGATGATCACTCAGAAGCTTCACTAAAAAGATTCGAGATAAAGTTATACGAACAGAAGTGAACTGCAATTATATGTCAACTTTAAAGAATACAATCGTGCCATAAAATTTAGCAAATGTTGCTTAGATAAGCGAATAATCCCTTGATTAAATCTTGACTCTTTAAAAGCTGGTTCATAAAACCGAATGTAATATGACAAGAACTTCAAAGTACACATACTGTAATATGTATAGGATAGAAATTATATAGCTCTAGTCAAGCAATAAAACTTGAGCGGAAAATATATAACAAAGGCAGCTTGGTATTGATTATATTTTTAGCTCAAAGCATAAAGGACAGCTTTTTCTTTTTAAATTGACACAATCTGACGTTGTGAAAAGAATCACGGCCGAACGAACCAGTATAAGGAGATTAATGAAGTAATTAAAAAGTTAGTGTATGTTAACATTACGTATCGTTGTGAACGATTAAGCCCTTGGGGGTACATGTACATTGTACATGGATATTAGATTGAGTATGAATGTCGATTAACACTTTATGACACAAAATTACGTCTAACTGTAAGAGCTTGATGGTTCCTGATCCAATTTACATATACCACTAATTTGAGGTTGATGATTCCTTCGTTTTGGAGAGATCAGCATTGAAATCGCATGCAAGGTGATATACTATAGCTATTAGCTAAAAGTAACCCAGAATAGATATGGAATATATATATAGAAATATTTGAATTAGTATCCAGATATTTTTCAACTACCTTTAATAACCATTACATTATGTTGACAAAACTTCAGTAAAAGTTTGAAAAAGCAGTACAGTTTTAAAAAGATTTAGAATTGCCTTAAGAAAAAATTCAATCAATTCAATGAGTTGAAATCGATAGATGTAACTAATTATGTTAAGTTCACCAACCTGAAGGCTAGTGGAATACCCATCATCCAGACCAATTTGATGTTACAAACACCTGAACAAATTACACACACTGTACACATAATAAATATTTAAGATAGATGGCATCTCAAACTCCAGACTATAGAGTGAGGGTGGGACTGGGACGTGGCTGTCTCTTAACATATATCGACCTGATATATCTAATACCCAATTGTGCACTGAATCCTGATGACAAGAAGTTCAGCCGTAATTCTGGTTAAAGTAAATTGGTGACACTTTGCTGCATGAAGAGGTAAACCTGTACTAAATTTGGGTATATATCTTTCTGGGGATAAAAATATTTTGACTATGCCGATTCTCTCTCATCATCTAAAATATTTTTGATCATAGATATGAACTTAATAAATGTGAGCAAAATACTGGTGGCATGGTTTTTATAAATTGATATTAAGCTTTAAATGTTTATAAGCTTAGGGTATCTCAGAGAGAATGGTTCAAATGATTTTGTTGTAGGTTATCATTACTAGAGCATTCAACATTGTGATAATCAACTCGTTTTTTATTATAGTTTAACGGTAACCTGTTCCTGTTCGTTATCTCAAAAACGTTACATATCAAAAGAATCTAAAGAATTTACTAGAGGGATTGAGTGTTTGTATATAGTGATTAGATCTGATTGATTTAGTGAGAAATTATACCAATTAAATCAGGATTCAGGATTGATTACATGCATTTTGTTGCGAATTAATCCTCAATTGCTATTTCCGCCTAACTTGTGAAAAATCTAAACCATCAGATCCTAGTATCACAACTCTTTTCTGGTCTATAAGGACTACTGATTACCAATAGGTTCAGTCTATCAGCGCAGCAGCGATAACACTCAGTGTATACACTAGTCGTTACTTCCAAACTTCTGATCCTTGAATACAACCAACTTCCATGGTCTGGCCAGCACCCTTTTTTCGCAAGCTTTAGATCTTACAAAAGAAGCATTTACTAATCACAAAGCTTGATAGCAACTGTAATTAATTTTTGATACGCCCAATCATGAACTTCTTCTCTTTCTTTTATTATTTGCAATTGGAGGAGTTCCATCAACACTTTCTTCTTCTTCATCTGTTTTCTTCTGTAGATGCCTAACGAAAGTATGTGAGCTCAAACTGAAAATTCTGTCATCATCGGTGAACACCAATTTCTTCTTCAAATTCACATTATTATTACTGTGTGCTGTACCTGACTTTGACTCAAATCCACGTACTATATTACTGTTATTTGATTCACTCAAATAACTTGTTTCCTTTTGGAAGATCTCCTCTTCAATCTGAGTAATGTCCCTATCGAGATGCTTCTTTTTCAGTATAGCTTGCTGGAGTTGCTTCTTAAGCTTCTCGTACTCCTTTAACTGGTCACTCATCCCTAAAATATCGCTATATTTTCTTCCTGAATTTCCTCTTAATTTTAATTCTCCAAATCGTTGAAGTGATGATTTTTTTGATTACGTAACAAATTCGCGATTTTTTTTTCTTCAACAAATTAATAATAAAGTAAATAAACAATTCGAATAACAGAAGTAAATTTTGACGGGAGTTTCTATCAATTAGGACTTAATTCCAGCAAAATGACCGAAATAAGAACAGTTGTTATTGAACATGGCTCCACTGTGACGCGTGCGGGCTTTTCATCCAACTCCTTACCTTCTTTAATCATCCCTTCGCTTTATTCCCAGGATTTAAATGGCAATATAATAATCGGGGATGAAATAGCAGATTATCCAGCTAATGAAATATACACCATCCTGAGAGACGGTATCATATACAATTGGGATGTTATAGAGAAACTTTGGACTTATATCTTTGATAAATTGGACGTCAACCCAGAAGAATATCCTTTAACTATAGTTGAACCAACTTGGAATACTAAAAAAAACAGAGAAAAAATAGCAGATTTGGCATTCAATACGTTCAAAGTACCATTATTAAACATCATCAAAGCCCCAATTGCTACAAGTTACGGGTTAGGTAAATCTACAAGTTTAATTATTGATATTGGATCTTCAACAGTTAGTATCACACCAATTGTTGATGGTCAAATCAATACAAAAGGCTCAATTCATTCTAAATTTGCAGGTGATTTCATAAATTTACACGTTTTGAATTACTTAAATTCACAATTTAACGTGGAAGAATTCTATTCACAAAATCAATATTCTGAATCTTTTAAAAGATTAAAAATTACTGAATTGATCACAGATTTCAAATCATCAATCTTAAGTATAAGTAACTTCCCAATCGTAAGTTCTCAAACCGAATTCCAAATCACCAATAAAAACTATCAATTACCAAATGGCCAGATCATTGAAGTTGGTAAGGAACAATTATTATTACCAGAACCATTATTTCATCCTTTACAATATCCGTTACCTAATGTTGAATTGCCAAATGATTCAACGATTGGTTTAATTGATTTAATATTATCAAGTTTGAAAAAAGCAGAAGCTGCCAAAGAAGTCTATGATAAATTGCTAACAAATATGGTTATTACAGGTGGTGGTTCATTATTCCCAGGTCTGGAAACAAGATTATTAAATGATTTATCTAGATTTTTACCTAAATTTGTCATTCAATCATTCACCAACCCTAATTATATGGAAAGAATTAACTCAAATTGGGTCGGTGCTGGAATCTTAGATAGCATGAATTTATTTGAAACTGTTTTAAGTAAACTTGAATATGAAGAAAAAGGGGAAGAAATCGTCAATGAAAGATTTAAATGAGATTAGAAATTGTGTTTTTTTTTTGATTGTATATTAGAGAAGACCATGTACTATACACTTTATTGTAGTAAAATTACACCACTACATTTAGTTCCCATAACTATATCTCATTAAATTATTTTACTATAATCAGTATATACAAGTAATTACCAATGACCAGCTTGATCTTCACCTGAACTTTTCCAATCCCCAGCTAATCCCAACTTTTGTCTTTTATTTACCTCATTTTGATCATTATCATCTTCATCAATGACGCCTTTAGTATTTAAAACACCATTCGATAATATCTTTTGACCCCATTCACTTGCTGCTTTTTCACCAGTTTCATCTCTACACTGTTTCAAGAATGGGATCAGAGAAGTACCACCAGTACCCTTTTGTCCCTTCTTTTTAGCGGTTTTGGAAAGACCAGATCTCAAAGTTTTAGAAGGTCCTGCATTTTTGGATAATTTTGCTTGTAATATGATGTATCTTGTAACTATTTGAATATGTTTATCTCTAAATGATTTCAACATAGCGATACATGCATCATATACCAATGTCAATTCTTTGTTATTTTGTTCCATAACAAAATCTCTAGTGTTTGAAACTTGTGCTAAATGTTCTAAAAACCTTCTATGTGGACCAGGCATATATTCTCTCATTGTGTTCATAAAATTATTCTTCCCAGACTTACCTGAAATAGAACCATCTTTGGCATCACTAGGTTTATCACCGGTTGGATAATGTTCAACGTTTAATAAAATGTCTAAAGTTTGAATTAGTGAAGATTGAGCATTGGATCCACCAGCATATTTTCTATATTCTTCTTCATTACCATATCTTAGTCCATGAGGTAGTCCAGCTTCTTCCATATTTGACCAACCTGCAAAATATGGCCTAATTCTGAAATAAAAAGTATGTGGATCACACATTTCTTCCATTCTCATTAAAACCGACCCTAATTCGTCAATGGATTGAGCTAGTTTCTGTAACGATTTAATCACTTCATTAACATCATTTTCACGGATAGCTTTCAATGCTTCTAATCCAGTTTTGATGCAACTAGCTCCATCTTTTTCGAAATAAACTGAGACTAAATAAAACCAACTCTCATCAATAGAACCAGTATATGTGTTAATGGTGGAAATATTAGCTAAATCATAGATATCCTCCTCCTCATCATCATCAATAATTGTCTTGAAATTCCATAGCACTAACCCAGCATATGTAGCCACCGGTGGTACTTCTAATAGCTCACTTGTTTCTAATAGAGGTTTTGATAAGCACTCAGGTAGTTGATCTTTTGCAACATCGACACCCCAAACATAGGCATGAGTTAAGAAACATAAAATAGAATAAGCTCTTCTTAATTCCCTTTTGTCTCCTTTCAATCTATCAATACTTAAGACTGGTAATCTATCAACCTGTTGTCTGATCTTCTTGGTTAAGATTAATGAAGGTAAATTTGCACCCAATTTTTCCCACGGTGAATAATAATCATCAGAGAGTCTTTCTAGTGGATGTTCTTGAGGCAAGAAACCGGTCTTTAGAGAGACATCGTAGTCTTCTGGCACTGGAAGGTCCATCATTATTCTGATTTGTAATGCACACAAATTATTCATAAAAGAAGTCATTCGTTTTCAATATTTTTTTTTTAGGTGGCGTTACCCGCCCATTAACTGATAAAAATTGTGTCACTTTTTGTGTTCACATCAAGAAAAAGTCTAACAAATTACAAGTTACAACTGACTCAAAGACATCAAGAACAAAGGAAACTCCCAGTTGTACTATCTTACTTTCACTTATTAAAACACGAAGACTATTGTATTGGGACGATTGTACAAGTTTAGGAGAAAATACATGAGAATGTGTAGAGATTATCGTTTATTGTTCTTCAATTGCAACACCATTATCAATCATTTCTTGTAATGACATATTTCTTACCATTTCCATTAATCTTTCATCATCAAATTGCTCTTGCATTGCTGATTGATCGATAAAATCTTCTAAAGTTTCAACATTGCCTATTTTTGGAGGCAGGATATCGTACTCATAAATCTCATTTTGATCCCAAATTTCTTTAGGAATCTTTGACATGATTTTACCTTCACCTGATAAAATTGCAAATCTTAAGAAATTTTCAGGAATAATGAAATCATCATTTGATGGATTGATCTTCAAGTCATCATCTTTAACAATCTCTAATAATGAGGAGTGTAAGAATTCTCTTTCTTTTGAATAGTTCCATAATATTGGAGCTCTCAATAAATAGGCTTCTGTTGATAAATCAGTTTCTGGCCCAACTTCAAAAACAGAATAATCTCTAACTGGAATGTTATCGGCTAATCCAATGGCTTCTAATAATTTATATCCCACATATGGATGTTCAATAAATGCTTTTTTCAATGCTTCTTTTGCTTTTTCGGTTCTATCTAATCTTAAATAAGCTAAAACTGTTGAATATGCTAAATTTGGAGTGAACCATTTTTTATAAGTTTTAACTAATGAACTTTCAACGAAGTTGATTAAATATTGATAACTTTGACTTAAAATTGCATAAAAATCAATAAAATACCTAACACCTAAAGGATCTTGATCTGGTGATAATGATAACAAAAGTTTTGAATATGCTAATGCAGTATAGTATGTACCCTTTTTGGTTAAAACTTCAATATATCTGAATAACGCCAAATAAAATTGACGATTCAAATAATAGTTATAGGGCAATCTTGTTAGGCCATTAAAAGCTTCAAAATTTTGTTTAAAACCTCTATCAAATGCAAACAGAGCTCTTTCAATTAATCCATTACTATTAGATTTATCTCCTTGTCTGATAAAAATTAAAGCAACCTGTAAGATAGTTTCAACATGGTATGGATATCTTGGTAACAAATTCACTAAATTTTCATGATTTGGTGCAACGACAACCGAATTATAGAACTGTGAGTTTGGGATTTTTGCATCTGTTCTTTCAAATTTGAAGAATTTGATTCCTTTGTTCAATAATTGTTTGACATCATCACGAATAACATCTTCCCAATCTTCAGATTCTTGTAATCTATCAGAAACTAATTCTTTAATAGTTAATTCTTCCATTGAGATATCTTTAGTTTGTGTTGGAATCCAATCATCTCTGATTTTAGTTAAGATCAATTTTCTTGTTGTACCTGGGATACCTCTTCTATCTCTACCACCCCAACCTCTAACTACTCTTGCCATTCTTTTGATTTGTTGTAATTGCTCAGGTGGAATTGAAGTCGAAGTAGTAGATTCTGCATCTAATATAGCTTCTTGGGATAAATTACCAAACAATCTTTTGAATTCATTATCTGGATCAAGGTCCTTAATATCAACTTTTAGAAGATTTGATGCATTTACTTGTTTCAAAGCTGTGAAGTACTTGAAAGCTGGGTCAATCGTTGGATGTGTCACGTTAACTTCAATTTCATTTTGATATTCTTCAGTTGTGGTATCAATTGGTTTGTTCTCTTTAGCTGCTAATTCCGCCAATATTCTATCTAATTCATCATCGCTAGTTTCTTGTTCAACTTTTTTACTTGACTTTTTGCCCTTTTTATTGTCCTTTTTGGATTTTGGAGTGTGTTTAGCTGGCTTCTTTTCTGCTATACTAAGACTGTCTCCCTTTTCCTTTTTATTATCATCTTCATCATCTTCCTCTTCCGTTTTTTCATCATCATCATCAGCATTCATCAATGCAAATAAATTATTCTTCCTAACAGGCTGATAAACCTCGTCAAAACTCTCTTCTTTCACTTCCAGATCACTTGCTCTTTGCCTTTCTAGCCTTCTCAATGCTCTAGAACTCATAACTATCCAATCGACTAACAATATCAGCTTCAACAAAGGCTTTAATACTCGTTCATTTGAAAAGTTCTCTTCGCTTCAAATATCTCCCAAAAAATCATGCCCTCGAATTTCACTTTATCAATAAAAGTGTTTTCAACTCAGACTGAAAATAAGATCACAGAGCCACTTAGAAATGGGTAAAATAGCTCGTGCTTATGGATGGGACAACAACGGGACACAGTCCTTTGTGACTATAAACCCTCTAGGTGACGAGGTTTCGCTTTATGAAATTCGACAAGGAAACACTGATGAAGATATCCATAAGTCAAGTACAAGAAAAGGTTTCACTAACGTATCATGTGTTGCTCATTCGTCAATGGTTCCTGGTTTAGTCGCTGCTGGCCAGGATGATGGTGCTGTTAAGGTGTTTGATATCACTCAATCCCTCTCATCTACTCTAGAAATAAGATCTCATTCTGGTCTCGCTGAACATGGTGCTTTATCTAATATTATATCTTTCAATACTCAAGGTCTATTGGCAACAGGTTTAGGTAAACCAAAAAAATCTGATACCCAGCAAAATACTTTACTTATTTACAACATCAATCATTATTCAAAGACTTCAAATCAGGAATTACACCAACCAACGTTTTCCTATATCAACAATGAAAACATTTATTCAGCAGTTTTCCGTAATGAAACCAATATATTAGTTGGTAGCTCCAGGTTCATTAGAGACATTGATATCAGGGTATCATCTCCTGTCTTTCAAGTAACTTCAAAGACAGTTCATGGTATAACACAAGATCCACATAATCAATATAATTTTGCAGCTTTCAGTGAAGATGGTACACTATCTATTTTTGATAGAAGAAAATTGAATAGCAGTAACCCAGAACCTTGCTTATCATTTAGTAAACTACTGGGTGATACGACAAGAAAAAATAATTACTATTGTTTCAGATATAATCCAGTAAGAAGAGGAGAGTTTGGTACATCACACGCAGGTGAATTAATCAGAAGATGGCAAATTGGATCGGTTCCTAATCCTAAGTTTGATTCATTGTTTGTTTCTAGTGTCTTTGACTCAAAATCTAAATATGATCGTGTTATTTCATTTGAGTATTCTGAAGAACCTAATGGTACCATGAATTTAGTTTGTATGAGACAGTCTGGATCAGTTTTCAAGATGCCGTTAATTGAGAGTGAGAGAAAAATTGGTTTTAATTCTTTCAATGATTTCATCGTTACCGGTAGTAGAGGAGTTTGGGTTGAAACTGTCGATGAAAAAATTGATAAAATTGAAAATGTTAACCCTAAAACGTATGAAGAAGATGAAGATGATATTGATTTATTTAACCAGTTTAGTAGACATGACACACAACAAGATGATGATGAAGAAGAAGAACAGGAAGAAGATATGGATGAAGACGAGGATAAAATTGACAAACAAGCGATATTCTATGAAACCGTAGAAGTTTTAGAAAACGATATCAGTGTCAAGATGAGAAAAAGAGCTTATTTGGGATATGGTACTAATTGTCTGAAAAATCTTGAAGTTATAGATATCTTAAAGAGTACTGATAATAATTTGTTTTTAAGAAGTACGTGGAAATGGTTAGAAATTGCTCATAATTCTTCATCAAGTGGATTAATGAATTCAAAAGATTTGGATTTATCGTTTGAAGGTGTTTTAGGGATTTGGAAAGGTGTTAACTCATTACAGACGCAAGACAGATTTAGTTCTGATTTAAAGGAAGATTTTTTCAAAAAACAGGTTTCAGATATTTTAGCATCAAGAAGATCTAAGGCAATTCCGATTGTGAAGAGTAATAAAGAACCCCAGAGAAAATTTTGTATGATTCTGGCTGGATTTTATTTTAATACTGAAGAATTAGAACAAATATATAAAAGATTAATGGAAAACAATCAACATACAAAAGCAGCTGGATGGGCAGTCTTCATTGGTGATATCAAAAGAGCAGTTAAGATCTTAAGTGCCTCAAAGAGTAATAAATTGAAACTAATAGCAACCGCAATTTCTGGTTATTTAGTTCAACAACAAACTTCTGAAGATAATATTTGGAAAGATCAATGTCGTCAAATGTCTTTAGAATTAACAGATCCTTATTTGAAAGCTATATTTGCTTTCATTGCGGATAATGACTGGTGGGCAGTCCTTGAAGAATCTTCATTACCATTGAGAGAAAGAATTGGAGTTGCATTGCGTTGTTTATCAGACCAAGAATTAACTAATTTTCTAGAAAGTGTTGGTGAAAAATATATTCAAAGGGGTGAATTGGAAGGCTTAATCTTAACTGGTATTACTCCAAGAGGGATTGATCTATTACAGAGCTTTGTCGATAGAACTTCTGACGTTCAAACTGCAGCGATTATTGCAAGTTTTGCATGTCCAAGATATTTTAAAGATGAAAGAGCGGATAGTTGGATTCACGCGTATAAGACTTTATTGAATTCTTGGGGCATGTTCAGTTTAAGAGCAAAATTTGATGTTGAAAGAGCTAAATTGTCAAGAACAAGTGCCGGTAAATTGACATTAAAACCAATTGGACCTCAAATCATGATCCAGTGTGCTAGATGTAATAAAAATATTTCTAAGCAGATCGAAACGACTCCATTATCCAAAATGAAAAGAAACAATAATTTCACACAATATTTTAAACAAACAGTGATATCCTCATGTGCTCATTGCGGTTCGCCATTGCCTAAATGTGCTATTTGTTTGTTACCATTAGGTAAACCATTACCTAGAGATGTACTAAATGATAATCCAGAATCATTAAGATTTGAAGAATTCAAACAATGGCCAAGTTTCTGCTTGAGCTGTAATCATGGTATGCATGCTGGTCATGCTGAAGAATGGTTTTTACAAAGTAACCATTGTCCTGTTCCTGGGTGTAATTGTCGTTGTAATAATAGACAGATGTGAAACCAATTAAGCATATAAAAATGGAGATAATTCACCCAAATTAATAAGAAAAAAACTAGATTAAATAGAAATTTGTAAATTTGATGAAGTAGTAAACACCTCTCCGTCAAAACTCTTATAGTTTCCACAATAACAAATTCTCATCTTTTCTATTCGATTTGTATCTTTTGTGAAACGCAAATGAGGCAAAATTCGCGGGTTTGTTTATTTTTATTGACCGAAATTTCTGACTTGAAATCATTTAAAAAGTTATAAAATTAACAATTTTTGGTCTTAAAAAGTCACATTGTGCTTGTTTTTACTTAAGTTTGCACAGTTGGCCCAGAATTACTGAAAAGGATTTACTCAGATCTACTGTTTATCACTCTTTTGTCTTTCTTATTAGTGATTTTATCCGTTGATTTCACTTCCTGATCCCACATTTTTGCGCCTGTGATCTCTATCTATTTTAGCCCTTTTTTTTCCTCGTTTACTCTTTTGATTCAATTTGTTAACAAAGCGGATTGATAGAATACATTCGTTTACTTATAGAGATTTTTGCCAATTAAGAGCTTACTTATTCTTGAATTCCCTTCATCTTGGTGTATTTGACAATTTTAAAATAGATCATGTCAGAACAAGTTGCTGAAGAGATCCAAAAAAAGATCTTGAGAGAAAGAAATATCATTGTTGGTGCTTCTAACATGAAAAAGAAGACTGACAATGCTATGGTCATTCAAAAATGTAATACCAATATCCAAGAAGCTCAACAAAATATTGATTATTTAAATGAAAGATTGAATCAATTAAGATTTCAAGATCAAGCACAAACAAACCAACATACTGGTGCTTCACATGATACCAATGAAATTGTCAATAGTAAAGCCACACCATCATCAACTAAGGCTAATGACACATATTCCAGATTGGATTTGGTGAAATATGATTGTCCTTCATTGGGTCAAAGAATTCAGTATATGATTAATCAATTAAACACAAAACTAAAAGTTGAGCAAAAATATTATGAGGCTAATGAAAAACTTTCTAAAATTTATCAAATGGATGGTGATAAAAGAATTAGTTCTGTAGCTGAAGATGGTAGAATTCAATCAAATCATAAGATTCAATTATTAAAGAAATCTTTAAAAAGATATGAAGATATCAATATCAGCCTGGATCAAGTTGCTCAAAATGATGATGAAACAGAAAGATTCAGAAGAAAACCATTAGCTGGTTCTTTAACCATTGGTATAAATTCAATAAGGGATGTTGATCATATCGAATCTCCTTTATTTTCAAGGAAAACAGAATCTTATATCTCGATTAAAATTGATGATGAAGAAAAGGCTAAATCCAAATTTAGTCGTAGTGATAAATTTAATGAAGAGTTTACCATTCATGTTGAAAAAGGTAACGAATTGGAGGTTACTGTTTATGACAAGATTTCAGGTTCATTTGTTCCTGTTGCAATGGCTTGGTTTTTAATCTCAGATATTGCAGAAGAAATCAGAAAGAAAAAAGTTGGTCAATCGGGCATTGGTTGGGTCAGTGCTGCCAAAATTCAAAATAGTAGCAATAATGCTCCACATCCTAATACCGTTGATAATTTTACCTTAAACCAAAAAGAAGATACCCCATTAAATTCAAAAGATCCAATTAGAACAAGTTCCTGGTATATTCTAGAGCCTGCTGGTCAAATTTTGTTAACTTTGGGTTTCACAAAATCAACAGCTCCAAACAAAAAGACTTTATTAGGTGGGTTACATCGTAATGGTGCTATCAGAAAAAGAGATGAAGAAGTTTTCGAACAACATGGTCATCAATTTGTCCAAAAACAATTTTATTCAATCATGCGTTGTGCTTTGTGTGGAGACTTCTTACGTTACAATGGTTATCAATGTCAGGATTGTAAATTTCTATGTCATAAAAAATGTTATGAAAAAGTTATTACTAAATGTATTTCAAAATCTTCAACTGATATTGATCCTGATGAATTGAAAATAAATCACAAAATTCCTCATAGATTTGAACATGTTTCAAACAAAGGTACCAATTGGTGTTGTCACTGTGGTTATATATTACCATGGGGTAGAAAGAATGTTTTAAAATGTCAGGAATGTGATGCAATGTGCCATAATTCTTGTTCTCATTTAGTACCAGATTTTTGTGGTATGTCGATGGAAACAGCTAATGAAATTCTAAAAACAATCAAATCAACTGAAGGTAATAGAAAGAAACAAATCTTAGAATATAATAGAAGATCTCTAGGATCATCATCAACACTGGTTCAATCAAGAAAATCAAAAGAACTTCCAAAATCACCTTCAATCAAAAATCTTTCATCTGATCTAACTACTCCACCTGTTCATTCTTCATTATCTCAATCTCCATTAGAAGAACAATTTGAGGATGATTTACCAACTCAAACATTACATCAACAACAAATTCCAACTCAAATAAATGGTGTTTTCCAAAGAAGACCTCCTCCATCATCAGCCGTACCTAGTGATAATAATGATTCACCAATTTCTAATCTGGATCCAAGAAGACAACAAGAAGTCCAACAACAACAATTATATTTGGATCAACAAAAGCAAGTTGAAGAGAAGCGTTTACTACAAGAACGTAAATATGCTGAAGAAAAAAGAAATCAAATCTTGGAAGAAAAAAATCGCCTTGAACAAGAACAACTTCAACAACAGAACGAACTACAACAACAGCAACCACATTCTGATGATAGATATTATAATACCCAACCACCTCCAGAAATTCCATCTGAAGTTGAAGAATACATAACACATGATATGTCGTTCCAACAAGATTTTGATGAAGAAAACAACAATA
This sequence comes from Phaffomyces orbus, assembly GCA_003708145.3. NCBI lineage: Eukaryota > Fungi > Ascomycota > Saccharomycetes > Phaffomycetales > Phaffomycetaceae > Phaffomyces > Phaffomyces orbus. The sequence goes on from PPNK03000001.1 coordinate 285,181, forward strand.
ATCCAAATTCCTATCAACCAAGACTATCTCTTGAATTGCTCAAACAAGAAGAGATTCAAATTGTTCAAGAAGTATCACCACAAAGAAAGAAAACATCTGGAAGTATTGCAAATTCATCTCAATCTCACAAACGTCGTCCAAAAGTTGGTCTTGATGATTTCAATTTTATTGCAGTTTTAGGTAGAGGTAATTTTGGTAAAGTTATGTTAGGTAGATCTCACCGTACTAAACAATTATGTGCTGTTAAAATCTTAAAGAAAGATATGATTATTGAAAATGGTGAAATTCAATCAATGTTGGCCGAAAAGAAGGTATTTTTAATTGCCAATAGAGAACAACATCCATTCTTAACTCATTTACATTGCTCTTTCCAAACTGCAAATAGAATCTATTTCGTTATGGAATATGTTTCTGGTGGTGATTTAATGTGGCATGTTCAACAAGGTAATTTTTCACTTAGAAGAGCTAAATTTTATGCTGCTGAAGTCTTATTAGCATTAAAGTACCTACATGAAAATGGTATTGTTTATCGTGATTTGAAATTGGATAACATTATGCTAAGTACAGAAGGTCATATCAAATTAGCAGATTATGGTTTATGTAAACCAGATATTTGGTATGGTAAAACAACAAACACATTTTGTGGTACTCCTGAATTTATGGCACCAGAAATTTTGAAAGAGCAAAACTATACAAGAGCAGTTGATTGGTGGGCATTTGGTGTATTGGTTTATCAAATGCTGTTAGGTAAATCACCATTTAGAGGTGATGATGAAGATGAAGTTTTCAATGCTATTTTAACAGATGAACCTTTATTTCCAATTCAGATGGCCAGTGAAGCAGTTGGTTTATTAGAATCATTGTTGGAAAAAAATCCTCAAACTAGATTGGGATCTGGACCAAGAGATGCTGAAGAAATTATGGAACATCCATATTTTGGTAATATTAATTTTGAAGATATTCTATCATTAAAAGTTCCACCTCCATATATTCCTGAAATTAAGTCAGAAGAAGATGTTTCATTCTTCGATAGAGATTTCACAACTGAAGTCCCTAGATTGACACCTGTCAATTCGGTTCTAGATTCATCTACCCAAGCTCAATTTAGAGGGTTTAGTTATGTTAATGAACTTTCTGGATTATAATAATAAGAGTTTCTCTGAAAGAATGAAAGAAAACAAGTGATTTATATATTATAATAATAAAATTTCAATTTAATAGTCACGTTTTACTACTGACAATGTAAATTCACTAATATATTTCAGTTCCATTTTCGTTATTAAGAACATCAAATATTTTTTAAAATCTAAATAAGATTAATTGCAATGGCAAGAGCACCTAAGACACCAACAGCTGGGTTAGCTAATAAGGCATTAGCAGCACCTGCTGAAGATGAAGAAGCAGATGAAGAGGCAGTTGCTGAAGCAGAGCCAGAAGAGGTAGAAGAAGAAGCAGAAGAGGTTGAAGCTCTTGTGGCAGTATTTGTGGTGGTGGTGTCTTCAGCAGCATCATAATAAGCATCATTAGTAGCATTGAAACACATGGCAGCGTATTCAGAAACGTCAAAGACAGATTCTTCAACGAAAGTAATATCGGCACATGCGTAGAAAGTTTGATTAGTTGAAGTTTCAACTGGAGCACCATCTTCACCTAAATCATCTTCATCATCATTTTGATAAATTAATTGGATAGTAGCATTATCACCTGCATTAATTGAAGATGGTTGATCTGGCATATAGAAACAAGTATGACCAATATGTAGTTCATCAGAAACGTTACCGTTGTACCATTCAACGAAATCTGATTGAGAAGTTGGGTTATTGTTATATGAAATAGTAACTTTAACCTCTGTTGAAATATACTTAGCAACTAATGCAACAAAACCATTATCTATGGAGAAGTTAGATCTTTCACCAACACCAGCATTAGAACCACAAGGGGCAACGTTATCTTGGTCAGCAGTCCAACCTCTAGTGAATGGATACATGATAGTAAGTGGACCCATGGTGTTAGAATAGGCTGAACCATGGGCTAACCCATCTTCATCAGGACCAACACTAGAAGCTGGTAGAGCTTTTGGGGCAGCTGAAGCTAATGAAGCTAAAGCTAATAAACTGATTGAGTATTTCATTATTGATAGTTATGAAAAAAAAATTCGCAAGAGAATCCTAATCATTCATATTACTGGAAATCTCCAGTTATTTATAAGAGATGGGATCGTTAGAGTGATTTTAGGTTAGTGTTTCTTACAGTTGCAGATCTGCCTCTCTTTTGGGTGAATTTTCAAGAGTTTTTCAATTTAAACACCTCGAAAAAAAATGGATTTGAAAACGTTCATTTTCGATATGAGATCATTGATGTGTCATGTTAGAAGGTTTAAGCTTTAGCCAGCACAACGCAATGCTATATGGTGTAGTTATATCTGTTTTAGTGTACTCTTTTTTGAAGGACTAGCTGTGTATGATTCTTTCGAATTTGTAGGGTTCTAAAATGCGTCACTTTGATGTAGGTTAGACGTGAATCCTGATTCCTCATGTGTCAATATTTCCAGATAACCGTTCGAAGTTCGAATAGAACATATTTATCTGGACACTCCAGAAGATAGTAATCATATCCCTCATTCATATATGTCGAGACTCGACAGTCAGAGTATGTATGTACTATGGAACCACTTGCCTTAGGTTAGGTATCAAGTTTCAACCTAGCAGTCAAAAATTGAATTTTATCGGAATTTAACTACAGTATAAGCGATTCACCCAATATTAATTTTATACGTACTTTCAAAATGATCATCAATCGACTGACTATTGGATAAAATATTATATGAATAGTTTATGGTAAAAAATATTATATACATTAGACGCCTTATAGTAACCTGGGACAAGATGTTTGATGTTTGAAATTATTCATATTCTGAACAAAAAGGCCTATCATTGGTTTAATAAAGTGGGTGTCATAATTCATTATTCATAAATATTATCGTATCAATCATTTGACAATCCTATACATACTACATAGCATACGCTATATTTTGTGTCTGTTTCAACTTTCATGTGTATCTGTGTATTTGGGATTCAATTGTATGTATTCTATATAGATGATCGATCGGAAATCAATTTGTAGCTATATTAGTTTGTGCATTAGTTAAACGTTAAAGCTAAACTTCATTGTTTCGAATACTGTATCTGATCTATGTTTCAACACAGTCAGTGGTTAGTAGTTAGTAGTTAGCTGCGACTCCAAATTCCAATATAAATATGTACTTCATTGTTTCCTGTCTATTGATAAGAACAAAATGCTTATACATAAGCATAAGCTCATGATCTGCTTTTCATGGTTATTTACAACTTGATGATAATGTTTTGACTTATTAATTTGATGATTAATGTAATGGATTTTTATTCAATTTCGAGTCTTTGGTTATGATATAAGTTAATTAAATGTAAGCATTAGATATTCAACCATATGTCCTTGTGTTTTTTTCCTTCTTTCAATGTTTTTGATTTTGCTATACATGAAAATCTTCGTCATATTTATTTCTAATTCATAGATCCTCCTTCATCATCTTATACTTATACCCATCTTAAACTTCTCGTTGCCTTCTGGATGTTTTTAGGGAAGGATTTGACCCATTTCGCCCAAAAATCAGCCTTTTTTGGAGCTTTGAGTCGATAAATCAATCAATCATGTCTTGGAATTGTTAAGTTGATGCGGTGGCTCAATGGTAGAGCTTTCGACTCCAATTGATATTTCAGTGCGATCGAAAGGTTGCAGGTTCGATTCCTGTCCGTGTCAATCTTTTTTACCATTTTCAAATCTCAAACGTTGCTAATAGCAGAAAAATTCTATTTTTTTCCCTTTACCAAGTACTCCTGGCAATAGCTATGAATGAATTAAACAAACTATAGACAGCCAGTGATCTATAACCGTTTAGTACCTCCTGTGAATGGTAAATTCATGTGACATGTGACAGTCAATATTACATAAACATGACATAATTTACTTTCTTTTCAACCAATAAAAGTTTTCGAAAACGAATTTACAAATTTCAAGAGAAAAAAAACCAAAGAAAAAAATACAGTGATCGAATTCATTAAATACAAATACCAATCAATTCATTCAAAATGGTGAGTTATACTACATTAGAGTAATATATGTGTCTAAAGAGAGTACCACATATCGCGATGAGACATCTATTCATCCAATTATGTTAGAATTATCTTTACATCACATCAGAATTTTTAAGTCCTACATATGCTAACAAGTTTTTATCAGTCAGTTTACAGCACTATCTACAACACTTTTATGAAAAGAAACTCTGTTTTCGTCACTATGATCTTCGCTGGTGCCTTTGTCTTCCAACCAGCTTTTGACTCAGCTGTTACTTCATGGTACGAAAAACACAACAAAGGTAAATTATGGAAAGATATTAAAGGTAAATATGTTGAAGGTGCTTCTGAAGAAGATGACGAATAAATTATTTACTGTGTTGATGCTTTCATGTTTTTTATTGATTTATATATATGTTTATATGAATACGTTTGTTTACAGTGATTATTATTATTATTATTATTATTATTTTTTTATTATTATTTTATATTCAATGGGGATTTATATGAACTCCCTCATTTGCATTTTTTATTAAAAAAGAAAAGAACAGTTATTAATGAGTTTGGGGTTAATTAATAGATCACGGGATTAGAAATAATTAGTTCTTTTCACTTATATTAGTTAGGGATTTATATCCTTTTTGTACAGAAGAAAAAGAGTTCAAGATAAGAAAGTTGATGAAGAAAAAAGTTCATGTCATATCAAAACTCAAAAATAAACGTAAATAGTTTTATTCAAAAACGTAATCAATAAAATTAGTTGTCTATGATATTCAAAATCTACATAATTTTCAGAATTATGATGAGTAATGTAAATAGTAGTAAACTAGTTCAGGAAACAATTTGTCCATATTCATCACCTGGTTCTTCATGATCAAAATAATGAAGAATAATCTGGTTCCCATTCATCTACATCTTCCCAATCTCCATCACCATGATTAATGGAGCTAAACTCATCATAATCAACATCGTCATCGTCATCATTATCATCGTCATCATCGTCATCATCACCGTCATCATCGCTATCATCATTATCATAGTCCTCATCTTCCTCTTCATCTTCCTCATCATCTTCCTCATCATCATCTTGAAAGTCTATCTGACTTGCAATTATTCTTCTAAGATCATCTGGATCAAGACCAAAACCTTCTGCAAGAAATGGATTCATTCTGAGTATATTAGCAAAACCTTCTTCTATACCATTATTTGAATCTTCAGAATCAGAATCATTCTCAAATTGATCGAACTCATCGAATTGATACATATCATCATCTTCCTCATCATCATTATTATCACCATCTATTAGTGACATTTCTAATTGAGTTTGAAGTATATTAGCGAGGGTTTCCCTATCAAGACCGCCTGTGTTTTGTTGGCCATTGAGTATATTACCAATGATATTTTCAACCATTCCAGTACCTCTAAATCCAACCGAATGTCTTGACAGAAATGGATAAATTCCACCACTGAGCCATAAACTATTTAAATGTTTATATCTTTCATAATTTAGTTGTGCATCATGACCATATTGGGTTGCTTTAACACCACTTTGACCATGCGAATTTAAAAATGGAGCATTGATTCTTTTGGAATAAACTGTATTATTCTTCTTAGTAATTATCTTGATTTGATTAGAATTCGGATAGAGATAGATCCCACCTCCAGTTCTAGAACAAGAAAAACCGAAAACATGAGATTCAACTTCATGATCATCTAATTTTGATAAAAATTTTGTCCCACAAGTCAAACAAATTGAATAATCTATTCTGTTTTTCAATTCATTTTTAACCAGCTCAAATGGTTCAAATCTTATAGAATCACCATCTTCATGATCATCTGCAGTTGCTGTGAAGTAATTTAAATTCAATGGCAAATCAACTAATTTAATGACACCAGGATATGGTAGCATACTAAAAGTTTCAAAACGATCTAATAATGCACATAATTCGTCAGTGACATCTGCTTTCATCATATCATTAAATGATGGAAGATTTACTGCCTTCAATAAGGCATCAAGATCGATCTTACTATGATCTTCAAAATTTGGTTTAAATCCAGGATTGATAACTTTTAAAAAAATCATGAGATTCCTCAAAGCAGGTATTATGATTTGTTTAACTCTTCTGAATATAATACTGATTGATTTTGGTGAAAAGTTACTTTTGATTTCAAGAACTTCTAATATTGAATAGTATAGTAATGATTCTTCTTTATCAACAATTTCATCGATTTCATCAATGATTGATTTTTCATGAACTTTTGAGGCACTGTCAATATAGGCTCCAAGATACATCAGAATAAAATATTTAACCCATTTGGATGCAACCTCTGTATAACCCTTCTTTCCAAAGAGGTAATCAAATACAAAACAGGTCATAAAATCAGAATTAGTTGTTCTTGAATATAATACATTATTAGTTACTGATGTAGCTTCATTTCTTTGAACAAATAAAAAAAATTGTAGAAGTAATCTCAAGCTTTTGAAAGTCTGTTCAGGAATTTGATTTAGTAATTCTGATAATGATTCAGTTCCATTGATTCTTGTTGCGATCTCTGCTTGTCTAATTGAATTTATAAAAACTGAAAGAATCACAAAACTCAACTTTGAGCCTAAATTATAACTTTTGAAAAATTTATGATTCTGCTCTAATAATGGTTGATGGATCTCTAGTAACACTTGAAAGTATTCTTCGAAATCATCCACATTTGGATTTCTGTTCGTAATAACACGATAAAGCAGTTGATTTTTTGTGTGTAGATTCACCCGATCTATAACATCATCTGGAACATTATCGAAATTACCGATTGATGCAATATAAGTATCATGTTTAGTTTTACATAATGGACATGAAATATTTGATGATCTTGAACCATTTTCATTTAAATAACTGGTCAAACATTTGAAATGAACTAAATGATTACACGAAGAACCAACCTTTAGAACATCACTTTGATCAGGTCTTTGAATCAAACCTTCAAGATTCAGTGAATTTTCAATGGAATCTTCATCCCAATTTAAAAATGCTCTTTTGAAATAAGACAATTTATCAGGATTAACTTCAATTTTTTTGAAAATATTATTATTAGTAACAGAAAGTGGAGCACATAAAAAATTGGTTAAGGACCCAGGACCTTGACACAATACACAGGTATTTGAATCAGCATCAAGATCTGGTGATAAATTTGTTGAATCGTCACCAACGATCTTTTCATTTCTATCAATGAATTCTTTTTGTTTCTTCTTCATTCTATCCATGATCTTCCTTTGACGTTCTTTTGCTAGTCTTCTCTTTTTTTCAATTTCAGTTTCATCGAAATAAATACCAACATTCTTTTTTTGTTCTTTGTAATTTTTCACAGGTCTATCACCAAAACAAGCACTTAATGAATCGATCAAATTGTCAGGATTTTTGAAAATTAATAATGATAGAATGTGATCAGCTTTAGTTCTAACTTGTTTACTAAAGGAAACATTTGAGATGATACTAAATAAATGTTCAGGAATTGGAACATTTTCAAAAGATTCTATTATATGCTCATCTCCATTGATTTGCTCATCATCAATAATAACAGCGTGAATTAAATGTAAAAGGACAGCAACATAATATTCTTTTTCTTTATTAACAATATAGTCTAATAATTTTGAAAGTAATTTGGCAAATTCGAAAGTTCTTGTAAAATTACCTAATTCTGGATATTCATCTAATTTTTTAATCTTTGGTGTAATAACAACATCTTCCCATGATTTATTATGATGTCCCTTTACCAAAGCTTTAGATAATGCAGTTAGGGAATTATTATAATCAAGCCATTTACCAACACTATTTAAAGGATCAACATTTTTCAAATATTCTTCCTTTAAAACATATCTACCATCATCATTCAAACCTTTTGGTCCTTCAAAATTAGACACTTCGTTCAAGACTTCTTCAAAAACAGAAGTATGAAAATTATCATCATCTGGAATCAAATCTTCTAAATCAGAATATGGTAGAGGACCAGAAAATAAACTATGAATCAACAGTTCTTTATAAGAGTTTTTTAATTTAGCTTCACTTGATTCAAATTTGAGGAAATTATCACGGTTTGTTAATAAGGTGTACAGAACAGAAATGAAAGCTTCAGTAACTGAATGAACTTTATCTTCATAAATAGTTGAATCTAAATCAGTTTTGTGATTATACCAATCCAACAATTCAAATCTATCAATGATATCCAAAACACAAGTTGACGGATCTTCTCTGATTAAACCTAATTGAATTAGGAAAAGATCTAATGTATATAAACTTTCAGAAACTGTAAAATTTCTTTTATAAGCATATGAATGAGTCGAAACAATTTGGCCGTTACGGATCCAGAATTGAGAATCAATTTGGTTTGTCATAACAATGGATCTTAAAGAAACATCGAAAACCTTGAAGAAGCTTGATTCCTTGAAAGTTTCTTTAAACTCTTCACTTGAAGTTAAATAAACCATGAAAATTTTACCCAATAATGCAACTGAAGGATGGAAACAATTACCCTTTTCTGATGAAACTTGGAAATCAAAAATCAATCTACCTTTTTCATCTTTCAAACGAAATGGTGTATCCTCAGGAAGAGAATGAATTAATTGCTTAAGAACAACAGCAACACGCTCTCTTGAAACTTCGTCCATTTTAGAAATATCTGTAACGTATTCAATAATTTTAAGAACTGAACCCCAGATATCAAGATAACCAAGGAATTCAAAACTTTCGTTTTCAACATGTGCACCAGTTTTTCTTTTCAGGTTTTCAAAGCTATCAAAAATTTTCATGAATTTAAGAAATTCTTCTAATGTTTTTGAATCATCATACAAATTAGTTAAAGAAGTTGATTTACTCAAAATGTATTGTAAATCAGCTAAAACTCTTCTTAATGATTTAATTCTAGCCTTTGATTTATCTTCATTTGGTTTTGGTAGTTTAAATTGAACTCTATGACCAGATGATAATCTATCACCATCTCTTGACGTAACGACAAAGCTTCTTAGAATATCACCAGCTGCATGTAAGATATGTACCAATTGTTTTGATACAATCTCTGTTGAATTGGTTGGACATGTATAGAATTGAGTAGCAATTTCATTCATCATATTTAAAAGTGGTTCTCTATCTAATAAAGAGTAATTTTTGATCAAAATCGGATACAATTGGATAATTTGTTCACAACCAATTCTTTTATACTCTAGATCTGATACTAAAGTTGGAACAATTAAATCAAATAATGATTTTCTTAAAGACTTCCAATATCTGATATCAAAGAATAATAAATATTGTAGATATGTACTGTTTTGTAAAGGTGTAGGTTCTGACTGATTGTATTCTAAATTTGGTAAAGATCCATCTTCTAATAATAAACCGGAATGACGTTTCTTTGGATTAAATGATTTCGATTGTAGAAATGAAGATGTATAAGTATCATATGAATATTTTGAGCATAAGGCCTCACAAAATGCAACCCTGGCAATTGATTGAAATTCTGAATTACCATGGTTGATTGTATTTGAAATCCATTTGATTATTATAAGAGTGAGATTTTGCTTTATTAATTCAGTTTTGCTCGTTATTGAAACAGTGAAATCTGCCGATATAGAACTTTTATAATGATCAACCAGATTTTCGAGTTTATTATCACTTCTAACAATACATCTACCAACTTTATCAATTGTGTTAGCAATCGGAATAGATTGATCATAGGAAAGGCTACCAGCTATTCTAATTCCGTTTCTTGCTTCATCAAAATTATGAAATTCATCATTCCAAAAGATCAAGTGATAAACATCAACACTTTCATGTAAAAAAATATCACGGCAAGTGTGCTGTCTTTCATCTTTGAAAATTTTAATTGCTTCATTTACTTTGTTCCCCTTTAGATTATTTTCTAAAGTTTCTTTAACTAGTGGCAGTGTTTGATTTTGATTAGCAAAAACGCTAATGATGTAATCTAATAAAGTTTCATAAATATGTTTTAAACGAATAGGCAACTCATCGTCGAATTTGTAATCTGATGAAGATGAATCATTGTCGATTTCAGTTTTACAATGTAATTCTTTAGTCCACGCTTCGGGATCCCCACAATCACAAATTCCTGAATTGTTAGAAGAGCAGATATTGGAAACGACCTTATGACCAGCATGATCTTCTCTGTTGAAACAATTAACACATAGAACACAGGTGGCGTCGAAACCACAGTCTAAGCATCTATAAATTGGTTCACCTGGTTTGAATTTATTACCACAGTTTCTACCTTTGTGGGAAGAATTCGAGCCTTTCTTCTCTATATAGACAGTGTGTCTCTCCCACGCAACGTCAATAATGGAGTCAATGTCAGCAGGAAATTCAGTTATTTTTGAATTGGGAAATAGTTGTTTATATTGGACGAGATCTGAGACAGTAATGTAGTAGAGCAACCGAAACATTTTAGCCTCCACTTCTCCTCGAGAAGATGTATCAACGCAGAGGGTCTCTAAGAACTCATACAAGTCTTCGTGATAACCCATCGTCCTAACAAATACTCAGATTGATTGAAAGATATGCGTTCCACTGTTGTTGAACAACATTTTTTTCCAAAATACCGCGAATTGGAAATCAAAAAACGTCATTACAGTACTTAAGATCACAATTTGTAGAGGATTCTGCTGATTAACGCTCATAATGTCATCAATATCAGTCAATTACGGTCTGAAATCGATTAAGGTCAAAGTCACTCCAAGCACACCAAGTTCGGAGATTTTAGAGAAAGGTGTTGCTCATTTCAAGCTAGATCCACTTGCCACTGGTTTGTTCCATAATGATACTGAATTGTCTAATAATCTTCCATTTAGATTCTTGAACCTCCCAGCTGGTGCTAAGTTGACTCTAAGACCATCGAAAACAGTCAAAGAATCTGAAGTTAACGTTAAAATCCAGTTTATTAACTTTGATTTTGAACAGAACTCAATTATCAAAAAATTCAATAATCAGTTGAGTATAAGAAATGTTATTAAAACAATTGAAGAAGAATGGAACATCAATATTCTTAATAGAGATACAGCAGTCAAATTTCAAAGTATAACAAAAGTTATCGAACAAAATCAAATTGATCAAATTACTCTATCTCAATTTGGGATTCAAGATAATGGTGTTATCAGAGTTAGTTTACCAAATATACCAGCTCCTAAACCAGTTGTCCATGAATCCAAGCTGAAAAAAGTAGAAAATTCAATCAAAAATGTTATGAAACATGAAAAGAAACAACCAAAAGAAACTAAACCTGAACCAGTAAGGGAAGCTAAATTGGAAACTCAAGAGAAACAAAGAGAAGTTCAAAAAAAGGCAACAAACGCAAATGAAGTCTCAGAGAAGTTAGAAGAAGACATTCCAGTCAAAGAGAACGAAGACTTTATAATGGAAGATGAAGAACCAAAAGAAATACCGCAGCATATTTACGTTTATAAACCATCATCTTCTACATTACCAGAATCCGAGATTGATGAGTCAGTTTATCAAGTCACTGTTTCTCAGGCACGTCAATATCAAGCAATGCTATCACAAAGAGCACATGAAACTAATAAAGAAAGAAGCCTTCGAGAATCTAAGAAGAAACCAATAACTAATATTGAAGTAAGAATCAGATTTCCTGATAATACTAATCTACAAGTGAATTTCAAGCCTTCTCAGACGAATCAGGATTTGTACTCACTTGTTCAAAACACTTTGATCAAACCTAATGAAGAGTTTGAATTGCATCAACCGTATCCACCAATGAGTTTAGTGAATAATACCACCAAGTTGACAGATACTCTAGGATCTAGAAACTTATTACTCTTTCAAACTTCTAGAAAGACCGGAACTTTTCTCAAACAAGAATATTTGTTAGAAGCTAAAGACATTATTGAGGCTGAAGAGGTCAAACTAGACTTGGACAGACATTTATTACCAGACGATTCGATTACTGCAGATGATTCTAATATTCACAATGGCGTCCTCCCAAAGAGATCGAATGTTACTAGTTCAAGTAAACAATCAAGTGGTAGAAAATTACCAAAATGGTTGAAGTTAGGAAAGTAATAAGCTAATATACACTGTAATAATCTAGTATAACCTATATTGTAAATTTGAACAAATCTAAAACCCATTACTGGCGCAAGAAAATGGGTTACCATATAACCCACTTTGATAAGTCATAACAATTGAATCAACAGTTGCGTAAGTACCTGGTCCAAATATATAAAATCCAATAATGATAAGTAGAATACAAATGATATAATTAACTCTTTCCCAAAAATTCAACTGTTTATAGAGTTGGATCTGATTTGTAAAAGAACCTGAATACTTAACTTCTTTTAATCTGATATAAGCAACACCCCAGAATACAAATCCAAACCAACAATCAAATAAGGAGCTCATCAGTGATAACAAATCACTAAAAAATGGGATAACTTCAGCAATGATGAAAGCCATTATCCAAATAAACAAATTTAACCCAACCCAAACAGTCCATCCTTTGATGGTATGACTATATCTATGGATTGAACTTTCATCAAAGATTAAAAACAACAACCATTGTGAACTAATATTACTGTATAATGAACCTAAGAAGACAATAGTTGGAACGGCAAATGAGAATGCAATTATTTTATTCTTACCTAGGATTGAACCAAAAGCAGGAGCAGTAACATAGTCATTACCGACATAAACATAAATAATTGAACCTGCCAATGAGAATATGATAACTTGAGCAACAGTGGTTGAAATAACTGCTTTTTTGAAATCTTTTGGTTGTTTCATTTCTGCAATGAATGAAGGATAACAAATTTGTCCTACAAATGTGTAAACTATATTCAACATTGCTCCCATACCTTGAACATATGTGGTACCTTCAGCTGGCCATAGATTCCATTTAACAAGAGTTTCTGGATCATAATTCTCAGGATGTGATTGAGTGGCAGCAAATATAATACACAATAAAACAGCAACGAATTGAGTACCAGCTGCAAAGATACCAATGGCTGACATGTGACTTAAAGTTCTAGGTAATGAAAAGACAAAGCAAATAACTGCTGATATTGCAGCAAATCCAACAGTGCATACCGAATGGTTGGTGATTGTGTTCAAATATTTAGCACCAACTAAACAATGTAAAGCAGCAATTAAGGTATTATTTGCAATGAAACAAACAGCAGTCGCATAGTAGAAAAATCTTTTATTCCAGAATAAATGTTGACCAATATCACAAACGTTCTGAATCTTTGGATATTTTGCACAATATTCACCAATGATTAAACCAGTGTATAGAGTAGTGCATGAAACACATACTGTGATGATTATACCAGGTATTAATCCTAAAACTGAATAAGACCAAGGAAAGGACAAAATAGCAAGACAGATATATTCAGAGAATAACAAACCAGCGGTTTTCTGCCATGAACATGATCTATATTTGATATCATGGCCTTCTTCTTTCTTCAACTCATCTTCAATAATAGCTTCAGATGATGAAAAATTATCACTATACTGGTTGAGAGTGGATTTCTCTAAATCCATTTCATAATCGTTAACATCTGTATTACTTTTAGAGAACTTCATGGTTGTAACTTATTCAAAACGTATATATATTTACCATAAAGTCGAGAGATGTGAAAGATATAATTTTTCAAGTACTAAATACACTGGGAATGTGCAAATTAAAAGTGGCTTCAAAATGAGAAACGTTATGGCTTGAAGGATCGAGACGTGATTAAATTCTGGCTGATTTCATTGGTTAAAGTTTGAAATAAAAGCTATGATCGAAATCAGTACGGGAAGCGCAGATCTATCTCATTTAATCTACATCAAAGATCTCAGTAATCTGCTTAAATCGACTTTCTTGAATCAAAAAACGTTTGACTTGAACACATTTGCTGTCAAAGAAAAAGAAAATATTCAAAATGATGTAATTTAACGTTTTTATACATCACTGATCTTTTGAACAAAAAAAAAAACAAGTAATAAACTAATCAGTGAGGTTATATTTAATAACTGTTGTGTGTTAAGTGTGGGCACTTTTGAGATTTTTTTTGGACATTTGCTGCTCAGAACATTTTGTTTAAGTGGAAATTGTGGAATTGTGGTGCATAATACAAACTTCAAAGGGTTCACACTAGCCACAATTGTAAAATAGCTTGATTCCAGGCTCACGATTTTAAAAAAGATGCAAAGAGAAGATTCTTAAAGCTCAACTTTGTACTGCTCGAACGCTTAATTACAACTCTCATGATAATAAATAATATTTATTTTTAAACGTTATCAATAGATTTTGAATCCAATTCATCATCATCTAAATCTAATTTTCTTTTACCAGTTGATCTGATGGCACCTAATTCTCTTGTAGCTGCTTGTTTCTTGGCTTTTCTTGTTAATCTTTCTATTTCTTCTTCAACGTCATCAGAACCTTCTTCAGCGTATTGCATAATTAATCTTCTACCTAATAAATGAACACCATGTAATTGATCCATTGCATTCTCTGCTTCCTTTGGTAATAAGAATTCAACAAATGCAAAACCTCTTGCTGATTTATCAAATTTCTTAGGAACTCTAACTGATTTTAATTGACCAAAAGAATTGAATAATTCGAAAACATCTTTTCTTGTTGCTTCGAATGGTAAATTTTTAACAATAATTTTAGATGATGCTTTAGCTTTACTTTCATCTTTCTTACCAATAACGTTTTGTCTATGTGATAATTTCAATAATAATCTATGACCGTCTAGTACTGTGTTATCAATAGTTGAAATTGCAATTGTAGCATCTTCTTTAGTTTTAAATTCAGCGAAACCAAAACCCATGCTTAATCTTTTGGTTGGATCTTTTGAATCTGGTTTAGTTTTGATTGTAGCTGTGATAAAACCATTCAATTTATTGAATAATGCAACTAAACTATCTTCAGTAGTTGAGAAATTCAAATTCTTAACAAAGATAGAAACAGTAGCACCTTCAAATACTTCAACATCATCATCGTGAACATCAAGAGTGGATTTAATTTCTTTGATATTAGTATCTTGTTTAACTTGAACAGCTTTAACTTGATCTTCTTGTTCAGGTTCTCTTGTGAATAAATCTTTTGGTCCTTTTTCAAGATATAAAACATTATTTTTAAATCTTCTATATGCTAATTTTGTGAATGCACTTCTACCTGTTGGATCATCTCTAAATTGAACAATTGCAATGGTACCAGAATTAGGCATTAAAAATCTTTTCAACTCACCAAACGGTTGAAATAATTCTAATAATTCTGATTCTTTTGTGTCAAATGGAATATTTTTCACTAAAATAACACTGTCATCTCTTTCTTTACCTTGAAATTTAGTTAAATCAATACCTTTACTTTCAAAGAATTTTCTAACATCACCTAAAACATGAGCTTCAGCTAAAGCGTGTTTAACAGCAGAGTTTGAATTTTCAGGATCAAATAACTCTCTTTTATCAACACCTAAATTAGATGCAATGTTATCCATAATTGCATCGCTGTTTAAATATAATGAATTCCAACTGAATTGGGATTTTGAGGCATCATGTTTTTTCTTTAATTCTCTTTGCTTTTTCAATGGTAAATTTTTCAAATCGAATTCATCTAATTTATGATCTTTCTTACCTTCACCAGGTAAAATATGCAATAGTCTCCCTTGGAAAATTTGTTTATCTAATTCAACATATGATTTGACAGCATCATCTGGGTTTTTGAATTGAATGTAACAGAACCCTTTTGATTTATTAGTTCTTGTATCAATTGCAATATGGACTTCTTCCAATTCACCAAATTTATTGAAAAGATCTTTGAAATCAGATTCTTTTGATGAATATGAAATATTTCTTAAAAATAATCTACCTGTTTTTTTAATCTTATTTATGATTTGTTCTTCTTCAGTTTCATGAATTTCATTTTCTTGTTGTTTCAATTCCTCGATAAGTTCATGTTCAATTTGGATTCTATTATGGATTTTGTTATTATTAATATTATTATCATTGTCTTTATTTTTATCATCATTAGTTTGAGATTCAATTATTTCACCAGATTCTTTAACACGAATTCTTCTTTGTTTTAACCAATCTAAATCTGAAATACTTTCATCACGAACAGGCTCTTCTCCACCTTGTGGAATTGCGGAAAGACTCATCATTGGTTCATCTTCTTCTTCATCATCTTTATTTTTATCATTAAAATCATTATATTCATCATCACTTTCATCCTCTTGAACTTTGAAAATTTCATCGGTTATGTTATTTGAGAATTTATTTTCAAAAGATGGAACTTCAGAAGCAGATAATTCTTGATTTTTACCATCTTTCATCGCCAATGCATGATCTAATAGGGAGTTTGATGGAGCACCACCTTGATTAATGACGATATCATTTGACCAAGATTTGGATTGATTCACAGGTTTAGTGGCTTCTAAAAACTCTTGTAATTTTGGATCGCTCCCGATATCCTTAGCAATTTGAGATTTATAAGAACCTTCATATTTCTGTCTTTTGAATTCTTTTTCTTGTTGAATTCTATACTCAATTCTCTCTTCCCTTTCTCTAACTCTTTCATAAGCTTCTCTTCTTTTGTCCTTGAAAGATTTAGGAACTTCTGGATCAACGAATGATTTGGCCAATTCAACTTCAATCTTGGAAGTATCAATAAATGATCCATCGAAATATTTAACAGCTTCTTCTGCATCTTGTAAGTTCTTATAACCTAGGAAAGCAAATCTTCTTGATTCACCTTGTCTGTTTTTACGAAGTTTAACATCTGTGATTTCACCCTTTTGAGAGAAATGGTCCTTCAATCTGTCTTCAGTGAGGTACTTAGGCAAACCTTTAACAATAATACGAGACATGCTTTTGGAATGTTGAACTAATTTATTAAAGTAGGTTTTACAGAAAAAAAAATTTTATGGTGCTAAGTTCCGAGGTCCGATGAGCTTCCTTTTTTGGAAATCCGGGAAATGCATAGATAGTAAATTTGACACAAAATGGATCTTGAAATTGTGGTTTTTGTTAGATTTATTACAATGATTTGTTGATTCATTACTATCGACATTGAATCTAAAATCTGAAAGTTCTTAGGATTCAGTTGATATGGTGAGAAACTGGTTTATAGTGAAGGAGTGGTTTGAACAGATTGGTTTATACCCAATTCCACCACCAATGTCTATTTCTAATCTTGTTAAAGGTTGGTGTTTATTCGTATTGTTCATATTTTTAACCTTTATGAACTACATATACTTTGACTTGGCGCTTTGGCACTTATCCTGGTTTGCGTCTGAATCTTCAACGGATACAGTATCAAGACTCTTGACACTTGGTTATTGGAAGATATTCCAGTATTTGGTTAGTAAGAAGAAAATCAAGATTGTTATTAGTGGGATTAATTTGAAAGATCCACTAATTCAAGAAAAGTTTTTGAATAGTATAGTGATGAGCAACCATAGATCTTTATTTGATTACTTACTAATTAATTATTTGAAAGGTTTAGTTGAGAGATCTAGTGGAGAGAAGATAACGATGAATTTTTTCAATTGGAATATGATTTGGAAATTACCAAGTTTTAAATTGTTCAATAAGATATTATCAAATGATGAAAATTGGGTAATGAATAAGATCAAATTAAAAACACAGTTGAATAATATATTAATGAAAGATAAGAATAATTGGTTAGTTCATTTTCCAGAAGTCAATTTAATCAACCCAGAGATCAAAATAATTCAACATCAACAAGCTGAACAGAATTACTTACCAAAGTATAATGAGTTATTATACCCTAGATTTAAAAATTTTGTGAATTTTATTGAGTCTCAATCAACAAATAATCATACAAATTTCAAAAATATAATAAATTTGACTATTCTATATTACAACCCAATAAAGGAAATTTTCATAAATCCAACAATTTTGGAAATATTAACAGTTAAACAACCAGTTTTAATGATCCATGTTGATTTTAAGTTGAAACCAATCAATAAATTACCACTAAAGCGAAGAAAAATCGAAAAATGGTTAGAGGATGATTGGAATGAAAAGGATAAAATGATTGATGCAATTAAAAATCAGTTAAAGACTTCTAGATGAAAAACGTGTATATTATATCATTATTACTATTATCTTTTTCTTTTAAAATATTATATAGTGGCTTTTTCTAATTCTGAGGCTAATTCATTAACATCTTTATCGTTGTTATCAACGGTGAATGATTCTTGTTCAGTTAATAGCTCTTTTTCTAATGCATCAAAATCAATTTCTTCTTGATTTTCTTCTTCTTCCTCTTCTTCATCTTCCTCATCACTGAAGACTTCTTCTAAATCGTCTAAGTCATCTAATTCACCAAATCCTCTTGTTTCAAAAATCTCAGCAATCTCTTCAATTACGCTATTTTCTTCAAATCTATTACCGTTCAATTCTAAAGATTTTAATTTTGGTAATTTTTCATCAATGACAGATTTTAATAAATCTAATGAAGATTGATCTAATTCATTATATTGTAATTTTAAAATCTCGAATTCATTCCAAATGGTTTCATTTAATGAATTGATCAATAATAAGGAACCTTTTGGATTTAATAAACAATCATTAACGTTTAATTCTTTCAAGTTAACCCAATTAGATAAATTTTCAGCTAAAACTTTAGCAGATTTAGTGGTGATTGTGTTATCTTGTAAATCTAGTACTGATAAATTTTTATTGAATTTCAAACCATTATTGATTAAATTTGCAATACCTTGAGGTCTGATACCATTTTGATATAATTTAACAACTCTTAGATCTTTATGAGCTTTTAAACCTAGTGATAAAAACCCAGTTGATCCATTTTCTAATCTGTTTCTACCACAGATGAAAGTTTTCAAAGAAGGTTGATTTGCTTTTAATTTCAATTGAGATAAATGATATAAAGATTTACCAATTCTTGCACCAGCAAATGGACCCATACCGTTATTAGATAAAATTAAGTGTTGGATGTAAACGGCTTCTTGTAAGAATTTTTCAATTGGATCAATAGTTTGTAATCCGAAAGCATTATCACTTAAATTAATGATGTATAAATTTGGACATTTAACTAAAGCAGGTAAGATGAATTCTAAAGATTGTGGGATTTCATCTTTTAATCTACCAGTGTATAAATCTGAAAAGTTGACTTCTTCTAATGTGTCTTGATGTTTGGAAATAGATTCACTTAAAGATTTCGAAGCGTCAACACCAATTGTGTTTCCAGAAAAATCAATTTTTTTCACGTTAGTCAATTGATCTAGTTCTTCAAGATAAGGCTGGATATCGCTATGAGAGTCAAATTTGAGTGATTTACCGGCAATAGAGTAGATTTCATCAGTTTTGTAAACTGGTTCGAAATCTAAAGTGGCCATTTTGATAACTTTTTCTATTAAATACTTTAATAAACGATTCGTTTGTTGATGGTAAAGAAAAAAAAGTGTATCTTACGTGATGTCTGGATGTACTGATTACGTAACACTTATGTAATAATATTTGAGTAATAGAGACAATGATATAAAGACAATGATACAGCTATAAGTACATCTCTCTAAATAAACAACCCACTCAAGACAACTACATCTCTTCAATGACTATAATAACATCAACTCATAACTATTTCTTTGGTCCAAATAGAGGTTCTCCAATGTTCTTACCTCTCAATTTGACACCCAATGCTCTTTCTAGTTTACCCAAAATTTGCTGATTAGGTTGAGCTCTACCAGCTTCGTAATCATTGACGATGTTTGGTTTCTCATTGATCTTGGTGGCTAAATCCTTTTGTGATAAATTCTTCTCAGTTCTACATCTTTGGATAGTCTTACCGACGTTCGCATCGATCTTCTTGACGGCAACAATGTCGTCTGATCTATCAATCATTGTCAATCTTTGGCCTTCTGGGTTAGCTTTCGAGTTGGTTGAACCGTATTTTTTATCAACACTTAGGACGTTACCTTGTCTTCTAGCTGCGTTCAATTGACCGGCAGTTTTAGCGACTTGAGCACGAGGACCAGAAGCACCTTGACGTGTTCTGGATCCAATCATTGTAGGAGGAGCATCCCATTCAGACATTTTTATTTGTATTTATTCTGTTCTTCTTCTAATCTTTTTAGTGGCGGCAAATTTCAATTCGAAATTTCGAGAAGTTTTCGAAAAGTTATTTTCGGTGTCTGGATGGTTTTCCCATAAATTTTTCGATGAGCGATGAGCTTCTTTCACTCATGAGACTTTATATACGATATTGAGTACATTTTGAGAGATTAATGCCATCTGAATTAGAAGAATTAGTAGAGTTTTTACACTCTCCAAACGTCAAAATAAGAACTGTCGCGTTAGACTACCTGGTGGGATTATCAACTGGGCCACAAGCTTCCATCTTCTCATATAATAACTACACTCCAATTAAAGATTTGAAAATTTTAGCTAGAGATAGAGGTAAAACCATTGTCCAACAATCATTAACCATTCTAATCAATTTATGTGAGGATCTGCACATAAGGGATTTAATAGCTGATGATGAATCATTTATGAAGTTTCTGATTGGTAGTATCGTTGATTTAGGTAATAGAAATGCAGATTTGGCCTGTATTTTATTAACTAATCTAAGTAAATCTGATTCAATTGAAAAAATCCATTCATGGACCATCAATGCTATAAATAAAGATATTTTTAAAAGTGATAAAGCTACTGATTTACTATTAGACGTTTTCGTTAAAGGTTTTGATAAAAGTTTAAACGAATTTGCAAATTTTGATTATCTAGCTTATTTTTTCGCAGATTATTCAAGATTCCCAGAAATAAGAAAATATCTAACATCAAGACAAACTTATGATGAAGTTATTCCAATTTGTAAAATTTTACCATTCACTGAATATTATGAATCAAAGATAAGAAGAGAAGGTGTTTGTTCCACTATTAAGAATTCATTGTTTGAAATTGAAGCTCATGAGTTGTTGATGGATGAACAGGATGACGTTAATTTATTACCATATCTGTTACTACCTATAATATCTTCTAATGATGCAGAATTAGATGAAGAAGAGTTGTTCAATTTACCTGATGAATTACAATTATTATCACCAGAAAAGAAAAGAGAACCAATTCCTGAAATTATTGTCACTCATTTAGAATCTTTATTGATTTTATGTTCAACTAGAACAATGAGAAATAAGTTGAGAGAAAAATCAGTTTATCCATTGATTAGAGAATTACATAAAAATGTTTCAAATGATGACATCGAAGACGTATGTGATAGATTAGTTCAAATGTTGATGAGAGATGAAGAACCTGAACAAGTTGAGAAAGTCGAAGAAGTAGAAAGTGATGACGAAGCTATTATGGAAATCATATAGAAATATTGTTTGTATAGAAAAAAAAAACCCACATTGTATGTATATTATTGTGGTCTGTTTTTCAATACCAAAAATCCATTCTCATTTTTCAATAATTTTCTGACTAAAGTCTTGATTCTTTC
Source organism: Phaffomyces orbus (assembly GCA_003708145.3). Classification (NCBI taxonomy): domain Eukaryota; kingdom Fungi; phylum Ascomycota; class Saccharomycetes; order Phaffomycetales; family Phaffomycetaceae; genus Phaffomyces; species Phaffomyces orbus. The sequence continues at coordinate 306,771 of PPNK03000001.1, forward strand.
TATATTATCTTTATGTTTACTTATTTTCCATTTCAACTTAGACACTAGTTCTTTTGATGTAATTCTTTCATTTTCCACAATTCCAATTATATCTTGTTCAGTTAATAGATTATCATCAACTGTTTCTGATGGAATTATCAACTCTTTTTCAGATTTGACACTTGGTTCTAATTTGATTTTCTTACTATCACTTTGTTCTCCAATTTCTTTATCATCATTAATAAATCTTTTTTTGACATTTGGATTCCATTCACCTTTTGGAAATTTCAGTAAAACTGATGGTAAAGCTTTGAAAACAACAATACCAACTGGCTTGTTAATTGATTTCACTTTAATCTGAACAATACTTGGTGATGATTGTTTCACTGGGACTGGTTTATTTTCAATCATCTCATCTTGTTCAGGTTCAGATTCAGATGCATCTTTTTCAATATCAGATTCATTCAAGTATGGATTTTTTTCATCCTCATCATCAGATTCATAAATCCCATCAGTTTTCAACAGAGTTTTCTTCAATTTTTTACCCTCTTTATCAAATGTCTTACGATCATCAAATAAATCATCAACATCTACATCATTATTATCAGTATTCAGATTAGCAGATCTCATCTCCTTTTTAATTCTTTCTTCACTTTCTTTCACTTCTTCTTCGTTCCCATCAACAATCGGATTTTCTTCATCATCTGCAAAATCTTCATCAAAATCTAAATCATCATTATCATCATCTCTTTCACCTTTATCACCTTGTTTTGTACCTTGAACTAATTTTAATTTTTTTGAGGTTCTTTCATATCTTGTTAATTTTTGTTCTTCTTCATCAAGGTGTTTCATTAACCATCTTGGAATCGATTTATTTGTTGCTAATTTCAACTCAGCTTCCTCTAATGTTAAAGTGGAGTATTTATTTCTTGGTGTGAACTTGTAGACTTTGTCAATTGGACATAGTTTAAACCCACCATTAGCATCAAAAATTAATAAAGAATAAACGTCATTATTTCCTGCTTCGTAATTACCAACATATGTGTTTTTACCATCATAATCTTCTAAAACCCATGGATAGTATTCTTCATATCTTAACTTCTTAACTTCTTCATTAACGGCTTTTATTTGTCTAGTTTTGTTTCTAGTTGGTTGCTTATTCTTTCTTGCACCTCCATCTGGAGCAATTTGTAACATCTGTTTATTTTTTTTCTCTTGTAATTTATCTTCTTCTGATTTGACTGGATCTGGTGCCACATTTGGATCATTGGAAAGATCATATTTTTGATACTTATGGGAATTAGTGCCATCTAAATTGTGTTGTTCTTCTCTTTCTTTCGCTTCTTCTTCTTCCATCTTCAATTTTTCTAAAGCATATTCTTTTTGTCTTTGTTCAATTTCTGCTCTTGTAAGTTGATATTGTAGGTTCCTAGTCTCTTTTCTGTGCAATCTAATCGGTTTGTTGAAGTCTTTAACATCGACTGGGTTCTTACTCTGAAACTTTAACAAATGAGTCTTCAATTGAGGTAGATCTTTCAAATTAATAACATTTAGTGGATATTGTTTATAATTGTTTAAATCAACTGGATCTTGTTTGATCGGGTGGTTGTTCCTACCATTTGATGAATTAGCTGCTAGTCTCTTCTTCCTGATGAAAGGCTTTGGTGGTGGCAATAAAGGGTTAGAGGGAGCCATTGTACCTATTTTGCTCTTAGTCTTTGTATGAATTACAAACCAATTTTGAATTCAATTAATTTTGGGAATCGGAAAAACCTCAGTTACCCGGGTCTCAACACTTGAGCCCATAATCATTATAAAACCGCATTATCCATCACTATAATACGAGGAGCGCCAAACCTACCAATCAACTTTCGAATACCACACATAATAAATCCATTCACGGGATAACCAATTGTAACTTTATACTTGATATGAGGTAAATGAACCACATAGGCATCAAACTCAAGAACCTTGTGAGGTGATAACCAAATGGCGATGAATACCTTATAACTAGAGTGCTGCATCTTTGAAAACTTGTGCTAGATCCCCTTTATTGATGAGTGTGTAGATTTTTCCGCAGTGGATATGAGATAGACAAGTTCTTTTGATCTATCTGTGACGTATCGCATTGCTTGAACACAACTGAAGAATCTGCTGACTCTTCAACTATTGTGAAATTGTTAACAGCCTTTGTTTTCCTTTGAATTCCACTGGATGTAATAGTCTTTATTACAAATAGAGGTGTTAAATATGTTTAATGATATTTAATTATGAGAACTTCTAGCCTTAATTGGGTTGAATCTTACATTTTAAATACATCTAAATAATTTAAACTTATTGTATCTATCAATTGAACCTCTAATTTGCGTGTTTCCAAGATATTCAAACGAAAAAGAGTTTGGAATCGTTACAGGTCTATAATTAGTAGTGAAGCCATCATCAGCGTGATAGAAGATATTTCAATAAAGACATAGTCATTATTAAGTGAATAAGCTATCATTGTCTATAGATTGTACACATGAACCTATAAAGTCAAATATGCAAGGTCACTGAATCATTATAACATACATGGTAGTTAAGCACACCAATCTGGCAGATTTTTGTGTTAAGAATTCAATATTTCAGAGAAGAGTATAAATCGTAAACCAATTATCTTTTGAATTGATCATAAGCCTGAAGCATGTATTAAAAAGATTTGGATATTGGTGTATAGTCTGGGGTTAGCAAGTTGTTTGTTTGGATTTTGTTGTAGTTTCGGTGATGTACCATGGGTGTTGCATATACACAATAAAATAAAACAAAACAAAAAAAAAAGAATTCAAGACAATTCTATCTTTTCAACATACCTATAGCATCCATCAGATAATCAGATGCGACTACTAGTATTAATTCATTCATTAATCCCAGTTTTTGGGGCTATTGAAGAGCCGGAAGTTCCTCATCATTCAATCCAGAACATGCTTTCTAAATTTAAAAGAATAACCAATTCAAATGACGAGTTATCTAATGAATTCAATGTATACGGAATCAACCCGTGCATTAGGAATACAATGAACCCTATTTTAGATACATGTTTGATAAAAGATATTAATGAAGTTGAATGGAAATTAAGATAAATAACAGCAGTTAAACTAAGTTTTGTGAATTTGAAGTTTCTAATATGGATTACCCCAATGAGTGTTACAGCAATAGGTATGATGAGGATTATGAGAAATGTTTGAAGGAGTTCAAGAAAAATGCACAATGGTGGACTAGTTATAGTGGATATTATAGAAGTATTGGACACAAATTCCAAATTCCAAATTCCAAAATTCCTTCTCGCTTATGTAACAAATTACTAATCATCAAAACCGAAAAAAAAACATCAACACAATTTTTCACTTCTCCCGTCACTCGTCTATCCAGAATTACAAATGGCCACAGCTGAAGAGAAATACGAGTTAATCACTCGTAACTTACAAGAAGTGCTTAACGGCCAAATCATCAAAGATGTTCTTGAAAAGGAAAACCGTGCGGTTAGAATCTACTGGGGTACCGCTCCAACTGGTAAACCACATTGTGGTTATTTTGTTCCAATGATCAAATTAGCAGACTTCTTGAAAGCGGGCTGTGAGGTCACTGTCTTACTAGCTGATCTACATGCTTTCTTAGACAACATGAAAGCATCACTAGAAACTGTTAACTATCGTGCTAAATATTATGAATATGTCGTGAAGGCTATTTTAAAATCAATCAACGTTCCAATTGAAAAACTACATTTCGTTGTCGGTTCATCATATCAGTTAAGTGCAGAATACACAATGGATATCTTCAAATTATCTAATGTCGTCTCTCAAAATGATGCTAAAAGAGCTGGTGCCGATGTCGTTAAACAAGTTGCCAATCCTTTATTATCTGGTTTGATTTATCCATTAATGCAAGCTTTAGATGAAGAACATTTGAAAGTTGATGCTCAATTCGGTGGTGTTGATCAAAGAAAAATCTTCGTCTTAGCTGAAGAAAACTTACCTAGTTTAAAATATAAAAAAAGAGCTCATTTAATGAATCCAATGGTTCCTGGTTTGAATCAAGGTGGTAAAATGAGTGCATCTGATCCAAACTCCAAGATTGATATCTTAGAAGAACCAAAAGTCGTTACTAAAAAAATCAACTCCGCTTATTGTGCTCCAGGTGTCGTTGATGATAATGGTTTGATCGCTTTCATTAAAAATGTCGTGTTACCAACACAATTACTAAAATTCAATAAATTTGAATTCTTGATTAACAGACCTGAAAAATTTGGTGGTAAAATCACATATACTTCAGTTGAAGATTTGATTGAAGATTATAAAACGGAAAAATTATCTCCACCAGATTTGAAAATCGGTGTTTCTGAATACATTAATCTATTATTAGATCCAATAAGAGAAGAGTTCAAATCAAATGAAGATTTCCAAAAATGTAGTGAGTTAGCTTACCCAGCCCCAGTTGAAATTAAAAAAGTTAAAAAAGTTAAGAAAGATAAAGGTTCAAGACATCCAGGTGCTGTTACCAGCAATTCAGAAGTTTCTGAAACTGCTGAAAAACTACAAGAAACTAAACTTGAATAGATTTAATATATAAACTAATTTACAACTACAATCTTGTATCAATCTTTGTTAATTCATTAATTCATTAGTACTTATATATTCTATTTTTTTTATTTTTCTATAGTAATATTTTTTAAAAACTCTCCCATCCACCAATATCTAAAACCCCTTCCAACTTTCTTGTGATATAGTTATTGATTTCATTATTTAACCACATTTTTCTAATAAACAAATCATATTTATCTTCATCTAATCTCAATAATTTATTGGATTTATTGATTTCAATTTCCAGATTCCCGTGATTGTCAACATATGGTATAGAATAAAATGAACCTTTTCCTAGTTTATTTAGTAAGATCATTGAATTATGTTTTGGCAACAAAAACATTCCAATTTCTGAAAAACATTCATTTTGTAGATGATAATTACATTCACCAAACCTTTTTCCATTTTGGTTCAGATTTGATTGTTTTTGGAAATTCAAAATACTTCCACAATTTAAACAAATTGCAGGATCAATACCCTGCTTCAAAGTATTATCTTTATTAATAAGACCAGTGAATATATCGTATAAATTGGTTGGTAAATCAATTAATCTAATCATACCTGAATATTCAAGACTTTTAAATTCGATTTCATAGCTTGTGAATGTCATAAATTTCAAAAAACTGTTAAATTTCCAGCTTTCAACAGTACCTTCAGTATTCATCAATGAGTATGTTTCATTTAATGTAGGTAAATTCAAAACTGAACACAATCTATCACTTTCTAAGCCTTTAAAAGCTTCAGAATTCTCATTGTCATAAATCCCATTTTTTCCATAAACAAAGATACTTAACTTTCTCAAAAACGTTGTGATTGATTTATTCAACAGAGTATTGAATATTTTCAAAAATTGCATAGAATCAAATATTTCGTCAGGGAGAAAATCAAATATAGGATGTGAATTTCTTAAATTTTTCAAAACTTCATATAAAATTTTCAAATCATCATTGGAAATTTCAATTAACTCAAGTTTTGCTAATGACAACCCAAATTCATCCTCTTCAAAAAGTTCTTCTTTTAAATTTGATAATAAAGCACTCATTGTTTGAATAATAAAATAAATGAACCCCAATCTATATATGGCATAGTGAGTTATATTTAAAATAGGACTTAATGAAATCAAATATTCAAAAATATCGGTTTCTCCAAATGAATTAAAGATCTGTTCACTCGAAAAATACTTCAATCTTGCTAATAATTCAAGATATTTTTTAATTTCAATTGAGTTATCATCTTTAGCATCGCTTATTCCTTCTTCTTTCTTCAATATGTTAGCAATATTGCATTCCTGATATGATAAAAATAATCTTAATATTGTAACTTGCTGATGTGTGACTTGATCAATTATAATTCCATTAAAATTAGAAATACCCCTATTTGAGATCTCAATATTTCTAATTAATGAAGCGATTAGCTTATTTTCATCGTACTTGAATCTTGGTGTTGCTTTTTTCTGAATTTTTTTAGAAATTAAATCCCAAGTTTCATTCAAGTTTTTATTGAATTCAATATTTTTTTCCTTATTCATAAATTTTTCTTTATAATTTTTGTTTAAACGTACTTCAGCATTAGTGAAATGGGTTGAAATAACTTCATTTTTGACTTCTTTATCCAAAATATCAACATCATTGAATCTATCTAATCCATCAAACCATGAATTACCCTGAGTGTCATTACGAACGAAATCTTTGAAATCATCTCTATTTTCGTTCCATAATACAGGAAAGAAGACATTTCCAATACTTTTACATAAAGGACAAATAAATTCGTCATCTTCAAAATCTTCTGGAACAGTTCTTGTAATTTGATGCTGTCTTGTCTTATTTTCAATTAAATATTTCTTATAACACGAATAATGCATAGCATGACCACAACTCGATGATACAATTTCATTAATTAAATGATCTGGAGATTGCGCATCAAATGATGGCCCAATAATGACATCGTTTCTGATTTTCGTGAAAATTGAATCTAAGTATTCATTTTTATGAATCAATTCATCAGAATTCATATTTTTGCAATCATTATAGGACTTAATCATCCAATATTTATTATTGAATGGAATTCTTCTAGCAACTGAAGTTTTGTAAATGTTGCAAACAACCCCCATTATCTCATCATCGTCTTTACCCATTTGACATAAATAACAATGATGATCTGGAAACTTCCAACCTTTAGAATCAGATGTATTATCAGCATTAACATCATCAATGGTTTCTTCTTCGTTATCATCTTTCATCTCCACATCTTCATCTTGCTTATCATTATCTTTAACATAACCATATTTGCCTTTTTCAACTTTTTGATTTTCAACAAATCTGTTTTGTTGCTTTTTGAATTTCTCCATTAATTTTGCTTTTCTTTCTTGAACTAATCTCTTCTTTTTTTCTAAATCAATCAACTTTACTGATTTACAAGTGCTTGAACTACTGCTCAATATGCTTGAATCATAATTTTCAACTTGTTCTTTTAAATAATCATCAATAGAATTAACATAATAAGATAATGACTTGAAGATTGCTCTGATTTTAGAATGATATAGATTGAACGAATCATTTTTCAATAATTTATAGAGTAAGGCACCAACACTTTCATAATAAAATGGTTCATTATGTTCATCAATTTTAATCTCAGCAAAGAAATTTTCACAAAATTTGAAAGAATATGAGTTTTCTTTGCTTTCAATTGATATATGAATTAAGTGTAACAAATATTCTAATATTGTTTCTGATTTACCTGTTCCATCATCATGATTAATGAATTTTAGAGTACTTTTTAAAAATTGAGCAAACAATTTTGAGGTTATGACTTGATATAATTCACTGAAAACAGTTCCTTCCAAATTAGGTGTGACAGGAGGTAAAAAAACGTCCGCTATTTTCCCGTTGATCTTTTTGGCCAATCTATCTTTTATCAACTTGATAGCATTCTCTCTTTGATTTGATGAATAATGAATGTAAAATGGATTGATTTCGTCCAATAATTCTTCTTTAACTTTAAAAGTTGATGGACGACCTTTCTCCTTTGGCGGAATCAGTTCAGTAACTTTATTCAAATATATATCAAAACATTTTTCTTGTGAAATAAAATCAGGTAATTCAGTTCTTAATTTACCATATGTTAAGTTTTCAAAAAACAAGGTATGAATGATTTGTAAAGAACAACGTTTCTCTATAATCTCATCTGGTTTGTTCAAAAATGACACATCCGTCAAAGATTGAATTAAAAATAATAAGAATTCTTCCACCATCAAAATTAAAGTTTTGTCATCATAATCACTAACGTTACCAAAGTCTTCTTTCAACCAAGGCAATAAGCCCCATCTATCAACAAAAGTAATCATTGTGAAGTCAGGTTTATGATTAACCATCAATAACTGAATTATTGATAAATCTTTCATATAACCTGATTCCCTAATTCCTGTATTCTTGTAAATTTGCATTTGAGTCTTAATGGTCAGCCCATTTCTAACCCAGAAGCCAATTTTTATTTGTGATAACATAACAAAAACTCTCAAAGGATAATCAAATACATAAAATAAATGTAGTCTTAGTAATGGATTTGAAAATTTTCCCAATAATTGTGAATCATATCGAGAGTACTGAACAAAACATGAAAAAAATGCATGTAAAGGATGTAATATACTCATTGTATCTTTATTGACTTTGAATTCAACAGGTTCTAAAATTCCCACGATTGTTTCAATTTTATGAAGGTCTGGTTCGCCAACATCAGTCTTTTCAAGTAATCTGCTGCGAATTGGAGACTGGGTGTTAAATAGTACACTGAATATTCTTTCAAAAATCAATTGAGTTAATGGCAAAGAATCAAAATCTGGAACCTTCAGTAAACATTTGGCCGTTGTCTCAGAAATTGAAATAATTAAAGAATAAATGTTGAAATAAATACCAAAATCATTGGTTTCATATTCAACGTGTTCTAATGCTTCTCTTCTTACAACTGGTCTACCTTGAAACAGAATGATTAAGTCACAAACTTGATTTATGAAATTGGCATTTAAAACATTTTCGAATGATTCAGTTTTTGATAGGATACAGCAAATATCATAAAACACTTGTCCAATTTTTCTATTCTTGAAAGCACTAGCTGCTAAATCCATTGATATGTCGACATCTGCAGGATGAATAACTTTCAAACAAGTTAAAAACCCAAATACACCAGCTAGAAATCTTGTTAAATCACCATGTTCAGTAATCATTGTTGCATTCTTTGTTGACGTAAAAATCTGTGAGGTGATATTTGTCATTGCACTTTGTTCAGGAGATTTATCATAACGAAAAAACAATTCCAATAGAGTTGGATAAACATCAACATATTGGCAACAAACCAAAGGTCTGAATATCTCATTTGTCGTTAAAACTGAATTAAATAAGTTGTGTAGATTAGTTTTGAAGACTTTCCATAATTTCATATCAAAGTACAACAAATACTGAAATCTTGAACCATGTAGGAAGGGACTTTTTTCTTTTGAGCTTATAAATGGATCATAATCACACTGATCTGTTAGCTTTTTATCAATCTTCCACGGTTGTGGTTGGATATTCCAATAAAGTGTACTATTTGATTTGTTTAAATTTGTTTTTGAGACTAAAGGAATCTTGTTCCCATACAGATTTCCGATTGAGTTTAATTGATCATCAGTATTCTTTACCTTAACACCCCAATTCCATTTACGACAAAATGCAAGAGTTAAAATATCTCTAATCATATTATAATTGCCCATAAGATGAGTTGATGAAATTTCAACCAACCACTGAATTATTTCAAGACACATCTCTTCTTTGAACACATCTCTAGAACTTTTGATACAAGTTGGTAAGCCTGTTGCATTCAAAATCTTTTGAGCATCTAGTAACTCTCCTAAATGAGAAGAAGTCATAACTTTTGCTCTACCAATTGAATTAACTTCATCGGCTATCATGGTTGCATATTTTTCATCTTCATTTGTTGCTAAGCAGATTCTATCAATCGCCTCTTTATATTGTTTGTTTTGATCATTATATAATATCAATTCAAATTTATCACAAGACCAGTCAGTACCAAAATATTTTTCTTCATCTAAATTTGAAGCAAACGAATCTCTAAGAATCGACTCATTAGTTTGTGTTTGATCTTTCAGTAAAGAAGAGTGAGAACCAGATAAAACATCAACAACATAATCTAAGGTTATCTCAAATGTTTGAAAAATTGCTTCTAATAAATGTTTTGGAATATCTTCCTTTGGAGTTTCAATTACATTTTGGTGTTTACATTTGAATTGGACTTTCCAAGCATCTGAATATCCACAATCGCAAACCCCACCACTGTCTCTTTGAGAAACAGATCTGACAACATCATGACCTTCGTGTTGACCTTCGTCAAAACAATAAAAGCAAAGTCCACAAGTTTCATCTTTACCACAAGTGATACATCTATAAACAGTTTCACCTTTTTTGAATTTTTTACCACAAGCTCTGTTTGGATGATTAGGGTCAGAACGTTCTTTATTGATAAAATAAAGGTTTTCGTTCTCTAAATGTTGATACTTTTCTGGGGCTAAAACATGAGGCCATGAAGTTGGTAGAACAGTTTCATCAATTTCATAATCATTGAAAAAACTCTTTAGGAATTCACCCCTGTGAGATACAGCAAAGAACAAAACACGACGTAGGTCTATTTTAGTAGCTCTTGTAAACTCATGATCATAGCGGCGAGGGAATTGAAGCAAACATTTCTTCAATAGATCACCATTATCTTGGAATGTTGGCTGTATTGAGATATTTGATTGCATACTCTTCAACGAATACCAGCAGATCTACACCAATATATGTGCAAATAAACAATTCTCACGATCAAAATGAACTTCTAACTCAATTGAAAAGAAATGTTTGTGTTCAAATCTAATGTTTTCGCCTCCAGTTTTTTGTGTGTTTTTTTTTGTTTTTGTGTACATCAAAACGACATTTTTAGTCGGAATTTCAAAACGGAAGTCTTCATTTTTGGCATATAAATTGCGAAATTGATTACCGGAAATGGAAAATTACGCCAGTCTTTTTCCGTTTTTCGTCCAGGGCCCTCTATCAAAGCATTTAATTACATATTGTTTGTTCATTTAATCATTAAAGAAGCTTTGGACTTTTTGCTTTCTGTTGTTTGGGATTTGGTTGCTTCTGAGGTGATTAGGTGATTAGACGGTTTTAGTCGCATTCTATTATCAGTTATGCAGCTATCTTTGAAAGTTTTACCCAACGAACTACTCTACAAGATTTTTCTAAATTTATTTGAATTTACAGATTTAATCAGTTTAGCGTCGAGTTGTACGAAGTTTCGAGATATTGTTAGACTATTGGTGGTTTCATTTGGTGATTCTACAACTCAACACTCCACTTTTCAAAATGTTACAGGTGAATACTTAACAATAGATCTATCAAATGAATTAAATCTAGTACATGCTAGATCTGTTTTACAAAAATATAGACATGTTGTTTTTGAATATAGTTGCTTAAAAGGAATGCATTTATACAGGTATATGAAGTTTCTTATCGAGAACAAGCCAACCTCTAAAACGACTATAACTGAACTTTTTTTAACGATTGAGGGAGCAAGAGATACAGTTGCAATGTCTCGTATATTTCAGGAAGTTCGAAATACACCAGATCATTATTTGAATCAAGTCAATAGAAGTATATTTATCAATGGATCTGATCAAGGGTTTCTAATGCCCGAAAAAGACTCTGATGTTCAAGAGTCATTTCAATCTTTGGTATTTTTAGCAAGAGCTTTCTACTTCACATCTTTAAAGGTATTACCTTGGATAAACGTTGTTTCTAATCCATATCAACCATTGACTATAACTGCTCCTAAATTGACGAAAATTTCAGGATTTTACGATTTTGAGAAACTATCAACTGAAACTCAAATCGAAAGAGCTGAACAGTTTTTTCATCAATCAAAGTTTCCAAATATAAGACGAATCGAGAGTGTTACGATAACAAGAGGATTTGATATATCAATATTCAGTAAATATTCCAAACTTGAATACTTGAGTTTAAGTTTTTCAAAAAGTAACTTCAATGAATTTGTTGTTCCTCAAACTCATGTTCTATTTAAAACCTTAACAACGTTGAAGATCTCTGGTGGTCCAATTACGTTGACTAATTTAGAACTACCGAATGTAAAAACTCTTGAAATTGAGTCTTTTGGTTCACCTTGCTCAAATGTCAATAAAAACAAGAGAAGAACTAAACATCCTAGAAGTGAAAGTACAGAATCAGACATCTTGATTGCAAATCTGAAATTACCAAACTTGAATTATCTGATACTGAAAGTACCACCAAGCTGTACCACTTCAGTAAGACAACTATTAACTAGTTTGGGTGATGATCTAGCTGGCATTGAAACATTTTCTTGTATTGGAAAAATCAAAACATCAGAACTCAGTGAAGCTAAATTCGATAAGATCAAAAGAGTTATTCTCAAAGGCACCGTATATGGGGCAGTTGAAAATGGCTATCATATTAATGAAGAAATGCAAAGCAGAAGCGAACAGATTGAAGACCTTGAAATTTCAAATCTTTATAGTTTTCAGACCATGGTTCTTTTCATTGATGCTGTATTTTCAAACCTAACTTCCTTAAAATTGGATTTGTGTTTCAAACATCTTGATTTGACTTACCAATACGTGTTGCGTGCAGATAGATTTCCATCATTACGTTTATTGAAGCTAACTGAAAGTGAACACCAAAATGAAACCTTTAATTCAGATAATGTAAAAATCAAGTTGAATTTACCTAAATTAAGAGAGTTAATAGCTACCGAAAATTTATTGTATTATTGCATCTTTTGGTTATGTGACAATGAGGAAGTTTCTATAACGGAAATCTGATTTCATACTTTTTTTTTATTCATAGATTATAGATTTAATTATTTTGTGTATGTAGTTTGTTTGTGTTGCCCCGTACCATTCTACAGAATCAACACAAATGCAGAAACGTCTGAAATTCATACATCTCTTTACACACAGACACAAAAAAAAATGGGATTGAACTTATTACCGATTGAGGTACTAAGTGAGATCTTTGATTACATTAGTGATGTATTTGAGTTTATGAATTTGGCTCAAGTCTGCCATAAATTCCAAAACATCATAAGGAGTAAAGTGTTAATAATAACAGACTTATCACATGCATCAAATCACTTCAATCAAATATCCAACCATCATATATACATAGAAAACCCTAACAAGGAATCAATGATTTTGGTGAAGAAATTCAGTTATTTCATCGTTGAATTCTCAAAAAAACAAAGCAATGAAAAGAGTTCATTAAGTGATGATTATATTCTGAATATTGTTTATAATAAAAGATTTAAATGGCAGAAAATTGTGAAAGTGTTATTAACAAAGGAGTCTTTACAGATGCTAGTAAGACATGGAAGAATAAGATCACAACATTCTGGTGTGGAATATATCGAATATCTAGAAAATCAATTGAAGGATGTTCATAAAACGTTGTGTTTATACCCAAAATCCAATGAAGAATTTCAATTCAACCCAAGTTTATCACAATTAGAGATCATGGGACATGAATACCATTTTTTCAAAGTTCAATCATTACCAATAATTTACTTCCATGTTAATGAAAAATATGAATTCATAATAAACTGTAAAGAATTGAAAGTTTTGAAAGGAATAATTAATACAAGTATGACAAAACCAAGACTACCTGCTCTAATAAAGTTTTTGAGCTATTCCAACATTCCAAACCTTGAAACAATTGAAGATATTTCCATTGAATCAGGTACGAGTCTAAAGGTATTTGAAACTTTCCAAAAATTGGAAAAATTGAAGGTACAGAGTGCATATTTAAAGCCAATTCAAATGAATAATGAGCATCAGATAGTTGAATTAAAAAAATTGAAGCGTTTGGAACTTACTGGGAATTCAATTCATTTAAGTAAAATTAATTTTCCAAGTTTGAAAACTTTATTAATTCATTTGAATGGGTCAATTGATAGAGAATTCGATCAAACTTTGAAATTTGAGGACATAGACTGCCCAAAGCTAGAAATTTTGGATTTACATCTTGGACAAATAAGTGATGGGTTAGCATACATGGTTGAGAAATTAAACAGTTATTTGAATCAAATTAAAGTAATGGATATTTCAAGCAATTCAGATTCATTTCCATTGATATTTGGCAAATTAAAGATGAATAATTTGATTGAATTGACTTTGAAACATAATGATATGGTAATAGAAGAAGAAAATTTGCAAGAAGTTGATAATTACAGACCGATATTAATCAAAGAATTGAATTTTTCACACAATCTAAGGGTATTAAATCTATTCGAGTTCGATAAGTTCAATGATTTTTTCTTACAGAATAATTACAAATTCAGTAATTTGAAAACATTAATGCTGTTATTTAAAGTAAAAGAATTCAAACAAGAGTACGAATTGAAATCTGAGAATTTTCCTAAATTAAATGAATTACATATGAAGTATGCCAATAGATATGGGCCTTTGAAGAAATGTGATATATACATCAACATTAGTCAATTGGAAAGTCTAAAAGAAATATACTGTAATAAGAATTTGCTAGTAGAAGCTGGCTTATATGAAGACATGATTGTGTATAGATAATGAATAATGACAGTAACTCTACAAGAATAAATCAGTACAAGGAATCCGGTGAATTATCGAATTGCGGATTATTAAATAAGTATATTCGGATAAACCTCATATAACTTAAACGATAAGCGATAAGTTGATCCATTCATGATTTCACGGAGTAATTCAACCACACCATGTTCTTAAGTTCTTCCAACAGTGATTCAAATTTCGTACAAACTTAATAAGCCATATCAGATTGCATCATCCAATGTGCCTTTATCTAATTCACACGGATTGATAAATCCCGTTTTATTCTGTTGATGGACCATCAGTTCCCGCTTTAGGGTGTCCATGTTTTAGGCAGAAACGGGTACCTTTCTTGGGTGGCCGGGATGGGGAATTCCAGCCTAGAGGTTATAAAATTTAGTGAGGTGTTCTGCCTACCTCCTAGAGCAAGGAAAATCCCCTCTTATTCGAAGTTTTTTGTTCCTTCTATCTCGGTGGAAAAACAGGGAATTTCAGCCTAGACTTTAGAAGGAGCCCTACATTATGTAAAGCTACAGCTAAAAAAAAAATTATATATAGGGAAAAATTTATTTGTAGAATATTTATCAGCAAATATAACATTTCTCCCTTTTTCAATTTCGAATCTTTCAATTTATTATTGATTTTTTTACAAAATGAACGCAGTCCAATTCATTGAACATACAGTCATCACCGTTTTTGGTGCTTCTGGTGATTTAGCTAAAAAAAAAACATTTCCTGCTTTGTTTGGTCTTTTCAGAGAAGGTAATTTATCTAAAACTACAAAGATTGTTGGTTATGCTAGATCTAATTTATCAAGTGAAGAATTAAGAGAAAGAATCAAAGGCTATTTAAAATCAACTTCTGATGAGGTCAGTCGCAAGATTGAAGAGTTTTTAGCAATGGTTACTTACATCTCTGGTCCATATGATAAGCCAGATGGATATATTGAATTGAATGATCATATTAAGAAATTTGAAGATTCATTCAATGTTAAAGAACCACATAGATTATTTTATTTAGCTTTACCACCATCAGTTTTCATTACAGTTTGCGAACAAATCAAAGCCAATGTTTATGATGAAAATGGTATTACTAGAGTTATTGTTGAGAAACCATTTGGTTCAGATTTAGAATCATCAAGAGAATTACAAAGAAACTTATCTCCAATTTTCAAAGAAGAAGAAATTTTCAGAATTGATCATTATTTAGGTAAAGAATTAGTCAAGAATTTATTAGTTTTGAGATTTGGTAATCAAATATTAAACGCTTCATGGAATAAAGAACATATTCAAAGCATTCAAATCTCATTCAAAGAACCATTTGGAACTGAAGGTAGAGGTGGTTATTTCGATAATATCGGTATCATTAGAGATGTTATGCAAAATCATTTATTACAAGTTTTAACATTGATTACATGTGAAAGACCAATTTCATTTGATCCTGAGGCAGTTAGAGATGAAAAAGTTAAAGTTTTGAAAGCTATTGCTAAAATCAATACTAATGACATACTAACTGGTCAATATGATAAATCTGAAGACGGTTCAAAACCATCATACTTAGATGATGAAACAGTTAAACCAGGTTCGAAAGCCGCCACTTATGCCGCATTCGCACTTAATATTCAAAATGAAAGATGGGATGGTGTTCCAATCATTATGAGAGCTGGTAAGGCTTTAGATCAAGGGAAAGTTGAAGTTAGAGTTCAATATAAACCAGTTGCATCTGGTATTTTTGAGAAAATTCCACCAAATGAATTGGTCATTAGAATTCAACCAAACCAAGCTGTTTATTTGAAATTGAACGCTAAAGTTCCAGGTTTATCAACAAACACTCAATTAACTGATTTAGATCTAACTTATTCTCAAAGATATAAAGAATTCTGGATTCCTGAAGCCTATGAATCATTGATCAGAGATGCATTACACGGTGATCATTCAAATTTCGTCAGAGATGATGAGTTAGATTACAGTTGGAGATTATTTACTCCATTGTTAGAATACGTTGAAAGTGAAAGTAGTCCAAATCCAGCTTTATACCCATACGGTTCAAGAGGGCCAGCTAAAGCAACTGAATGGTTAGAAGAACATGGTGTTATTTTCACTAAAGATGTTAATTATCAATGGCCTGTTACAACTCCTTCAAAGATTTAAGTTGTTTGAATTAAGAAAAAAGAAATCATGAAAAAAGGAAATTGTTGTTTATGGGTGAAGATTGTGTTTATTGTTGTTTCTACATGTTTACTCAGTCTGTGTAAGGTGTGTCTTGTTTGTCTGCTAGTTTTTTTTTTTGTTTATTGTATTGAGTTTGTTTCATGATGATTATAGTTTTATTTTTGAGCTATATCATCTTTTAATTTAATGTTTTAGTGATGCCCTTTATAGAAGATTTTGTACTAATCGATATCATCAAACTACAAAATATAGAACATAATGAACCATTTTAATATTTTCATACGCTATATTATTATTCTTATAATTCATTCTCCCAGCACTGTTTAACAAATTTACCCATGTTGATTTTCTTTTTACTTTGACCAATAATCCAAGGATGTGATAACATTTGTCTTGGACTTGCCCTTTCTACTGGGTTTTTTTTCAAACAATAATCTAAGAATGATTTGAATGAACTTGACCATTCAACACCATCCCCATCTGATAAATTTGGAGTGAAACTCATAATTAGAGTCAAAACTTCAATTGGTGAACTTCCATTAATATCAATATCTAATGGAAATTGACCTTTGGCAACTTCTAATAGAGTTAGACCTAATGACCAAACATCACTAGTTACGGAATATGGATGACCTTGTATTCTTTCAGGAGCCATATAATATGATGTTCCTGTGAATGTTGTTGCCAATGAATTGACAACTTCTCCACTGACTCCAAAATCACAAAGCTTAATCTCACCATTTGAGTTCAGCAAGATATTTTGTGGTTTAATATCTCTATGGATGATTTTGTTTTCATGTAAATATGATAGGCCTTGTAATACACTTTCTGCAATTTTACCTAAAACTTTTTCACCAATGATACCTCCTCTTGATTTAACTTGTTTATAAATTGAGTCCAATGACTTACCATCCATATACTCCATGGTAATACAAATTGAAGCATTTTCTTCATTCAAAAACATCCCATAATATTTCACAATATAAGGACTTTTACAGGATTTATTAAATTGCAATTCCCTTAATATTTGTTTTTGTGTTTCTGCAGCTGATGTATCTGAAATGATCTGTTTTAAAGCGAAAACAGTGTTTCGGCCGACTAGTTTACACCTACTAACAGAACCACCAACACCTTCACCCAGCATACCTAATTCTATGATTTCCCCATTTTTTGAAGCTAATTTCCATTCTTCCAAATCTAAATATTCCACATCCTTCTTATTATGTGGTAGGACAAGAGTTGATTCATCGTAATTTATATCATTATCATTAAGTTTATTATCATTATTATCATTATCATTATTGGTTTTGTCATTATTGTTATTGCTATTAGTGGTTTTGTTATTAGAATCAAATATTTGAATAACTGGAAGCGATTTATTAGATCCGTCAATTTCTGCAATGATTTCTCCGCTAAACATTCCCATACTCTCAGAGGCAGCTGTTGAAGGAGTAGATGAGTGATATGGGGAATTGATATCTAAATGAGCCAGTTTTGAGGATAACAAAGAAGGAGTTGAATCTGAATTTATGAAACTCATAGGAGATGGCTGAGAACTAGTAGTACTATTGACAGCTAACGAAGGTAGTTTCAGACGAGGAGATTTTAAGTTCCTGTTGCCAGATCCAGGAGGACGTAGTAATGGAGGAGCAGACATGTAAGCGAGTGAGAATTGAGTGCAACTCCAGGGGGTGAAAATTGAGTTGTGTGATATTTATTTTTAAAGGTTTTTTGACCAAAATATTTTTTTTTGTGAAATCTTCTATGGGAGTCCTAATTGGGCGAAAAGAATTTTATTATCCTAATTTGGATAAAACAAGAATCTCGATTCTCTACACTAATCAGTATGTCAAATATTTATAGTATTCAGTATAACTAGGAAGATACACTTTCATACAAATTGCACAGATTGGAGAGTAACAGCCGGCTACCATATCAATAAATTTTAAAAATTTATAAGTATCATTTGTATGGCGATTTAAATTATCTTTCCATCAATGCAATAGGTACCAATGTCAAATGAAATGAATCAATCAATTCCTTGTGAAAAGTCTAATTAGGTCTAAACTCAACACTTGATTGAATATCATTCATAACTTTGATGTAATGAGATTAAATCATAAAAACAAGTCCCTCCAGCTATGCAGCAAAGACTCATTTATGGTTCTAATTAATTAAAAAGAATAGACCAGAAATAATAGTCATATATATCCAACTTCAATTTTACGAAAACACATTTCAAGTTATAAAAAGAAACAATTGTGTTACATTCATGGGTGCTTTCATACTCATTCAAGACCATGGGTCCAGTCAATATAGATATTGAATTGGGAAAAGAAGAAGAAGACGAAAATGATATGAACATAAAAATCTTTTCGCGAATACACTATTCCGGGTAATCTTCAAAAGAAAAGGAGATTTCGCTTTACAAAAATCAAAAGACTTAACAAAAACACAGTACTAATCTAATCAAAAATTGAAAATAATGGCACCAAAACTAGAAGAATGGGAAATTAAGAAATATTGGGAGATCTTCAGTGGTCTAAAACCAGTGGGCAATAAGTTGTCTGGGGATAAAGTCTCCCCTGTCTTGAAAAACTCAAAATTAAACGACAGTGATTTATCTAAAATTTGGGAACTAGCTGATATCGATCAAGATGGTAGTTTAGACTTCGAGGAGTTTTGTATCTGTATGAGATTCATCTTTGACTCTGTCAATGGAACTATCTCATCATTGCCTTCAGAATTGCCCGATTGGTTGATACCCTCATCAAAAGCTCATTTAATTCAAGCTAGAAAAGATATAAATAATAATGGTTCTGAATTAAGAAGAGTTTCTTCAGACTCTGAAGATGAAGATTTCAATAATGAACAATTTGATTGGTATATTTCCCCAGTTGATAAAAAAACTTATGAAGATATCTATTCTTCGGCAGCTGATAGGTTTGGTAGAATTACATTTGACTCTTTAAATGGACTATATTCAACATTAAATAACGTTCCTGATCAGGATACAAGATTCGCTTGGAATTTAGTCAACCCAAGGTCATCGGAAACTATAGATAAGGATCAAACTCTAGTTTTCTTACATATGTTAAATCAAAGATCAAATGGGAAAAAAATTCCAAGAGGTGTACCATCTTCATTAAGAGCAACTTTTTCAAAAGAAACTCCAGATTATTCAATTGATTCTCCTCAAGCTGACGTTACTCAACCATCACCTTCTTCATCAACAAAACAATCATTTGGTAATAATTACCTAACAAGATTAAATGATTCAAATATCAATAATACAAAAGGTACCAATTTCGATACCACAAAGGATACTGATTGGGAAGAAGTTAGATTGAAAAGAGAATTGACTGATTTAGAAAATAAAATTTCTATGATTGAGAAAAACAATGAATTGAAAAAAAATGAAAGATCTAATGTTTTAAACAAAAATTCAAGTACAAACAATAGAAATTTATTAATCAGAAAAGAACTACAACAATTATTAGAATATAAACAGAAACAATTGATCAATGACAATAAATCCATTGATTTATCAGAAATCTCAAGTGACATAGACACTGTTGAAAATCAAGTTTTGACCTTAGAACAATATCTACAACAAAAAAGAAACGAAGTTGCAGAACTAAAAAGTCAAATAGCAAGTGCAAGATGATTTTATAGAGAAACGAATGGATGTATTAAAGTATTTTCTGGTTGTAGATTATCAAGTTAACTGATTATTTAGTGATAAATGTTTGTTTAATGATCTCTGATGATTATAAACATTCTTCGTTTTTTTTTCTTTCCTCTAAGCTATTGTAAAACCTCTGCAACTTGAAATCTTGTCTCTCCATCAAAATTAATACATTACTCACTGTAATCTGTTCAGCTTAAATATTCCTATGCGTTTGTTACACAAAAATCTAGCTATTACCGTTTAGACTCTACATATTTAAAATCCAAAATAAAACTACCTGCCCTAGTTAAATCACTAATTCCACAATTCAAAATGTTGGACTGGAAATCTGTCATCCGTTGAAAGAAAATGCAAGCGCCTGAACAGCCTCACCTTGATTTTAAATCAAGATTCAAGTTGCTTTATTAATTTTTTCCATTGACCGTTCTTCGGTGTTTAACACTTTTCCCCAGATTTTCTATACAGATCTACTATTTGGGGCTAAAGGGCTGAATATGTTCTTATTTTTTCCATCAAATTGGTTATAAATTATAATAACAAACGAGTTAACGAGAATGCCTATATAGGAACATCTCATACACTTTAAAAACATAACCACAATATTGCTTCATTCAAATATCTAGTTCACCTTTATTTTTCAAAATCTAGAGTTAAAACATGAATTATCGATAAAAAAATAACAAATCTGGTGGGGTTTAGGAGGCAAATTAGAAACAAAAGGGTACTGGTAACTGGATTGATACATATATGTAGTGGGAGTCGGAGCGTCTTTCCATGATCCCTTTCAAACTTCACTATAATTTCTGAAAGGACGACTGAAGTCCACCAGGAGGTCTATCAGGTATATCTTCATCCCGGAGTGTCGGGTTGGGTTTTGAGACTCGGGACTTAGGGCTTGAAGCTTGAAGCTTTCTTGCATTATAATGGAATTAAGAACAGATATATTATTTGATAAGTAAAGACTATTATGATGGTTTACTAGCTTCTGTCGTTCATTATCAGTATGTTTATTCAACCTCACTCTTGAATTAACCCATTTTCAGGACTCCTACGTTGCCTCTATTCCTTTCACTCGAAAAAATCCATTTTATTAAAATTCAACGGAATTTAGAAAATAATCATCAAAGATCATGTGTGCATATTTGTTTTGTCCAGTTCCAATTGGACTCCTAAAATACTTTCGGGATACGCATGAATGTTTAATGGCCACGTCTTTCCATTATCTATTTGTAATTTGTAAACAAATTTACCACCCCATATCCCCACCTTTCGTCAATCGACCAAATGGTTATAAATACCATGATATTTCCCCCAAATTTTCATACTTTATTCTACATTCTTAATAATAAAATTGCAATTCATACATAATGTCTGCTCCATTAACTATTAATATCAAATTACCAAACGGTCTTGAATACGAACAACCAATTGGTTTAATCATCAACAACGAAATCGTTCCAGCTGTTAACGGTAAAACTTTTGCTGTTACCAACCCTTCAACTGATGAATTAATCGCTAACTTACAAGAAGCTGATGATGATGATGTTGAAGTTGCTGTTAAAGCCGCTAAAACTGCTTTCAAGTCATGGTCTACTGTTGATCCAATTGTCAGATCAAGAGCTTTGTTGAGATTAGCTGATTTATTAGAAGAAAATGCTGAATTATTAGCTTCAATTGAATCATTAGATAACGGTAAAGCTTTACACTGTGCTAGAGCCGATGTTAAATTAGTCCACAACTACATTAGATCAGCTGCTGGTTACGCTGATAAAATTGGTGGTAGAACCATCAACACTGGTGACGGTTATTTCAACTACACTACCAGAGAACCAATTGGTGTCTGTGGTGCTATTATTCCATGGAACTTCCCATTGATGATGTGGTCTTGGAAAATTGGTCCAGCTTTAGCTACTGGTAACACTGTTGTCTTAAAACCAGCCTCTGCTACTCCATTATCTGCTTTGTTTGCTACTACTTTAGCCATCAAAGCTGGTATCCCAGCAGGTGTTATCAACATCGTTCCAGGTTCTGGTAGAAAATGTGGTGAAGCTATCTTAAGACATCCAGTTATTAAGAAAATTGCCTTCACTGGTTCCACTGGTATTGGTAAAAGAGTTATGATTGCCGCTGCTGAATCAAACATCAAAAAAGTTACTTTAGAATTAGGTGGTAAATCTCCAAATATCGTTTTCAACGATGCTGATATCAAATCAACCGTTCAAAACTTAATCACTGGTATTTTCTTCAACGGTGGTGAAGTTTGTTGTGCTGGTTCAAGAATTTACATCCAAGAAGGTATCTATGATGAAATTCTTCCAGTCTTAAAAGCTGAAGTTGAAAAATTAAAAGTTGGTAACCCATTCGAAGAAGGTATTTACCAAGGTGCTCAAGCTACTCCAGATCAATTTGAAACCGTTTTAGATTACATTAAGAAAGGTTCTGAAGAAGGTGCTACTTTATTAACTGGTGGTAACAGAATTGGTACTGTTGGTCATTTCGTTGAACCAACCATCTTCACTGATGTTGGTAACGATTTCTGTATCTTAAAAGAAGAAATCTTCGGTCCAGTTGCATGTGTTTCTAAATTCAAAACTATTGAAGATTTAGTCGCTAGAGCTAACGATTCTGAATTCGGTTTAGGTGCTGGTATCCATACTGAAAACGTTAACAGAGCTTTAGATGTTGCTCAAAAATTAGAAGCTGGTATCGTTTGGGTCAACACTTACAACGATTTCCATCCAAGTGTTCCATTCGGTGGTTACAAAGAATCTGGTATTGGTAGAGAAATGGGTGCTGAAGCTTTAGATAACTACACTCAAGTTAAAGCTGTTAGATTAAAATTAAAACAATTAGAAGCTTAGATTAATGCTTAAAAATTATTATGGTTATTTTTGAAAAAACCTATCATTGATTGAAGGTTGGATATGTAATTAGGTTAAATGAATTGGATATATATTAGTTCTTAAAAAATTGATGTAGTTACTACATAGATGTTGAAATGAAAACATCAATTTATCAACCTGTTCTAAATCTACTCTTTTTCTTATCAGACATTGATCTTGATATTCTCCAATCATTTTGATCTTCTGCAAGTCTATTAAACAAAGGAACAATTCTTTCTTCTTTCTTTTTAGCTATAGTTTTATGACCATTAACTTCAAAAAATTCAGGAGATATTTCAACTAACCATTTTGGTTCAATTACAGTGACATGCACCATATATTCTTTGGTTGTGTTTAAGATGTTATTATACAAAACGTATTGAGAATTATTTTTAATTGAAGATGATGGATGGATATAAACCTGCGTTTGTTCTAATAACGTTTTATAACCTTCATTATTATCTCTTTTTGCAATATTTTTGAAGAATCCAGAACATAATGCTTTTCTAATTGAATCAGTTTTAGCACCACAACTTAAGATTGGATATTTGAATTTTTTGAATATTCTAATTAATTGGATCCTGATATCTTGTGCTCTTTTCAAACTTCTTTCTTGAATAAAATTTTCTTGACACCAATCTTTGGAATAATCATTATTACACCAAGCATTATAGATGTTTAAATAAGTCAAATGATCACCGTGTGGATGATTAAATCTTGCTTTTTTCCTCTCTGCCATTTCTTGTTGTTGTTTAGGTCTATAAAAAATATTTGGAGTTGTGATCATTGCAAATATACTAATCATTTCATCTGAACATTTATAATGAATTGATTCAATTAAAGTTTTAGAAATCGTTGGATCTGCTGGAATATTAACTAAATTTCTACCAATGATTGTGATTCTTGATTCATCATCAATTGCCTTCAGATAGTATAAATCATTTAATGACAATAATATTGATTCTCTTTTAGGTGGATCCATGAATTCAAAATTCAATAAATCATTAATTCCGATTGCTTTTAACATTAATATAGTATTACTTAAATTTTGTCTTTGAATTTCAGGGACTGTATTTGGTGACATTTCATTTTTATAAGCTAATTCAGTGTATAATCTAAAACATTTACCTGGTCCAGTCCGACCAGCTCTACCTGATCTTTGATTGGCTTGAGCTTGTGAGATAGGTTTAACAATTAACGAGTCCATACCTAATTTGGGATCATATGCATTAATTTTGGCAAAACCAGGATCAATAACGTAGTAAATTCCATCAATTGTTAATGAAGTTTCAGCAATATTTGTAGCAAGAATGACTTTTCTTGAATTTATTGGAGTTGGTTCAAAAATTCTTGATTGCATTTCTGTTGGTAATGCAGAGTAAACTGGTAATATGATCAATTCTTTAATTGAATCATCTTCCTTTGCCATATTTTTGATTCTTTCAGTTAACACTTGAACAGAAGTATCAATCTCTTCCTGACCTGTTAAAAAGACTAAAATATCACCATTTGGTTCAGATACATGAATTTGTAAAATTGATTCAATTGAAGCTTGTAAATAATCAAATTCAGGTTCTATTGTATATAATATTTCAACAGGGAAAGTACGACCTGGAATTTCAATAATTGGGCAATCATTGAAATACTTTGAAAATTTTGATGAATCTAATGTAGCTGAAGTTATAATAATTTTCAAATCTGGTCTTTTTACAGAGGCTTTTTTTAACAATGCAAATAAAACATCAGTTGCAATTGTTCTCTCATGTGCCTCATCTAACATAATTGCTGAATATTTTGACATTAATGGATCAATCAATGCTTCTCTTTGTAGCATACCATCTGTCATATACTTGATAGCAGTTTTTGGACTTACTTTATCTTCAAATCTAATAGAGTAACCAACTTCTTGACCTAATATAACATCCATTTCCTCTGCGACTCTTTTAGCAACTGAAGTTGCAGCAACTCTTCTTGGTTGTGTACAACCAATCATTTTACCATTTGATGCAAACCCTGCTTCATTTAAATATTGTGTTAGTTGAGTTGTTTTACCAGAACCTGTTTCTCCAACAATAACAACGAATTGATTATCACTTATCGTTGAGATTAGTTTTTCTCTCATTTGGAAAACTGGTAATGATTCCCTTTGTTCTTTCATTGATAAAGAGGTTCTTTTCCCATATAATACTTTATGTCTATTTTTAACTTCGCCATTGTTACTTATATCAACTTCTTCAATTTTGGAATTATTTAAAATAGGATCTTCAGTATTTGTTGCATTTTTATTATTTGATTGTCTTTTTAATTTCTTTTCATCTTTTATTGCTTGTATTCTAGCATCTCTTCTTTCCTTAGCTAATTGAGATCCGCTCATTGCCATTCTAGTCAATGAACCTTCTGGCAACTTCTCAACTTTCAAAGAAGTCAAATTATTGTCATTATCGTTTTTGATACCTTTCAAGAACGGTGGAACAGTTTGTTTAACTTCAACGTTTATCTCAATATCATTATCAAAATCATCATCATTTTCATTGGTGTGACTAGTATCAATGTTCTCGTTTAATTCAGGATAATCCTTAGCTGATAATGCACCAGCTGCTATTAATTGTCTAATTTCCCAACGTTCTGGTGATGTTAATCTTTTCTTCTTGTCAAGTGTGGTAGATACATGTAAATGTTGCTTTCTACCTCTGTTGCTGTCAATATTAAAACCACTTTCAAATTTTTCTCCAGTGAATTGATCAACATTTTTCATGGATAAGCTTATCTTATTTCCATCAATCTTCAAAACATCAACATAAACTTCTTGATCCCTTTTCAAAATATCAGATGGATGATTTATTCTTGAATTATCTATTTGAGAAATATGTATCAATCCAGATCTTGATCCTTTAACACCAATAATGTTAACAAATGCACCAAAGTTAGTGATGTTTTGAACAATACCTCTATATACTTTATTTACAATAACGTTTGAATCTAACTGTTGGTAATCACGATCTCTGACATTTTGCTGGTTTCTTCTGTCTGGACTTCTTGAGCGATTTCTTGGGATTTGAACGTCTTCCTCCTCTTCTTTTTTGAAATCTTTCCACAGGTTCAGTAAGTTTTCACCATCATATTTATCAATTTCATTTATCATATTTTCATCATCAGGTATTATAGGTTCGAGTCTATCTTTGGATTCTTCTTCTTCCTGCGGTATGACTTTTGCATCTTCTTCCTTCTTGACATATTTAGTCGGTTTGAAATGATCATTCAACCACTCATGTAAAGTTTTCAAGAATTCTGGTTTGAATTCAGCACCCATCTCATCTAACCTGTCATTGAACTGTTTGAAAGAATTTGAATTCTGATATATATCAATCACGAAATCGGCAACTTCTTCTTCATCTTCGCCTGATTCTCTTAAGATTTCCTTCCTTATTTCAGCTAAAGTGGGCATCTGATCTAATGATTAGAATATATAATAGTAGTTTAGTTACAATAAGAAGAAAGATCAAATAAATATATTTCGATTATGTCATACAGAATACAGAATACAGAACACTACGATTCGACCCCATTTCTAAAGGCTTTTTATTAACAAACGTAACTTAACTATTCGTACATAAGAATCATCATCATAAATCTAAAGTTCAACCTCCCTGATCCCGTCTTTGTTGATAACTTTAACCTGTAAAGATAGTTAGTAAGACAAAAACTCCATGGAAAAAAAAATAATAGATATGATACTCACGTAAAGACCCTTGTAATCGAAAGGAAGTCTTGTTTCTAATTCTTTGGTACATAGTTTCAATAGATCTAAACCTTCTTGTGTGGTGAAATCAGGTCTATAATGATGATCTAACAATGCAAATGTATAAAACCCAGCATAACCATGAGAGGCATAAGGTAGATCAACATTTGTACCTAAATAATCTATCCAGTTCAATGATGGTTCATCCTTCTTTTCATCATAACCTGCTATTAATACATTAACTTGATATGGTTTCTAATATTTATGGTTAGTGCTATCTTTATAATGAATGAAAATCACAAATCTAACTTACTCTTGATCTCAATGATTTCGCCAATTCATTTCTAGTGAAGTTGGCGACACCTTTTGGACTAAGTTCATAGTTCTCACGTATTTCATATAATTGTATGTTTGCTTGAATATATTCAGCAAATTGCACTGTTAATGAGAGTTAGTGGCGAACAGAAATAATTAATACAAAGACTCAATTTGGATACGCACCTGTGTCACCTGCTTCCCCAGTGTAAGCAATCAATGTATGGTCACTCAATGCTCTTGTTTTATCGTCTTTATTTCCTATAACTGAGATACCTCTTGTAACAGCTTTTGAAGTGGCAATAATAACAGCATCCTTGACTTTAATCCCTAAAATGACGTCCATTGTTCCAATTAAAAAAGATTATTATTGAATTTAATGAAATTGAATTGAATTTTAATGAATCTTAAATCAAATCGAAGGGAAATTGGAACTCTTTTCAGTTAAAAACTTGAATTAAACTGCTTAAAATGATGAATTTTGACTGTTTTTTATCGTTTTTTTTTTGTTGAAAATTGAAATTTGAAATTTGAAATTTTTGATTACGAGAAACTTATGTAATTATTGATCACGTGAATGACGCGAAAATATATTTTTTTTCCATTTTCTTTAACGCGTCTTCTATACAACTGTTAACTATTGAAACAGAACAATGCCTGCCTTCATCGATGATTCTGTGGATCTGCATCCTCCTATGACGTCCAGCACTTCATCATCTCCTATAAACCCAAACCAAAGTTCAAGACTCGATGTCCCAAGCTCATCACCAACGAAGATACAGACTCAAAAGAATGAGCAACAAGAATCACCACAAGAACAAATCATCCAATCCAAAACTCCTTCGTCCTCAGACATGTTGTACTATTATGAGAGAATACTTCCCTTTAGATACATTTTCCAGTGGTTAAACCACTCTCCAAAACCACAGCCTGATTTTACAATGAGAGAATTCGCTTATGAATACAGATCTGGAGCATATCAACGTTATAATTCATATCCAACTTTAGAAGATTTCAAGAACTCCGTCATTAGAGCTAACCCTACCCGTTTTGAAGTCGGTGCAATATATTCAATAAATCCAGTTGATCGTAAAACTGTTCCAAAATCTGCTATGAAACCATTAGAAAAAGAATTGGTATTTGATATTGATTTAACTGATTATGACGACATTCGTACTTGCTGTTCCAAAACTGCTATTTGTATCAAATGTTGGCAATTCATCACAGTTGCAACCAAAATCTTGGATAAAGCACTAAGAGAAGATTTTGGATTTGAACATCTTGTTTGGGTATTCTCAGGAAGACGTGGTGCGCATTGTTGGATCAGTGATAAAAGAGCAAGACTTTTAGAAGAACCAAAAAGAAGAGCCATTGTGGAATATCTTGATATTTTAAAGAATAAAGGTTCAAAAAGATTAAAGTTACGTCGTCCATATCATCCTCATTTAGAAAGATCATTTCAAATACTTAAAAATGAATTCATCCCACTAATATTAGAAAATCAAGATCCATGGAGAGATACTTATGAAGATTTATTAAAATTCCCAAATGCTAAAATCAATAACGCATTAAAAGAATATTGGAAATCAAACCCAAATAGGTCAAGTCTCCAAAAATGGCAAGATATTGACGATTTTGCTAAAAAAATATTGACAAAACAACATGAACTAAAATTGATTGTTGAATCAAAACAAGATTTAATTATGGAAACTATGTATCCAAGATTAGATGTTGAAGTCTCAAGACAAATGATCCATTTATTGAAATCTCCATTCTGTATACATCCAGGTACTGGTAACGTTTGTGTTCCATTTGATTCCTCCATCCCATTTGATCCAACAACATCACCTAACTTAAGACAAATTCAACAAGAAATTGAAGAATGGGATTTAAGTAACAATATAGACTCAAATTCAAGAAAGATCCATGATTATGAAAAAACAAGTTTGAAACCGTATGTTGATTATTTTGCTTCTTATGTTAATGAGTTAATGAAAACTGAAAATACTTCTACAAAACGTGAACGTGAAGATGATAATAATTTAGATTTTTAAGCAACAAGATTATTTATATTGTATATTAGCATTTTTATCTAATGTAGTTAACTTCTACAAATCAGAATGAGTGTAAAAGGGATATAATTTATAGAATGTATCAATAAAGGGTATAAAAGACAGATAGAATTAAAAGACATGACTCATGAGAACGCAATAACAAAAAGCTTAACTAAAGCATGGTAAACAATCCATGATTGATTGGTAAATGGATTCAGATTTAGGTTTGATCGCAACGTTAGTAATAACAATAGTCTCTTCGCCATCATCATGGTTCCATTCAAGAATCTCTTGATCTTCAAGAACTTTAACTGATCCTGAACTCAAATCAATTTTAATATCATCATAATCAAAATGCCAGATTGGTAAATATATCCTTGTGGGAAAACTTGAATTAGAATCACCTTTAATTTTCAAAGTATATGAAATTCTCTTTAATTCAAAAACTGAATCAATGAATTCACCATTAATTGCAATAGCATATGGACGAACAACTGCATCAATTGCTCTTATTCCATGACTTGGTTTGACTTGTGCATAATTATCAAACAAAGGAGTTTTTTCTTTACGTGTTAATGCAAGTGATTTTTCTTTAGCACTCACCAGAGTACTTTCAGAACCACTTGAGTTTGGAGTATTGTCCAAATCATTGATTTTAATGATAACACCAGAAGCTTTATTATTTATAATTACAGAATCTTCTGAAAAATCGTCATCATTAGACCAAAATGAGAAATCTTCACAATTGAAACGATCACCCCATTTATGACAATTATCAGAAGTATAACACCACCAAGAATGAGAAAGATTAGAGCTTTCTAAAGCAAAACTCAATGCATCCAATGCTGAGGTTTGTGAATTGAAATCATTTTCATCATATGCTTTTTTGCTATCCATATCAAATGGCATACCTATTTCTGAGAAAATAACAGGAATATTTTTGCCTAATAGTTCCTGACTTTCTAATTTCATTTCATTTAGTTGTTTCTTGAAACTATTTCTTATAGCATTTTCACCGAAAACAATCCCAAAAATAGGGTTCATATAACGACCTCTAACAATACCTAAAGTATTCACGTTGTATAATCTATTCCAAGTTTTGAACATTAAAGACATTCCATCGTAATAATGGGGACAAAAAACGGTATTTTTATCAATCAAATCAGTTCCTTTCAAATTTGGTGGAGTTTGTAAAGGTGGAGGTTGTAAAAACATAATGAAATCTTCCTTTACGGATCTTATTGAATCTTTGAACTTCTTATAAAAATCAATAAACAGATAATTAACGAAATGCTCTTCACTGAATGTAATTTCACCATTTGGGCTATGTTGAAAATAATCAAATATTAAAGCTTCTTCTGTTTCAATGTCCCATACCCCATGCTGAGCCCAAATACATTCCCCTAGTTTCCAACCTTTATCTCTTTTAAATCCATAATGTTTATCATATTCATCTGTTTCTAACCAAGCACAAACACCATTTGGATCAATGTATTTCGATCCTATTTTCTTAGGACCAGTAATAGAGATTTTGTATTCATCAACTTCAACAGCCAAACCCATACCTAATTTCATTGATTCCAAAATAGTTGGGCATGTATCTATTCTTAATGGATAATCATCTGGAATTTTGGTAATATCAGGAACGAACAAATAACCTGAATTTGGCTCATTTATCGTTTCAATACCAAGAATAGTTTTCTCCAATAAAAATGGGGCATGATCTTTAATCCTTTGAACAAAATGAGTTACACAATTAATGAAATGAGATTGTAAATAATCTTGAATGTTGACATCATTAATGATACATTTTGGTGCTAAAATTCTACCAGCAAAGAACAAAGTGAACATGGTGGCAGTGGCAAGTCGTCTATAGTTTGTAGTCCACAGCATTTTAGGGTACTGATCTGGATCGTGGGGGAAATTATTTTCTAGCATTGCTGCTTCAGTTGATTTAAAATTCTTTGGATTGAACCCTGCTGCGTACAACGTCCACATTGGGGCACCATCACCACCACAGTATCTTGACCAGACATCCTGGTGAGGATCTAAATAAACATAAATACCACCAACATCATCAATAATTTTCAAAACTTCAATCGTATACTCAATAAATTTCTCATCATAGATTCCTGGACCTTCATGTTCAATAGCTTCCCAAGTGAAAATATATCTAATCGAGTTGTAGCCCATACTTTTGATTCTTCTAATATGATGTGGTACATCCCTAAGCGGCCATGGTCTACCTATGAATGAAACGTGATCACCGTCATAAAAAACATCACCTTCCCCATCATGTAATGGTCTGTGACTAGGGAAATATGGAGTTCTAGGGAATTTTGAGCCACCATCCACGTTGATCCCTTTAAGTTGCACACTTCTACCTTGCTCGTCAGCAAAGTTACCGTCTAGTCCTGGTCTGATCTTCCCTTCCATCATTCTTTCTTTGTTTCTTTAAAATGAAAAGAATAAAAGAGAAAAAGTGTCAAAATTCCATGATAAGATCATAGTTCCGGTTTTCTCCAGTCCCGGAATTCCAATCAATCAGAAAAAAATTCGGACCTCATCGCCTTTCAAATTTCATTTACAATCAGTTTCAAAAATGAGTGCAGAAGAGCAGCAAGTTTCAGACGTCCCACAGGAGGAAGAATTCGTTGATGTCAATGAAGTTCAAGATGTCGTTGAAGAAACCAACGAGCTGGAACCGATCAGTGACGACGAAGACCTTCCTGATGCTAATGAAGAAGAACAAGACAATCAAGACCAAGATAAAATAGAACTAGATATGTCCAATAACTCGTGGACTTATTTTGATAAACATGATGATTCTATCTTCACTGTCTTCACACATCCAAAAGTCCCGTTAGTCGTCTCTGGTGGTGGTGATAACACAGCATACTTATGGACTTCCCATTCCCAGCCTCCTAAATTTGTTCAAGAAATCAAAGGTCATAAGGAATCTATCATTACAGGTGCCTTCACTGGTGACGGTGAGTTTTTAATTACTGGTGATATGGCAGGTAAAGTCATGATTCACCAATCTCAGAAAAGAGGACAAGTTTGGAATCTATATGCTGAATTAGAAGAAGTTGAAGAAATTACTTGGATTACTGCTCATCCTACACAACCAGTTTTTGCCTTTGGTGCATCTGATGGCTCAGTTTGGGTTTACCAATTAACTCCTTCTTTAGAACAAATAATGTCTGGTTTCTCACATCAATCAGAAACTACTAGTGGTACTTTTGTTAATACTGATGACTTAGATTCTTTACATTTAGTTACCATTTCCACTGATGGTTCAATCGTTGGTTGGAATGCATTCACTGCTCAAACTTATTTCAAATTAACTGAATCTGATTTCAAAGGTGTTGTTTTACCTTGGATATCTTTATCTTTACAGAAGAATTCCAATATCTTAGCCGTTGGTTCAAATGAAGGTACATTAGCTATAATAAATATCTCTAATGGTACAGTATTAACCACATTAAAAGTGATTGAACTAAAAGAAGACCAAGAACCATTAGATGGTAGTGTTGAAACTATTGCCTGGAGTGAGGCTTTGCCATTGTTAGCCATTGGTCTAGTCTCTGGTAGTGTTATTTTATTCGATACTAAAACATGGAGAGAAAGACATCAAATCAATTTACAAGATGCTATAACAAAATTAGAATTTGTTTCAGGTACTCCATTCTTAATTGCTTCTTCTATGGATGGTAAAATTTATAAATGGGATTCAAGAACGGGTGAAGAAATTTTCGTTGGTGTTGGTCATAACATGGGTATTTTAGATTTTAGTGTTGTTGAAAATGGTAATAAGATCATCACTGCTGGGGATGAGGGTGTCTCCTTAGTTTTTAACACAGATCCAGCTCAACAACCAGATCCATCTCAAGGTATCCAAATTAAAGATATAGATTTAACTCAACAAGATTAGATAATAGAACGACCATTAACCATTAATATAGCTTTTTATTTGTAATCGCATCATAGATCTCAGACCTAATAATTAAATCTACAGTGTGACTCTTGAGTCTATTCTATTTAACAATTTGATCAAGTTTCTATCAGTTCATTTTCAGACGAACAAACACGCGAACAAAAAAACAATAGATTTTGGTTCATTACTCTTGGCTACTTAAACACACTTTAGTTAAAGCGTTATTATCTACACACCAACTTCCAATCCAATAAACTCGATGTATTTTTAGAAGATTTTTTGACACAAAAAATTCCCTTTTTCGGCCGAGCGTTTTTAGAATTTTCTAGAAAGTGCAGATTTGTTTGGAAATGCCTAAAACTTCTAGCAAATTCCATACAATTAATAATCATTTTGTGTGATTTCAGATATAAAAAGGGTCCTGTAATCTCTAAAAATTATCTATCTCTTCTCTTTTTTTATCTTATCTTCAAGTAATAATTTAGTTACAATTTACAATGTTATCATACTATCCAGTTAACAACTGTTATGCATCAAATCCATTCGGATCTGTTTTCTTTGAACAACCAACTAGATCTCCCCTAAGATTAGGTCCAAGAACTCAACATTGCCAACATCGCTTGCAAAACTCAGCATCCTTTTTTGATCTTCTTGATTTAGTTAACAATTCTATTGCTCCAAGACCACAACGTCATCAAGCTCATCACCATCCTTACGGTTATCATCACACCCAACCAGTTCAACACCATCATTCTCTAAGCCCACACCACCATCAAAGAATTCAAAAACAAAGGGTCCTTGAACAAGCTAAACCAAAATTACAAGTCGGTGCTCATGGAGTTCAAAGTGATGATGCTTATATTTTACAAATCACTAAAAATCTAAACAACGATTTTGAACATTATTCGATTTTCTATGAAGTTAATAAGAATGCAACTTTATTGACTATTAGCTCTAAGAAAGATAATTTCAAGAAAATTTACACTTTTGAAAACGGTTCTATCGATCTAAAAGGCATTACATGGAAATCAACAACTGATGGTTTAATAATCACAATTCCAAAAGTTTCAAAACCTGCTCCAAGTGAACAAACCAAAATTATAATTTCAGAACCAGCTAAAACTGAGTTATCACAAAACTCAGATACTCCAACTAAAGTCTCAGTTGAAACTTTAAAACATCAAAAAGTTGATTCTCCAAAACCAAAAGTGATCTCAATTCCAATTGAATTCACAAAACCAACACATCATCGAGTACAATTATCTAGATCAAGTTCCCAATCTTCCAGACCAACAGACACTGAATCTGAATTATCAACAGCTCCAAACTCTGATGCTGAAAGTAATCATGAAGTTGAATCAGTTTCGACGTTACCAAAACTTACAAAAAAAGTTTCTCTAGAAGAGGTTGAAGATGAAAGCCTATAGATTAGGAAGATGATCATATAGATAATGGTTTTTACTGTATACTAGCTAATTTTAATTTTAATGATTTTTTTACTTTTGTTCTTTACCTTTACCTTGATAAACTCGTCGATTAGTTTCTCTATTGTATGATTTCTAACATGATTCTAATAATATTTTATTATACAAAAGATCCTAATATGGAATACCATTGGTCATCTTTTGGAACTTATCATAACCAACAGTGTACATACTCTCGTAACTTTTCTTAATCAATCCCTTTAATGAATGGATGACTTCTTTCTCAGACTTATTCAAAAAAAATCTATTTCTTAAGTTTTTGATAGTTTTTTCACCTTTGAAACAAGGTAATCCAGATCCCAACATTGGAGTAACATTACCAATGATTAACTCAAAGAAAGGACGAGCACTTAAAAAACCTTTGATGAAAAGTTCTTCAAACATTTTAAATGATTCAGTTTCATTCGACCCACCCATAACCTTAACCATCTCTTTAGTTAATTTAAATGGTACAGCTTCAAATGTAACACCACCTGGAGCAATATCAAAACAGAAACCAAAATCAATATGCAAAATATGACCTTGATCATCATACATAATATTACCATTATGTCTATCTTTGAATTGCAATAGATATGAAATGATACTATAAGCAGCTAAAGATTTAACAAAATTATTTCTTGCATTTTCAAACTCAACAGAATTTTCACCACCAAATTTTGTAACGAAATATTCATATAACCCATTGACAGCTTCTCTACCCAACATGTCCCTAGAGATTGAATTTGGTAAAACATCAATAACACCACAACCTGGTGCAGTTGCAGTGACTCTATATGGGAAACAATATAAATCCAAACCTGAATTTTCCCAAATACTTTTAAAAACTGAAATCAATTGAAGAGCTAAAACATCTTGTCTACAATCATCACCAACTTTGAAAATAGCACCTTGCCATTTTTCAATCTCAACTTCTTGACCATGAACAAGCTCGTTTTTACGAATTTTGAAAGTGGCCATGAATGGAGCTTTAGCATGAGACTGTAACGGCTTACCTGATGATCTATTGATATCAATAATAACACCATCTGGGTTCGATGGTAAATAAACGTTTTTGGCAACTTCGATTTTTTGCATTTCTTCATCAATTTTAACTTTCTTCTCCGCTTTTGTTTTCTTAATATATGGCTTTAGCTTACCTGAAATACCAGTAACCTCATTGAAGAATTTGAATTCAGTTTGATAAAACATCAGATCCTCAGGACTGAAAGATTCAATCATTTTATTCATAACATCATCCAGTGATGATTTGATTGGATCTTCAATGGTGGCATCTTCATCTTTGTATCTATTAGCTAAGATATTCCAAATAATTTGATGAGCGAATAACTGATCAACTTTACCAGTCTCAACAATCAATCTACCAACATAACCAAGACTGTCATTTCTCAAACTTTGAACAATTTGTGGAACGTAGAAGAATGTTAAATTAATATCATGAGATTCTAAGGATCTCATATTATATTGGATAACATAAGGGTTTTCAGAATATGGAGGTTGAAATAAATTAATGGATTCTGTTGGGGATATCGCTTTTGATAGCACTAAATATTTGTGATTAACTGGTGATTCTAACAAATAACGGACATTTTGGCTATATCCAATAGTTCTTAGAGGATTTTGATCAATTAAAGTGGATAACGATTTTTTTAGATCAGGGAATCTTTGAACTAAAGCAAAGGCTAAGGCTGGTTCTAACTCATAAGCATATTTGACAGAGGAAGAATTAGCATTAGTTGAAGCACTGAACTCGATTGGGTTGGAAGGAGTTAACCAAACGATTGATTTACTGATTTCATCACTCAAAAAAATCAATGCTAATTCCTTTTTTTTGGATAATATAGCACCAACTTGTAAAGAGTTGATACATTGAAAATTTTCAATTAATAAATTAACATCAGATTTAATTTTCAAGTTATTACCACCAAATGGGAAATGAGAGTTATTTTTGAACCAAGATAAAACACCATCAAGGATTGAATTAGTCAAAGATGAAATGTATTGAGAACCAATTCTTTGATGTAATTGTAAAACATCAAGGGCAAATTTGATCATTTGAGTTCTAATCAATCTGGCAAATGGATGCGTACTTGCAAATTCCAAACCTTTCAACCCATCAAAGACAACACCTGTGAAAATTTTCAATAAATGATCACTCTCAAATAATGTACCTTGGAAGTGTGATGCAAAAAATCTAATGACATGCAAATGAGTTTTTAAATAATCTGAAACAACTTTAGCTTGATAATTGACTTGATCTTCATCTGATGGTGAATAAGTCATTTTCAAAAATCCTTCTTCAGTTAAATCATATATTTTTGAAAATAAACCTTTATGACCTTTGATGGATTTTTGCCAACAAATAACAATTTCAGATAATAATAAGTAAGATAAATCATCTTGACGTTCCTTGATAATACCCAGCCAAATATTAGTTGCAACTTTCATTGAATCTGATGATAAGAATTCAAATGGTAATGTGACTAATTCGTGAACTAAACCAGCACTATCAGCTTCATCTTGTCTTAAGATCAAAACAGTTGCAATTAGATCCAAAATTTCAATCAATCTTCTTTCATCGACAATAACACCATTAGAAATATCTGACTTAAGTTCAAAGAGTTGAACGTCTTTTAATTTGACAACATCTTGAGAACCAACAACATTGGCTTGATCTGCCAGATTTCTAGCCCTCCAACCATATTGAGACAGGAAACCAGCAACAGAATTTGGGTGTCTTAATGGGAATGATGATAAATTAGCAACTTCAGTATCTGTTGGTAAAATAGTACCAGCTAGCTCAACTGCAAAAGAAACACCTAAATCAACACCATTTAATCTTTCGAATAAACCTAAATCTGAAATATAAGCTTGTAATAGACTTTTCATATCTTGATTACTTTTCTGTAAAGATAATTGACACCAAGATTTAGCACTTTTTTGAAATCTTTCCAAAGTTGATGATCTCCATTTTGAAGAATCAGTTAGAGTAATTTCAGTTGTTGAATGTTTTAATTGGAAAACCCTTTGTGGTTGATATTTATTTCTGCCTGAATCAACTATACTATCAAATAATAAAGTTAGAATATCAAGCAAAGTAAACAAACTATGACGATGACATAAAGCAGAAGGAATCTTATACAATAACAGATCAGCAACTTGGAATGAAGCATCTTGTAAATCATAGTTTCTATGACAACAGAACACAAAGATCCTATTCAATTGTTTAGCAACTTTGCTTGAAGTAAAATGTTCATTACCACCTTGACCAGTCAGTTTAATAAATTTTGAAGTCACTGAAATAGCAATTGAACCAATGAATTTTTTAACATTAGCACTAGAAACTGAAGGATCTGAAAAATATTGTAAAATTGTTGAACAATCCCCGATATTAGTTCTCAAATTTTCTAATAATGAAGTTGCTGATAAAAACATTAATTTTGGATAGGATAAAGTACGTAACTCTAAACTATTAATGTTTGAAACACCTCCAATGATATGTTTTTGGTCTTTGACATTATGATTAGAAGAACCTCTTCTTAAAACAGCGTTTAATTCAAATGAAGTTTCTGTATGTAATCTTGGTAGTTCAGAAGCTAAAGGCGGAGAATTAAGTGCAATGACTGCTAGTTCCTTTTTATAGGCCATTGTTAAAGATGAAGTTTCAGTATAACCATGAACGACTAGATTAAACCAAAAATTTCTAAATAAATTGATAGTTTCAATATCATTCTCAGAAAAGATTAATGAATTAATTTTCGGTAATAAAGCAGCTAGAGGTTTAAAAGTATAAGAGATCTGCTGCCCAACTTCAGAAATTTCAGTATGAGATCTATGATGTTCGGCATTTTGAACGTCACCTCTTGAAATACCAGATGATAAAAGTTCATTTAAAAAACATCCATATAATGGATCGTCTAAATTATTTTCTAAAACTCTTGCAATTTTAACTTTTGCCTCAATTATTGCCTCAACAAATTCAGGATCTTTATCAGTTTCTGATCTAATGATAGTATTATCCAATAACCTCATCAAAACAACGAATTCTTTGACTGATAAGGTTGGGGCAATTGAAGCTAAACCATCTAATAAGGCAAAATCTAACTCTCTTGAAACTTTTCTATATTTTTGAGATAGAACAGTAACAGCTAAAACTGTAATGGTTTGATCATTGTAACGATTTGCAATTTTAACAATTGATTTGATTGAATTTTCAAAAATCAATTTATCATTAGCATTTGATACATTTAACGAAGAGTTTGAGTTTTGAGTAGTAACTGAATGTAAAGTATTAGTTCTTGAAGCTCTTGGTGGTTTACCATTTGATGAGAATGTGTTTCTAGCACTTCTTAATCTTAAATCACGTAACGCAGCAATTGGTTCACCACTTCTATCATTTGATAAAAGATTAACTAAGGAATAGATGGTAGTAACAATGGAATCTTGATCTAAAGGTTTTAAACCAAGGGCTAAATTACCAGAAATCTGGTCAATAAAATCTTGGTCATTGATCGAACTATCTGAGATAATAAGTGGGAATGAATGAATTAAATCACCACTAATCGATTTATTATCTTTATAAATCAACAAAGAACCTAATGAAACAATACCTGATGATAGTTTTTTATGGGTAATTTCACTTTCATGAGTCAAAGAAGCTTGAATTATTTCAATAACGGTGTCTTGACTGACAACATCAATTAGCAAACCGGAACTCAAAACTTGTAAGGCAAAACTTTTTATTTCAAAAGCTAGTTCGATACGTTGACTGGAACCTAAATTAATATAGGTAGCACCATGATCTAAAGAATCGATTTGATTCAATGAATTTAAATTTAAAATCTTGATCATTTCAATGTTTTCATGTAATAAATTCTTTATTGATTCAACTTTTGAGTAAGTTTCAGGCTCAGAATTATAATCAAAAGCAGATAGTTCTAATAAATAGGACAGTAGATCTTTATTTGGCTGATCCTTTGAAGGGTTGACTATTGCTAAAATGATTTCATGGGATAACTGTTGAACTAATTTACAAAATAAAAGTGAACTAAATTCATCACCACTTGTTTGATACTCTAATAAGTAAGTACAATCAAGTTCATTTTCTACCGATGATGAAACCAGTAATTCAATGTTATCTAAGAATTCCTGGTCAATAACTTCAAGAATCTCTTTGATTAAGATAATTTCAGATTCAAAACTTGAATTGATTAAAGATTTTAAAAACCCAACCAAACTGAAATAATTAGTCAATTTCAAAACCTTGTTAGTTTGAAATTTTGACAGATATTCACCAAATAATTTCAAGGTCTTTTGTGATAATTTGGGGAATTTTTCAGTGATTTTAACTATAGCACTTGTTAAATTGTTGGTTAAAAAATCCCAAGGTGATGGACTTAATTGGAAGGTTAAATTTGATTTAAATTTTTGAGTTGTAGATTCCAAGAAATAAGGTGATAGAACTTTCAGTAACTCATTGGCTTGATCATAAGTTTGAATTGAATTACTTGCTTTTGTTAATGCGAAAATAATTTCTAATTCTTTATGAGTGATTGGAATACTTGAAATATCGTTTTTTGACACAGCATTAGCTAATTTGATGAAATCATTGTTTGTATTTTTATGAGATGCATTATTCCAGTCAATAGATCCATTTGCTTCACCATTAAAAATTGGAGTAAAATCTTCAGTTGTTGTTGATAATGATAAAACTACTAATTTTTCTAAAGCTTTAGACCTGATCGTTCCTCGAGATATCCTGAGCATTAATTTCGTTAATAAATGAGTGTTTCAATTGGAATTGAGATTTCACGTACCCAAAGAACTCCATTCTCTACCTCTTTATATATTTAGATCAGATATAAATACTTAATATTCTGATTTGAAATTATTCGACACCTTTTGATGAATTTTAGCTGAATAGGATTATGTCAGCATTATAACTAATAAACTAATAACTAATAACTAATAATGCTAAAAATTGTGGAACACACCCAAAGGGAAAGTTGAGTTGAAAGAAAGATTAAGAAACATGAAGTGGTTAAATTAGAGTAATTAGAAGCCACTAAGAAAGGTTTTAAGTTGTATAGAATATAAATATAAGTAAATTCAGAGAAAAAAAAAAATAACTAATAACTAATAACTAACTAACAGCAAATAAGCAATAAGTGATGAGAAAGTTATGACAATGCACTAAGTAACTTACTAGACTTTCTATTTCGCATTTTTTATCCCTTTAAAATTGATTTTGGATCGTTCGAATTTCATTTTTTATAAGTCTCTACAACAATTTATAACTATATATGAAATTGAATGAATAATGAGTATAAATAATAACTATAAACGGTTATAAACTATATGATATGGAAGTGAGGAACTTCTATTTTTATGTATAATGATAAGCAAACAATTATAAACCAATTAAACAAGACATGGAACAACTGCAGAAAAGGAAATGTTCCAACTTCTTCAATATCTCAAGACTGTTTATTCAGAAAGGTAAAAATCAGTGAAGTTATTTCTTCTTTTTGAATAATCCGAATTTTTTCTTCTTTTCATCACCTCTCTTATCTAAATTAATATCAGAAATAACACCTAATGGTTTAGGTTCAGGAGGTTCTTGGAACTCAATTGGTGAAGAAGATTGAAGTGGTTCATCATCGTCATCGTCTAATTTGATAACATGTCCATTACCTCCATAACCGTTATTATCGGTATTATTATCACCATTATTATTGTTAACACTTGAAATTAAATCAGTTCTAGACGTGGAATGAGATAATTGTTGTTGTCTTGGTTGTGATAAATGTGATGGTTGAGATGGTTGGGATGAATATGACGACAATTGATTAGCTGAGACGGATCTTGAATGATTATCGAAAGCATTGTTGATGGAACTTGAAGAACCGTTAAAACTTAATGAATTTGAAACTTTTTGAGGTTGACCAATTGATGATAAAGGTTGACCAAAAGACGAAGAAGATGATGAAGATCCTGGTTGGTGTTGATTCAAACCATTTGGTTTAGGAAATTGATTGTTGAAATTTTGTCCATTTTGTGCATTGTTTGCTTGCAAGAAAG
Organism: Phaffomyces orbus; assembly: GCA_003708145.3. Classification (NCBI taxonomy): domain Eukaryota; kingdom Fungi; phylum Ascomycota; class Saccharomycetes; order Phaffomycetales; family Phaffomycetaceae; genus Phaffomyces; species Phaffomyces orbus. The sequence goes on from PPNK03000001.1 coordinate 348,356, forward strand.
AATTATTCAACATTGAAGTTGACATCATTGAACTAGCACGACCATTATTATTTGGTGGTAATTGATTGAACCTTTTCCCATTATTTGGTTGATTTCCAGGATTTTGATTATTCATGGCACGTTGTGGGCCACTTTGATTTAAAACTCTGTTATTGAAACCATCACCAATGTCATTTGCAATTGGGAATGAAGATTTTCTATTCTTTCTTGAAGTTTTTTTGAAATTTTGAGGATTTGAATTACCAAACATTTGATCAGATTCTAATATTGGCATGGTTGAAATTCGACGTGGTTGTTGTGGTTGTTGTTGATACTGGTTTGATTGAGAAACGCTATTGAATCTCATTTGTAAGTTTTCTGGAGGAGAAGTTTGATATTGTTGATTGTTAACACCGAATTGGTTTAACTGTTGAGATGATGGTTTACGATTCAAAGGTTGTTGGTTGAATTGATTCAGTTGTTGGAATGAAGATTGGCGATTCAATGGCTGTTGATTGAATTGATTTAATTGTTGAGATGAAGGTTGACGATTCAATGTTTGAACTGGTGGTTGATTAAATTGATTCAACTGTTGAGATGATGATTTACGATTCAAAGGTTGCTGTTGAAAATGTGGTTGTTGTTGAACAGGAGCACCATTTAGACCTCTATTTGAATTAATCGCAGATAATTTTTTATTTAATTCCATTTCTCTATTCATTAACAACTGTTCCCTTCTTTGCAATTCATTTTCTCTTGAGGATTTCTCAACACCATCATTATCATTTGTATCTTGAACAATATTAGGTTGAATTGATGATGGTTGTTTTTGAGCTTCTGGAGAATCAAATTGAGCACTATATACAGCAACATCAGTTAGATCGCGTAAATCTGGAGTACCATCAACTGAAACTTGAGGACGAGCAGGAGGTTGTTGTTCAACTTCCTCTAAAGCTTTTCTCAAGTCTTGAGATGACCTAGCTAATTTTGAAGTTTTCAAAGACGGTAATGAATTTGTTGTTACAACTGGGATAGGAACAGGAACAACAGATTTAGCTTGATTTAATTGAGATTGTAAATCCAATAATTGAGATTCCAACGATTGATTTTTAAATAAAGATTGTTGGAATTGTTGTTGTAAACTTGAATGAATTGATTTTAATTCATTTAATTCTAAAGTTTGATTATTTAAATCATTATTAGAGGCAATAAATTTCAAATTTAACTGATCATAATTTTGAATAGATTCTTGATTTTTAATGATTAATTTTTCTAAATTTATCTTTTGTTGGTCAAACTGTAAATTTTTTTCGATTAGTTCATTATTTTTTGCAATTAATTCATCATTTAATCTATTAGTTTCAGTTTCATCTAATTTTTGGAAAAAAATAGAATTTTTTGAAGAGTTTAATTTTTCAAATTGACAAATTGTTGCATATAAGAATTCTAAATATGGCGTTTTAATACCATAATCATCAGCTAATAAAATTGGTTGTAATAATAATAAATCAGTGTTTAAATCCAGTTTATTGAACAAATTATAAAATAATTGAGGAGATTTAATGTATTCAATATTGGAATTGATATTTGATCTACCTTCATAATCAGAAGTCCAATTTTGATATAGATTAGATTCATTATCAAACCCATTAGGTAATTTGCAACCCATAGTTTTAGCAACTGTGATCAGTTCCGTTACTAACCCACTTAGTAAAGGTTTTGCTAAGATTTGATTTGACAATTTTGAAGGATTTTGTTCTTCGAAAAGAATTAATAAAGGATCAAAACAAATTTTTGGAATTGCTAATTTCCATTGCTCAATTAAAAATTCTAAGAACGTTGAGTTTAAAATAATTTTTAAACCATCTTTATTATCATATTGAAATAATTTTGATAATGCATTTAAATTTTGTTGAGTTGATTTTGAATATTTTGATGAATTTGTATTAGATTCACCCAAGTATAATTCTCTTTGTTTGTTTAGGATGATGTATTTATTCGTTGAAATAAATCTAATATCAGAAGTCAACATTATTGAAAAAATAGATAATGGTAAATTTGAAGGTAAACAATTTCTTAAAAAAGTTTCTAGATTGATAAACCCAGTAGACTCAACTAAAATGATTGAATTTTTGCTCAAGAATGGGATTAGATTATTAGCAATTATTGAAATATCTTGTAAAGATTTCGAACTGATCAAAAAAATATCATACTTTGTCTTAGAATCTAGCTGACTAAAACTGTTAACAAGGACATCAGGAATGAATTTAATATCTTTAAAATTGTCATCAATGATTGAAATTGGTTGAATTGGGTCTAATTTTTCATTAACGGTATGAACATTAAATTTTGAAGAATTTTGCAATTTGTATGAATAATATAAAAGGTTTGGATTAGAACCTATTGATAAAACGTTTAAACGATTACCAGACATGATTGAATATAAGCGAATGAACCAATGAAGGAATTAACAAACAGACACAACACAACTGTTTCAGATGAAGAGGGAACCAAAACAAGACAAATTTAAATTGGGAAGCAACGAACCAAAAAAAAACTGAATAATAATAATAAAAATATTAATAGAAAATTGTCCAGGGTAAAAAAAAAAATATAAATAAACAACTGTCTGTGGGTATGTAGGAATCACGGGCGCAGTGAAACAAAATGTTCCCGACTCTATAAGATATAAAAAAAGAAGTGAGAAGCTTTTGAGCAGAGTGGCTGTGGGTGTTGCTGGACTGAGTGAGCAAGCGAATTTGAATTGACGTTGGTGAATGGATACTAGATAGAGATCTAAACTGGATTGTAAATAAATCTCTATTTTGTTTATTTTTTTTTGTATCCGAAATTAATTTTTTTTGTTAAATTTTTTGTCCTCAAAAATTTTCGGAATTAAAAATAGAAATGTTAGCTCCGAAACTCCGGACAGTCACGTGATACTCGGAACAAATTTATCCGAAAATTCTCGTCCGCGAATTTTTTTTGTTTTTTTTTTCTCCTCCAATTTTTCAACAAAAAAAACATTTAAATTTGCCACTTTTCCATTGAAATTTTCACTAATTTTATAAAAAATCTCCTCTCCCCTTCGAATTCCTCCACTGAAGCTGGAGAATGAACTGTTAGACAGGTATCCTTGTTTCAGTTTCTGTGTGTGTGCTTTTTTTGTCTCCCGAAACTCTAATTTATCCATACTTTTTTTTTTTTACCCGCACGCATTTTATTGGTAAATTATTTTTGTGTCAATAATTTTATTTTATTCAAATCAGATCCGTGTTTTTTTTCACTTCACATACAAATAGCTACATCATCATGGCTGTTCCTTCAAAGAGAGAGGGTCCAATTGAAACTGTTGAACTGAATAAAAAATTAAAACTAGCGAAACTCGAAAATATTGATAAATCTCAAGTGTTGAACAATATCAATGATAATAATAGTAATAATGCTAAGCTACAACAATTTAAAAATGCCCCATTAGACGATTGCATTGACTACATTTCACTACAAAGTTCATTGTCTTTATTACAATCAAGATTGAAAACAATCAAACGTGATATCAAAGAAATGAATACGTTAAAACAAAATATCAATTCATCACAGGACGTTAAGCAAATCACTAAACTTATATCCAATAATTCAGATTATTTAAATGAAATCAATTATAAAGGTGCATTTATTAGATGTCCTGAAATTAATTGGAAACTGGACTATGGCTTAGATATTGATGAAATCGATCCAAATAATTACAATGATGAATTAATCAAAATCAATGATGAGTATGAAATTATTAAAAGAGATCAGTTCTTATTTGGGTTTGATAAAACATAAATATAGTGTCAGGGACCCAATTTATGAAACCAAAAAAAAGAAACACCTAATTTCACTTTCTACTTATTTATTATTGCTAATATTTACATATCACAGTGGAGAGAGGATAGAAATATAAATCAAAGGACATTAGTTTATTAACAGCAACCATTCAAACACATTTTTTTTCAATTCAATGATCGACCTACTTGCAATTCAAAACAAAGTTGCTACATATATGTAATTGTTTAACTCATATAAACATTTTAATTTTTTTTTTCTAGAAAGGACAAAGTATAGACTTTATATAGTACTAAAATTGTAGATAGATAATGTAATATTTAATTTATGGTAATTTAACTTATATAGATTAACGAGAAAACTCATAATATCTCTATTTGAAATCTTCAATTGCTTTCTTAATTCCAGCAGGGTTAGCACCAATAATTTTACCGATTGGTTCACCATTTTTAAACAATATAAAAGTTGGCATTGCAGTGATTCCATATTCTCTTGCAATATCATTTGATTCATCAACGTCAACTTTTAAAAATTGAACGTCTTTATATTCTTGATTAAATTTCTCAAGAATTGGTGAAATTGCCTTACATGGACCACACCAAGTTGCGAAAAAGTCAACAATTGTTAAATTTTCACTTTGAATTAATGATTTAAATGATTTCAAATCATTTGATTGTGGAATTGTGCTTTGAAATCTACAAGAGTTAAGCAACGTATTTGGTTTGATTGGGGCTCTTAATTGGAGTGCTGATGCACGTAGTAATGTTCTAGTTAATGACATATTCAAGTATTAATGTTCTTGTTTTTATAATATTGATATTTATCTAGTAAAGAGTGGAAGTTTGAAGATGTCATTTTTTCGGAGTTATATAGTATTTCACTAATCACGAATCATTAATCATATATACTAGTAACTAGACTAACTATAATTCAAGATATAATACTCTAATATTTATATAATATTCTCTATATACAACTTAAAGGAACTGCAAACCAATACCATATTGAATACCTTTTCTAACTGAATCATTTTCATGAACCACCAAAGGCAATACAAAATTCAATTCAAATCTAGCGACTTGATGTTTGAAAACCAAACCAATACCAAATCCAACTGATGGCTGATTTATCAAATTTTTAAAATTATCAACGATTGAATGATCCTTTTCATATCCTAATAATTTCCCAAAATTAATAAATTCGTGTAATTTGAAAACTGAATCTTTGGAAACGAATGGTAATTTATGGAAATGACTTATTCCACCATTTAAATATAAATCTCCTCCTAATGTATCATTTAATCCCTTTGGACCTAATCCATTAAAATGAAAAGATCTAACGTCATTTGGCCCACCAATATAAAATCTATCCATTAAATGACTTGGTTTATTGAATGAATATAACCAACCTGAATTTAATGAAACATTTAATATTTGATTGAACTTTTCGTTTAATTTATATGAAAAAGTTGATTCAATTGATTGTTTTAAAAATTTCGAAGTGTTGAATTTGTTTAAACCTGATAATTCATTAGTTATTATTAAACTTGAACCATTTGAAGCTAAAGTTTTATCATTTCTTGAATCATGAATGAATTTATAGATTAATGAAGATTTAAAATCTTCACCAGAGTGGAATAATACATTATTTGAAGCTTTTGAAGAATCAACGTTATTAATACTTCTAAAAACGTTCTCAATAGAAAATTCATGATTGATAGAATTTTGATTAATTGTGACAATTTTATTATTTAATCCAATAATTGATTGATCATGAGATATCCAATCAATCTTTCTATGATTTTTGAATATTGAATTTTCAAATCTCAGGTTTGATTTATTTAAAATTGGTGTTGTATAGTTCAATAAATATGAAGATTTAGTTCTTGTACCAGTGGTGGCATCTAAGATCAATGATTCACCTCCACCAAAGATATTTCTCCATTGAAATGTCATATATCCATCACCTTCACCATTCCCAATATTAGTACCAGTTTTAGCAAAAAATTTCTTGATTGGAGATAATTTTAAAAAAGGTTGAATGATTAATTTATCATCATGATTGTTTGTTGATTCTAACGATATACTGATAGGTTGATCTAATACGTTTAATTTTTGAAAATTTGAATTAACTAAATCAACAGATTTTAATAATTCATTGAAGTTTCTACTCTTCAATAATGGATCAATTTGTTTAATTATGAAAGAATCACGGAATTGTTCTGTTCCTTGAACGACAACGTTTCTGATATCTATTGCTCTTGTACTGTTTTTCTGAAATGCTTTTGATAGTTGATCGTTTGTTAATTTTTGTAGTATTTGAATTTTTTGTAATTCTAGTTGTTCTAATCTTTCCAGAGCTGGGTCCTTTCGAGGTTTGAAATTGGACTGTACTCTATTGGTCACACTGTCTTCATCTTTCAAGTCAAGAGACATTTTTCAATTAAATAAACTGAGTTAGAGTGTTCTTACTTAAAGATCTCTTATAAAAGAAATCGATTTGTTTTTTTTGTGGTCTGTGGGACTTCAGAATTCCAGGTTCGATCCCCAGTGGTGTACGGAATTACTCTTTAATTACTGAAGTCTATAAAGTATTCCTTTGAAATATGTGAATGAATGGATATCAATGGGTTCCAAACTCAATCAATAATCTGAAGGTTGATAAAATTGTAATTGAGAAAACATATACTCATCTTATTACTAAATCACTTCCCTCTATAATATTATCATCAGTTATAAAAATGGGTAAATTTTGTATTATCACTAAATAAATCCATCATCTTCAGTGATTTCTAACTTTGGTATTATTAAATTATTCAACCTTATAAGAGGACCCTTATCCCAATCTTCATCATTCTTATTATTATCATATTCATCATTATCAAAACTAATACCATTTTCTCTATTATTTTCTTCAATTAAAGGTCTTATACATTCTTTACCAGCTTCTGTTTTAAAATGTCTACCTAATGCATCAGTTCTTGCGAATTTTTTACCACATCCCCATTGAGATACACCATCTCTTAATGTTCCAAAACACTGAAATTTTTTATCACCTGAATGTAAAATCTCATGACGTTTCCTATCATGTTGTCTTGCAAATGTCTTACCACAAATGGGACAAACAAATGGTCTTTCATCTGTATGTGTTCTTAAATGAGATTTCAAATTATATGGTCTTGTGAATTTTTTATCACATAAGTGGCATGCATAAATTGAAGGATTTTTTTGAGTTTTATTAGGTTGTTGATTGTTTGTTGCTAAAGATAACATTTTTTCACGATTTTCTTCAGGTGTTAAAATTTTAGGTGGTTTTTTATTATTTATTGTTGATGATCTTGATCTTGATCTATTTCTTGAATTATTACTGGCTCTTCTTTGTCTTGATTGTCTCATTGTTGAATGTTGGACATTAACTGTTAAATAACTTTTATACTCACCATCATTCCCATTTTCCTTTTCTTCATCAACTTCATCGTCATCAAATACTTCATCATCATGAACATCACTATGAGACGAAAAATCATCGTTTTTCAATAAATGACCAGATTTTAAATGTTGTGAGGATTCTGAATTTGCCCTTGAATTAATTCTTGAAGATCTATTTGAATTACTGAACAACGATTCAACTTTGTGAGGTTTTTTTTCAAAATTTAACTCATGATCAGACACTTGTATTGATATATTGATTGAAGATTTGTTATTATTACTACTTAGTAGTTGCTGTTGGTGTAATTTTGAAAGTTTTTCATCATTAATCATTAAATTATCTTGAGTTAATTCCCAGTTATTATATATTACTTCATTATTACTGCTTTGTTTTTCATCATCATTATCTATATCATCATTAATCACATTCATATCTAATCTTGATAAATCATCAAGGTCTTGGAAACTAATCTCACTATTAACAGTAGATAGGTTGATATTGTTCAATCCATTTCCTATTGAGTTGAATTCTAAGACTCCAACACCGTTAATTGTATGTGTTCCATTATCATTATCAATAATATTATTACTATCATCATTAATATTGGTTCCGTAGTCTAAACTGTCACCAAGGAATAGTTGAGTTTCAACGTGAGAATCGAGTGGAATTTGAGCAGATGATAAATACGGAGAATTTTCAACAGATGATATTTCACTCATTACAGAACCACCATATGGAGAATTTAGAGAATTAGAGTGATGACTTTGAGGTTGATTAAACGAAGGGATATTGAAATCAATGTTTAAATAATTTGATTTTGATTCTTGTGTTGTTTGAAATGGCTGTTGATTGATATGATTACTATGATGTTGCTCAAATGGAGAAGGTATTTCAGATTGAGTATCAGTATCAGATGGGTGTAATTCTAACTCATTGAGTTGTTGTTGTTGTACATTTTGAGGAGGAGTAAGATTGAATTGGTTGATCTCATTTATTTGTAGTTGTATAGATGCAGAATGAATGTATTGCTTATGTTCAATTGATGGACCTATTGAATCATGGTATTGATTGAATTGATTATTGATATCAATGGGTGACAAGTTTAAAAACTGATCAAACATTGGGTTTTCGATATTTTTTCTTTTGGTTTCTGTGTCAAATAACTGATCATTCTCATCGTCAAGTTGATTATCGTTGAAAGACATTCCTTTATATAAATGAAACCAACAATCTCAACGACTAATATTTCTTCCCAGTTAAAATTCTTTTTTTAGTTGAAAAAGGCGGAGTTTCGGGCCAAAAGAAGCAATTGTGGCCTAATTAGGATAATATTTTCAACAGTTCGAAATCAGTGGAAATGTGCCAAATATCAGGAGCAAAAGTCTTTATCTTATGCAAGTAGATTGGTCTTATTGATAAGGAGATCTCTGTGATTAATTTGGTACCAATTTCTTGTAATTCCGTGGTGGTTCTATCCATAAATTTGTCTAATTCATCAACATGAACATTCTCATGAATATGAATCTGACAAGTATTATTAGTTGAGTTCAGTTGAAATAGTTGTAATGCTAAGTGCCATGATGGTTTGGACGTGGGCAACAGACCAAGGTTTATATGTGTTATGTCCAATTTCAAACCATGTAGTCTTCTGATCGAATTCTCATTATGTTCATTGAATATAAACACTTTAACAGATTCATCATAGATGAATTCCTCATCAGATTGGATTAGTTTATAAGAATATCCATTTGCCTTTAGTCCTCTGATCAAACCTTCACAACTCCATGGATTCAATTCGAAACAGAATACGTGTTTAGCATCTAATTTCAAATAACTTAACGTGAAATAACCAATTCCTGAATATAAATCAATGACACATTTATCTCTAACGTCACTGAAAGTATCCAGGATTCTTTTCTTTTCCTTGATATTACCACGACTGAACATGGTGTACCTTGGAGCCCAACTTTGATAAATTCCATTTTGTATAACGTTACACCAAAATGCATTTTGGAAATCTAATTCAGTTGGTTGGTCATATATTGATTCATTTGGTTCAGGACCAAACTGTCCATGGATTGGGATCAACGAGAATGGTCTTCTCATCACGTCATCCTCGACAATTGGTTTATTGATTGCAATGTGAGTTAATTTATTATTGAAAACTTGTGTAAGTAAATCAGTGAAGAATTGTTCTTTATTAATGATATTCGATTGGAACAGTTCATTCCATTCCTCTGAATCGAAGGTGTTTTGGCTGTTGATTAATAATAACGGAGTATAAATGGTGTATTTTCTAGGTAATCTACTGACTAGAATGTTGATGAAATCGTTATTTAATTTCAACTCTGATAATTTTTGACGTACGTGCGATTCTATTGATTTATTCTTGTTACCATTTGCGTCAATTATTGAATCGTTTTGAATTATTTGTATATTCTGAATGGATTTAATTGGATCTGGTATCTGATTTATATCATTTGTGGTTGTAGTTATGATGAAAATTTGCTCTTTTTTGGTGATTTTATGAGATTTTGACAATAATTTCGAGTCTTCCAACTCTGATTTGACTTCTTTAACCAGTTTTGAACTATTCAACAAGATTTGGATCGTCATTATTTATTTTTTGTTTATATTCGTAAATAAATTTATTGAATGAATTTTTTTTTTTGTTTGTTACTATTTATACTTAATACTCACTTTTAAGCACACAAACACTCAAAAAATAGTCCGTAAAGATGGAAGATCGCCCTTCGAAACGCCAACACGCAATCCACCAGCGTCTCACCAAGCTGGATGACGCTTTCAAAGTGGGAAAAGATCACTACTACAGACATGCTTTGCAGCAACTCCAACACAAGTTATCGACAATCCATCAGGGAATTAATGAGGAGTTACAAGAGTCAATCAAGGACATCGAGGAGTCCAGGGACTACGAGCTGGTGGAGTTATCACTCTGGGAGAGATTCCAGATCCAAAGAGCAGAATTTGAATTCGAATCAGATATAAGCAAGACGAATAATGAATATGATGAAATGGTTAAGTTGGTTAAAGAGAAGCTCTATTCCAATCTGGAAAGACAGATCAAGCAGTTGAAAGAGGACAAAGTGCTGCTGGATATGGCTAACTTCCATTCATACAGCATGGAGCCCTCATTACATGATTTACACAAGAATACAAGATCCACCACTAAGGAATTGAACATATTGACAAACAATGAGAGAAGAAATGGGTTGAGAAGGAGAAATGATATCTATTCCAATAACGAGGACAGTATGAACGATTCTGGAAATAACTCTAGTTCAAGAAGAAGGGTCAAGAAACAGATGACGTCCCATCAGAGTTCGAACGATGACACTGACACTGATCTAACCTCATTACTCTTCAATACTCAAAAGAATGAGAAAGTGAACATTCGTCACAGTTCGAAATCCTACGCTGCTCCCGTTGGTTTGAAGATCGAAGAAGTCAACGATGATCTAATACTGTTGCGTCGTTTAAAGAAATGATTTCTAATGAATTACTCTCTCTCTATAAATGTGTAGAGATAACCTCGAAAAAAAAAAATCACTGATTGGGAAATCACAATTTAATTCCATCCACATATAAAACCCACACAACAACAACAACAACCCATCCCTTGAAACCGTCACACACGTTCATTACAATCATGAGAATAACGCATCTCTTGAAAAAAAGACTGAAAATCAACAGATTTTTCTTTCCTTTTTGGTCTTTGATTCTCATTTCCATCACGTTGATAACTTCCATAGTCATCATCATCATCAATTTGAACCAACCTGAGTACTCTTTACACAACAGGACCAAATCAATGTCCTCTCAAATGGACTCCCCGTTCCATGAAGGTTGTATCGTACCAAACACAAACCAGCCGAGAGCCAAGGCGACGTTAATGATGCTGGCAAGAAACTCAGAACTTGAAGACGTTATTAAATCAATGAAGAATTTAGAACGTCATTTCAATCAATGGTATCAATATCCATGGACTTTCCTCAATGATGAACCTTTTAGTGAAGAATTCAAATCATCTGTTCGAAATTTAACTAATGCCAAAGTTCAATTTGGATTAATTGATTCACAATTATGGAATTTCCCAGATTCAATAACAAATACTTTTGATTTCAAAGAAGGTATTGACAGACAAGGTGATAATGGGATCATGTATGGTTCTATGGAGTCATATCACAAGATGTGTAGATTTTTTTCAGGTGGGTTTTATAAACATGAATTAATCAAAGATTTAGATTGGTATTGGAGAGTTGAACCAGATGTTGAATTTTTCTGTGATTTAACTTATGATCCATTCATTGAGATGGAGAAACATGGTAAAAAGTATGGATTCAATATCATATTAGAAGAGTTTCAAGAGACGATACCTAATTTATTCAGGATAACAAAATCATGGATGAAGAAGAATAATATTGAACGTAAAACTTCATGGGATTTATTCATATTCAATTATTTAGAATCATGGAAATTTAGAGATTTAGATAGATTTTATAAATTTTATAAAAACATTAAAGATGAATATTCAATAAGAGAAAGAATGGCTGAAATTTTCAAGATTGAATCAATTTTGAAACAAATTTCCAAAATAATTAAGATTAATGAGACACCATTAGAAACGGATGCAGATCTATCAGAAGATCTAATAAAAGAAGTCATTAATAGAGCTAAAGATCGTACTAAGTTACCAAGTTTACAAGGAGAACAAATAGATAATGAAATTTATAACTTATTCCATTTTTGGTCTAATTTTGAAATTGCTAGAGTTGATGTTTGGAATAATCCAACATATGAATCATTTTTCCAATATTTAGAAGACCATAAGGGGTTTTATGAGGAAAGATGGGGTGATGCACCTGTTCGTTCAATTGCATTGGGATTTTTATTAGATTTGAAAGAGATCCATTATTTTAGAGATATTGGATATCAACATTCCACTATCGTTCATTGTCCAATAAATCATGAAACTTCACAAATTATCAAATATGAAGAATCAGAGAATTATAAATTACAAAAAGATTTGAAATTCAATAAATTTTGGTCAGTTTTCGATAACGTTGAGAAATTAGGTGGTGCAATTGGTTGTAGGTGTAGATGTCCTTCAAAATTTGAAGATATTGAAGATTCAAGCACAAATTTTTATAGAGATTGGATTGGATTAAATTCAGATGGTTATAATCCTAAAAATGAAAGAAAAAGTATCACCAGATTAGAGAAAAATGTTAAGAATCAATTGAAGAGAAAGAAATTGATATAATCCTACTAGACAATGTAATATAAAAAGTTAATAATTATAAAACTTGTAATCACGTATATCTACAATATTCAATATAAACGTTAACCGTACTTTAACTAATATACAAACCATTACCATAAACCGACATTAAAAACAATAAATGAAAATAACCAATTGGGATCTAGTTACCAAAACCATATAAGGTACGACCTTGTCTTTTTAAAGCATAAACAACGTCTAATGAAGTAACAGTTTTTCTTTTAGCGTGTTCGGTATAAGTGACCGCGTCTCTGATGACGTTTTCTAAGAATGATTTCAAAACACCTCTGACTTCTTCGTAGATTAAAGCAGAAATACGTTTAACACCACCTCTTCTTGCTAATCTTCTGATTGCTGGTTTTGTAATACCTTGAATGTTATCTCTTAAGATTTTTCTGTGACGTTTGGCACCACCTTTACCTAAACCTTTACCACCTTTACCTCTACCGGACATTATGAGTTAATTGATATATTTATCTGATTGATAGACTAAAAATAGTTAAAATTATTGTGGATTCAATGGGGGAATCGACTTCTTTTTATATGAAATTGAATTGAGTATTATTGGTAAACAATTAGTGCTGTGTGTTACGCATGAAATATGCAGTGTGTAAATCTCAGACTCGAGTTTTGTTAGTGCTGCAAGTTACGCGTGTATTGTGTAAATATCAGTCCATAAACAGAAATCGTTCTGGCAGTTACACATGCGTAATTTAGAGCACAGTGAGCACATCCCTGCGTAATTGGCGACCACACAGCCCACAAGTTACGCACCTCGCAGCGTAAACCGCCTTTTGTTTATCTTTTGTGTCATTTAATTCTCAAACGAAAACAAACATTTCCACTCTTTAAATTTCTGTATAAAAATCACTTCAATTCCCACTTATCGCATTTTGAGCCAAATTTATTTCTTCTTATCCTTATCAAGTCATCATGGCCAGAACTAAACAAACAGCAAGAAAATCAACCGGTGGTAAAGCACCAAGAAAACAATTAGCCTCAAAAGCTGCTAGAAAATCAGCACCAGCTACTGGTGGTGTTAAAAAACCACATAGATATAAGCCAGGTACTGTTGCCTTAAGAGAAATTAGAAGATTTCAAAAATCTACTGAATTATTGATCAGAAAGTTACCATTCCAAAGATTAGTTAGAGAAATTGCTCAAGATTTCAAAACTGATTTAAGATTCCAATCTTCTGCTATCGGTGCTTTACAAGAATCTGTTGAAGCTTACTTAGTTTCATTATTTGAAGATACCAATTTAGCTGCTATCCACGCTAAGCGTGTTACTATCCAAAAGAAAGATATCCAATTAGCTAGAAGACTAAGAGGTGAAAGATCATAGTTCTGTGTCTTTTCCTGGATTGTGGTTTTATATTTACTTTGTTTTGTGTATATTAGATGGGAATTTTTAATGATTACGGTTAATAATTACTAGTTAATTAGTTGTAGATTAAATATTTGTGATAAAAAAAATTAATAGCAACCTAAGTCAATATAAATTACATCATGGAAAATTCAATCCTTTACACACTAAATATACAATCAAGTAAATATGGGTCAAATAACAGAAATCAAAGATGAAATCGTCAATAAAACAACGTCAGAACCTTCAATTAGTGAACAAATTTATCAATACTCTCGCACTCCATACCCTTCATGGTTATTATCTTCATTATTATTAACAACTCCATTATTTCTCAAACAACCAGTTGTTTCAACAATTCCGGTCTCAATGACCACAACAGCTCCATCCTTCATCAAATCGATCTTTGCTAACAATAAGAGATTAAAGATTGGTCCATCACCAATCAATTCATTGTTATTCGCATCGGCTTTTGGGTTAGGTGGTTGGATCATTCAAGATGGTGATATTGAAAGTGGTTGTGGATTCATCACTGCTTGGTCATCGTTATATCTTATTGTTAATGCAAGATCAGCTTTGACAGCGTTGAGATATGGTAAACCATGGCCTCTGTTGTTGGCTGGTGTCGCTGGTGAAAATGCATATATCCATGGTAAGAGATTCTTCTTCACTAATGGTGATGGTTTATGAATTTTGAACATACAGTTACATAAAGTTGGATTTGGATTCTTTTCAAATACATGTACTCCCTGATTCATATATACCGTTAATACATGATATGTACAATAAATCATTGTTTTTTATATATAATCACCATTCTATAGGCAACCAATCATTCTTGATTGCAGTTTTAATTATCTCTTCATCATCATATAACTCAATGAATTGTTGATCTAATGGTCTTATCTTGGGAGCAGCAAATCTTCTATATTCATCTAAAATCATAGTTAAACTCCAATTCTGTAACCGTCTTATACAACCAACTAAACAACCGGTTCTATGTTTTCCTCTATTACAATGGATTAATAATGGATGATTGTTGGGGTTGATGGCAATTTCTAATGCTTTTGTTAAAATTTCGTCAGAGATTTTCACAAATGGTTCTTTATTACCTGACATACTAACTTGAAAAACATTAATGTTATTTTCTTTAGCAAATTTAACGTTATCTTCAGGATATTCTTCAGGAACTAAAAACAAAATTGTTTTCAAATTTAATCTCTTTAGATATGGGAAATTTTCAACTTTGGGGAACGATGATCTATATATTTTACCAACAACATTTGAAAAATTCTCAGGTGGTGAATATTCAATAAACTTATTATGTCTATCGCTACTCAGATCATTAATGTTATTAAATCTTAACAATCCATCATCAAAATTCTTCAAAACTTTCTTTACTCTAACCCCATTACATCTTTTATTACCATTATTATTCTCAATATTATTATTCTTATCATTGTAATCATCATTCATTTGCACATCAGTATTATTTTCTTTATTACTCTTCTTAACGTCTTCAATATACTCATCGATATATCCCTCATCATCAATTCCATCACAATTCTTATTCTCAGGTTCATCAAACATATCGTCATCTGAGTGATATCGACTATTAAATCCACTATTGTATACGCTGTTGTTGTTGCTAAACCCAGTCATATCGTGATTCAGCGGCACATCTTCCCCTACATCATCATCTAAATCCATTTGGAATTCCTGTTCCATCTTTAACAACTAATTTTTTTTCTTTCAAAAGTCCCTGCCTTTTACGTTATTTAAGGTTCTTATCAAAGCCCCTGTTTGAGAAAATATGTAGTAAATATCTGAACTATAAGTGAGTGCGTGTTTGTGTGTGTGTGCGTGTGTTTTTGGACACTAAAACATAACTAAAGCAGCTGAAAACACGTATATATTTGAAAATAAATGAAATGAGTATTAAACCAGTAATGTAAATAATCTGTATTATCAAATGACTCAAAATCCCAGTAAAACAAACCGAGAAAAATTTGGGAAAATGATATAAGTTGAGAAAAACAGTTGTATTTAACCTAGTAATTACCAGTGATTCAACACTTCTGAGACAGATTGAAACGCAACTCCAAATTCTTCATTTTTAGAGAAATTTTAATGTTTTTTTTCAACTTTTTTTTAATTGGTGGGAGATTTCACGTGACTTTCGGAAACTGTTTATCCGAGTTTGTTTACCCGAAGAAAAAAAAAAAAAAAAACTGGTCTTTTTCATATAAAAATCCACAACTAAGTAGGAGAAATGGACGCGTCACAAGAGGAGGATCTCAAGAACAATCAAGGCAAGATAAGGATTAAACTGATCGGTGCAGGCACAAAGCTACAATTTGCTGTCAAAAAGACAAACAAATTGAATAAAATCATGAGACTATACGCGCCACAAACAACAAATGTAAAGACTGGTAAGCCATATAGATTAAATGAATTGAAGTTCAGTATTGATGGTACTTCTATAAAGCCAACCAACACGCCTGAGGATCTTGGAATTGAAGACTCTGATGAGATCTTAGTTGAGCCTGTGCATCCAGGTGATGGTGGATGTTATATGATTTAGATCTATAGATCTGTACGGGTGCTATTGCTGGTTTCTCAATAGATTTATATGTCCTATTAATGATTAGTTTGTTCCCGACTCTTTATGTGTTGATAATTCGTGTGGTATATGTTTAATTCTTGAAATATTCTCATCATTTTTTTTATATTGATTTTTCCCACTTATAATTTGTTTACTTTTTTCTATTTTGTCTTTAGATAGTGGATATATTGCTTGTTTTGTATTATTATATTAATACATTGATATTATTAAAATATTGTCATGATTTTCTATGTATTCTATATAATATTCTCTAAATCTCCATCCAAATAAATTTCATTACTCATAAATAAACTATCATACATAACTTGATCATTACCAAAATTCAACGTATCAAATTTCAAATCATCTTGAATTTCAACTAATTTCAAATCATTTCTAATCCCTTCACTAACTTCCAAAATTCTTTTCATCGTGGAATCTAGTTTACAACTGCTTAAATATTCAATTATATCAGAAATATGATTTAAAGTTGTTGTCTTATCAATATATTCATATTCTTCATCATCATCATCGAATTTCAAGTATAATTCATTTAAATCGTTTGATGTATTTGATAAATAAATGAAAAATAACGATAGCACTAAAATTGATGAATATCCATACATACAATCAGTTGATAAAGCACCATAATTAAACCTTCTTCGTAATGATAACTTCATCAATTTTGAAATCATAATAGCACTTTGAATTCCAGTCCTTATAATTAATAAAATCGTTTCATCTTCTTGAACTTTGAAATTTGTTGTGGTAATGTATAATAAAAATGGTAACGTCAAAGCAACTGTATAATAATTAAATCTTAAAGATAATTTAAAATCAAATATATTGGAAATTTCAATCAATTTTTTAATTTTCAATTCAATTCTTATTGAATTTAATTGATTCTTCATGTTTAAAGTTCTTTCAATATTCATTAAACTTATTGGTAAATCTGATAAAATTTTACGATCTGTAACGATTTTATTTAAAAATTTTGACAATTTTAAACTTGATACAAAATATTTCTTGAATTCTTCACTAACTTGATCATTTTTACTTAAATCTGGATAATCTATATCAATTTCATCTTCATTCAACGTGCTTGGTCTACCGAAAGTTGAACATAATGTGGATTCATATTGATATAATGACCAAAATACTTGTGTTTGTAAATCTGAATCTTCTGATCTTTTGATCATCTTTCTATGCATTCCTAACGATATTGATTGTCTGATGGCTAAACCAATTAAATTCCAAGCTGCATCTCTATTTTTATTCGCATGTAGATAAATTGCATATAAAAATAAAAATTGAATTGAATTTAGACTTGAACCTAATGAAACTCCTGTTAGTATAAATTTCAAAGTTTCATCCATTTGAATAGATTCTAATGAATTATTTCTTAAATCATGATCAATTAATCTTGAACCTAAGATCCAAACTAAATAAATACATCCAATATCGGCATTAGCTAATTCTTTATCATCTTCATTGTTTAAATTTTTCCAATATTGATCATGAATTAATCTTAGTTTAAATTCATCAAATATGAAATAAAAAGGATGGAAAAATTTAAAAAATTGCTCTAAATAGAAGAAAGATTCCTCTTTTGTTATAAATTTCAAAATTGGGAATTTTGGTTCTTTGAATAATGATTCGTTGATTACTCTATTAGTCACGTATTGATGTTCTCTTCTATTTTGAAATAATTCTGCATCTTTATCAAACGATAAACTTTTTCTAAATGATCTTTTCAATAATAAATTACATAAAACACTGAATAAAACTGGTGTACCTCCACTACCAACATAATGAGAGCCACCTTTGGAATCATAAAATAAAGTTTCTGAAACTGGATATTGTTCTTTATTTGGAATTGGTTCTTTATTTAGGGAGCTATTGATAGTCGTTCTTGAATTATTATTCAGATGGTTTGATGATAATGAAGAATTTGAATTATTTCTAGATAGTATATTATTCGAATTATTATTGGGTGTTGATATACCAGATATTGAACCGTTAACTTTGGGGATAAATGGTTTCAAGATCTTACTTTCTAGTTCTATATTCTTTAAGTCATCATTCTGATTGTTATTGTTCATATTAATACCTAAATTTTCACCTAATTTGATTAATTCACTGACATCGTTAATATCCATATCCGGATAAAGACCTTGAACTAGATTTAGCACAGTTTGATAATGGATTCCTAGATTTTCAATGGATCCATAAACTCTTCTTCTTCTTGTCAAACTAGTGATACATTCAACTTTTGCTCTGATGCATGAGTCGCAAGGAAATGATTTATCATGAACTTTTGCATTATGATCTTTTGGGTCTGATCTGATACACTTGGTCTTCTTAGTCTTACAACGGTCACAGCTAAATACGGCACGTTGACGATCTTCTGGAGCAACTGTCCGAGGCTTGTGGACTTTCCCTTTGCTGCTGGTCATTTCTCTCTCTCTCTCTGGTCTCTCTCTCTTTACAATAAAATCTTCTCTTTTAACTAACAGAGAGATTATCCGAAAGACATTCTTGAAAAGTAAACATTGAAGCAAAAGAGAAATGAGACATAAAGAGATCATCCACACTATAAATCCATAAACAAATACAAATGGCATCAGTCAGCTCATCAATCACAAACCTCACAAAGACAATTGTCGGTGCTGGTCTCTTAGCAATCCCATTCGCATTCAAAGCTGATGGTATAGTACTAGGACTATCATTAATCATATTGGCAGCAATGGCATCTGCATTTGGTTTAAACATCATCACAAAAGTATCACTTGAGAACTTACATCATCAAGAATCATCATTCTTCCATCTTTGTGCAATAACGTATCCGAAACTATCATTATTATTTGATTTCAGTATCTTTATCCAATGTTTTGGTGTTGCTTTATCATACCTTGTCATCGTGGGTGATGTGATCCCTGGATTAATAGATAATGTTTTAACTAGAAATCAAGTTATTATTGCTTCATTGGTCGTGATCATTCCATTGATCAGTCTAAAGAAATTAGATTCATTGAAATTAGGTTCATTAGTTGGATTACTTGCAATTTTTTATATGGTTTGTTTAATCTTATTACATTTCACGATTGATGATATTTCTGAAACTCAAGGACATTTGAAGATCTTTGAAATTGGTGAATGGAATGATATCATTTCAAGTTTCAATATAATAATATTCGCATTCACAGCTGCTCAAAACATATGTACCATTTACAATGAAATTGCCATTAAAACTCAAATGAATTTTGTCGTTTATTCATCTATTATTATCGCTTCTTTGTTATTCATTGTTGTTGGATTGGCAGGATACGTTGAATTTGGTGATAATATTCAAAGTAATGTGATTCTAAACTATGATTCTGATTTAATCAGTACTAAACTTGGTAAATTTTCATTAGCGTTAATGGTTATATTGTCATTACCACTGATGTTTCATCCATGTCGTATATCTTTCAACAACATGATTTATTGGATTGAATTACAATATTTCCATTCTAAACGTGATGAAGAAGATCAATTAATAGTTGGTCATAATGATAATGAATCAGTTGTCATTGGGAACAATGTGCCATTTCCTCAGAAAAGGTTTATTCAATGGTCTGTTTTATTATTGACTGTGTTGTATTCATTAGCTTTAAGTATTGATTCTTTTGAGTTAGTGTTGGCTTTAGTAGGTGCAACTGGCTCAACTTTAATCTGTTTTATATTACCTGGTTTATTTGGATTTAAACTATTAAAAGATCAAAATGAAAGATTTTGGTGTTTGGCCTTAAGTGTTTGGGGGATTATTATGATGTTTGTTTCTGTTTATGCTACATTGTTTGTATAGGAACTTATATTGTTAGATAATCATGAGTATTATACCCAGTGGGTACTATGAAACAGACGAATTTATTCATTTTTTATAAATCATTACATGAAATTAAAAAAACTTTTTTGTATTTATGTGAATACCACAATAGCATTGTTGCTAAACTCCCCCCTACTCTTCTTCTAAATATAGATATATATATATATATATAAAACATTAAACTCTTTGCAAATTAACTAAATAAATATAAATATCAGAACGCTTTTTTATATATAATGAACCCCCAAAAAAATTAAAGAAAAATCAACATTAAAAAGAATTGTTATAAAAAAATCTCTTTTAAATGAAAGAATATATATCCTCTCAATCTTCATCATCACTTCTAACGTCATCTGCACCTAACCCTGCAATCACTTTAACTGCAACTTTACCAATTAAATACATCCAAATGATCATAATCATTTGTAATCCAGCTAATAGTAAGATGAAGATGTTGATAATTTGATCAGTGTAACATCTTTTGGAAATAACACCTTGCACACATCTACCTGATTCCATCAATTTACTAGCTTTTGTGGCACAATGGTATAAGATATAATTATACACACCATGTCTTAAAACAATCCATAATATCAAAAAAAATCCAAATAAGATATCACAGATTAATTTAAATCCACAATATTTTAAAACTTTTGCTAATGATAAGAAAATATCAACAACGTCCATCATTACCAATATAACGTTTCCTATTTTAGTGAAATAATAATAATATGAACCTAATACTAATAAACAAGTTATGATATGATGAGAAAACATTTGAGCATAATCTTTTCTTTTAGCTTCAATGTTTAAGATGAAGATTTGTTGTAACCAACATGCCATTTCTATTAAATAATAAGATTTGAATAAACCATCCATTTGATCATGAGGCCAGTTGATGTATAAATTATCGTTATTCAAATAATAATCTGAATTATAATAAATATAAAGTCCAAATGGGAAAGAAATTAAATAATAAATTAAATACCAACCTTGTTCTTTAAACCTTTGAACAGATTTATGGTTTGATACATTCATTTTGATTGCAATTGGTCTCAATATATAAGTCATTGCAAATGAACGAACGAATGTCACTATGAAGATCCATGTAAAAACGTAATATATGTCGTTTATATGGATATCATATTTATTTGAATTTGGGTATCTGTTTTGTAAATGGATGAATTTATCAAAAAATGGTTGAGTTTTAGGAATTATATTGCAAAGATAGATTAAAGCCACTACCGAAAACGATAATTCTAGTTGATATCTATCTAGATTGTTGATTGCTTCACCTTCATGATATTCTGGATGTTTATCTGTATGTATATGACCAATTGAATTGGAAATTTTTGTTGAGATCGTTGATGAAGAAGAAGTGACGATTTCCCTTGTGGTTTGAGCTCTGTCTGAGCTCTTCTTTCCAGGTCGTGAAGATCTGACGTCTGAGCAAGTGCTGTAAGTGGCCATGATGAGTTTTAGCGACTTAGCAGCTGGAGAAATTGGACTGAGATTTGTTGAGAGATCTGAAGGAATTTTTTGTAAACAAAAATGTATGAAAATTTTAAGTCACGTGGAAAAAGTGGAAATAGTTCTACTAGAGAGAAGTGTTAATACTATAGTGGTGGTAATATATCATTAAATATCATGCATTCACCTACTCAAAAGAACCAGCTCCAAAGGCTTCTTACACTTATTCTCATCATAAGATTCCCAAACTTCATACAAAGTGATCAACTCTTGAACTGCTTCAGCAATCTCAGTTAAGTCGATATTGGAATATCCTAAAAACGTGACAAAAGTCTTCAATAAGGCATCATTCATCAACGCTTGAGAATTTCTCTGTTGTGAAGATAAAGATTGATTCATGTTCCCGTTATTACTGGCAGGACCATCGTTGTTCTTACTCTGTTGGGACTCGTTATTCAACTGTTGGATTCTGTTGTTCTTCAACACTATAATCAAATAGATTGCAGCTGCAGCGACGACATGAGGTGGGAACAATAACGGTAGATCTGTGACATAACTATCGTTTATGATTGACCATGAAGATTGTAGCTCCTCTGCTGATAATGCGTTTGCCTTAGGGGTTGTTATTGTTTTATTGTAGGAGTTTAATGATTCATTGATCAATAATAATGATCTATATGGATGATGGACGATTAGATATGTGTCTAGTTCTTCAATGAGATAAAATTCAAATTCAGCTAATTTGGTTGCATCATGAGGGATGTACTCTGGCCATAAGTTTCTAGCTTCAGAGACTATCGTTCTTATATGTTGAGGACATTCTTCTATTTTGCAAGCTAAATAGATACAAGTTGTGATGAGTAAATACAAGTTGATCTCTTTCAACGAGACTTTGGTTAAGAATCTGATGAGGTACACTTCTGCAGTGGAAAGTGCTATCTGTCTGATACTCAGTCGTCTGCCCAACTTGTTGACGAGTGAATGGATGTAGATTCTCATGTAGATGTCGCATTGGATGGGGACTTTAGATATGATGTTTGCGTCTTCCATTGACTGTTCTAGTTGTCTTAGCTGGAGTCTTGATTCCTGCAGGGCTTCTCTGGTGAACTGCCAGTGCATTCTCTGTGTGGACGTCCAGTAGTCAGCAGCCATACTTTAATGTAATGGAATAGTAATAGTAGTAATAGTAATAGTAGTACAGTGTAAGTGTAAATAGTGACAATATTCTGCTGTCCGGATCAATTTCCTCATATAAAAAAACTTTTCAAACTTTGAAAACTTTTTCTTCTTTCCATTTTTCTCTGATTTAAATCTCGTGGCCAAAGAATTGTTGTTCGAAACTGACAAAAGGATGAAGAAGTCTCATCAATTCAACTCGTTTCGGGGAAAGTCTCCCACCGTTTAAACGGAAATCGTAGTGAGGTTATTGAAGTTATCAAAACTCACTAAAGACGATCATTAATACCCGTCTTTGGTGATTCAACTCTTTCACCAGTTAACTTG
Source organism: Phaffomyces orbus (assembly GCA_003708145.3). NCBI lineage: Eukaryota > Fungi > Ascomycota > Saccharomycetes > Phaffomycetales > Phaffomycetaceae > Phaffomyces > Phaffomyces orbus. The sequence continues at coordinate 371,705 of PPNK03000001.1, forward strand.
GATAGTTTTTATCAAAGACTGTGATGTCGATTGTTGTCGGTTGTAAATGTTTGGAATTCTCACTCCTATTGAGTCTTTAGTGATGGAGGATTTATCATCTTTTCCATCGGGAGTTCCTTTTTTACTGGCTGAAACTCTTGATTCAAAATCACTCTTTTGTTAACATTCAAGTTCATGGCTGGGATATGCGTTGCTTCACACTACAAAGACCAGTGGTTTCTTGATTAGTTCTTTGTTCTTCAATCAGGTGTTTATCCATGGTTTGAATACTTTGGTATTTGTGGTTTTAATGACCTAAACGATAGATATAACAATTGTCTTTAGTGTTTCCACTAATTTCAACCCAATGGAGCTTACTCTTGTGCCACGAGATTTAAGTCTTTTTTAAGCCTGGGGGAAGAGAGATTGTCTGTCTCCATGCATAGTCGAATATGCCAGTCTTGTATAGATCCATTTATAATTGATTCTAAATGATGAGATATTAAGCAACAAAGAGTCAAGCTCAGAGTGTTAAAAAGACACGGGGACGAGAATTGCAAATTATTCCTGATGATGATTTATGATGGATGTGAATATATGGATAGATGTACTTGTGATGTATATGCTTATTATTATCTCTATATCTCTCTCTATATAAGTACCTCATTTTTTTCACCGAATTATTATCAAACGATACATTAAATCCCCCCCCACCAAAGTGTTGAAACTACTGAACCACACGAAAAGACTCATCAGGATGTCAGATCTCAAGTACTTCGACATTGGAGTGAACTTCACTGATCCGATGTTCCAAGGATACTACCACGAAAGACACCATCATAAGTCAGATCTTGAAGAAGTCATATTAAGAGCTAAAACGTTCAACGTTAGAAAGATGTTAGTCACTGGTTCTTCGTTGAAAGAGAGTAGAAAAGTATTAGAATTAGTGATGAACTACCCTGGGTTATTGTATGGTACCGTTGGTGTGCATCCTTGTAGTGTTAATGATATCAAGAAACATGAATTTGGTGAGGAGTCATATTTGAACAAGTTGAAAGATTTAGCAATGACTGGTAAAAACACAGGATTAGTTAAATCATTTGGTGAGATTGGATTAGATTATGATAGATTACATTATTCATCAAAAGAAGATCAATTAAAATATTTTGAATTACAATTACAAATAGCCATTGAAGTTCAATTACCATTATTTTTACATATGAGATCAGCAAATGATGATTTCATTAGAATTCTTTCTAAATATTGGGATGATTTACCAAAAGGTGGTGTTGTTCATTCATTCACAGGTACTTCATCAGAGTTGGAACAATTATTGACAAAATTTCCTCAAAATTTATACATTGGAGTCAATGGTTGTTCATTGAAAACAGAAGAAAATTTACAAACTGTTGTTAAAATTCCAATTGAGAAATTATTAATTGAAACTGATTCTCCATGGTGTGAAATAAGAAGAACACATGCTTCATATAAATATTTAACACCATATCCTAATGAAGCATACCCTGAATTAATCACTCGTCAAAGTTCTGAAATTGGTTTAAACAAATTAAACGAATTAAAACCAATTGGTTTAAAATTAGATCCATTATTACCATTCCCATTATTGAAAAAAGATCAATATGATAGATATGATCCATCAAATATGAAATTAATTGGAGAATTTGCAACACCTTTAATTAAATCAAGAAATGAACCAGTTCATATTGGACAAGTTGCTGAAATTTTATCAAAATTGTTGAAAATTTCAATTAAAGAGATTGTAGAAATTACTTATAATAATGGAGTTAAACTGTTTGATATTGAAGAAGAATTAGAAGATGGTGAATATTATGGATATTAGACAAATAAATATATGAATACAAATCTTTCATGCAATAAATTGTGTATAATATACAATTGATTATTCATTTCCAAAATGAACACAATTAATCAAGAAAATAATAAGGATAATAATATAAAAAAAAAAGAGTTCAATTTTAAACCAATATAATAGAATAATAATCATATAACATGATAAAAAAACCATAACGAATTGAAACAACAAACATACAAAACAATAATTACTGATTCATAAAACTAACATTAAGGACATGAACGATGATAATAATAATAATAATAATAATACCAAACCAATATGAAAATCTATCTTTCCTTCAATTCTTCCTCTTCTTCTTCTTCTTTGATTTCACTAATATCATGTTGTTGATGATCACCTTCTTCATTAGTTGGACCTTCTTCTGATTTTGACAATGAAGTTAATGAATTGAATAAATTAGCAGAATCTAAATAAAAAACACCATTTTGATTAGTCAATACATTATGTTCTAATAACTGTTGAATAGAAAATCCTGTTTTAAAACCATCACCATTTGGATCGTTATCACCATCTTCAGTTGATATTGTTGTAGTGATACCATTATTATCATCAGTATTATCATTTTCATAAATTTTATCAGCAACTTCTTGGAAATTTTCTGAAATTGGAGCATCTTTTTTATCAATAATTGATTGTACCCATTCATCAAAAGTTTTACCGTTTAATAAAGCAACGATGATTATACTCATATTATCACAACCTATACCAGAACCTGTTGAAGTTGGAGCTAAACAGATATCTATTAAAGCTTCTGAAATTTGTTGTAAATTTAATCCATCAACGATACCTCTTCTAACACATTCTACAACTTGTTGTGAAGTTAAACAATCCCAAATCCCATCACATGCCAACACGATAAATTCATCATCCGAGGTCAATTCATGTTCAATGATATCTGGTAACGCAGTGACAACTTGTTCTTCAGCTGGTAAATCATTTGATTGTTTGAATTCAAAATCACCAATGGCTCTAGATAAAGCTAAATTACCATTAACTCTACCCATCTCGACAAACCCACCAGCAGCACAGATTCTTGCCCTTTCACCTTCGTTTGTTGGTTTATGGTCATATGATAAAGGTTTAGCAAACCCATTAGTTGATAACACTGTTCTTGAATCCCCAGCATTGGCACAGATGATTTTAGAGTCGTTGATCAATATAGTTGTTGCAGTGCAACCACAACGGTTATTTTTCAAAACATCATCTTTTAAGATATCTATATCTGCGTTTAAGAAACAATTTTGTAATGCTTTTGCATAATCACCGATTAAATAATCTTTTTCCTTGATGAGCAGTTTGTACAAGTTCTCACCACAGTATTTAGCGATCGACTCACCGCCATGACCATCGTAGACGGCAAAGAACGCGATGGGGTCCTTATCATTTGAGTGCTCCTGTTCCAACTCTCTTAGGTCTAGAATAGTTGTGTGGTCGTCTTCCATCTTGATTCTCCAGCCTTGCATTGAGGAGAGGCCGTAAGCGAGCTGTTTGTTCTGGCTGGACGCTGACTCCTTCTGAGTGACTGGCTGAGATAGAATTTGACCCATTTTGATTTCGTTTGTTTGTTTGTTTGTTTGAAAGTGAAGATTTTTCATGAAAATTTTTTTTGTTGAAAAAGAAAGCGTGAAAGAGTCACGTGAATTTGGTGTGATTTATCTATTCATTTATATGAAGGATTTATATGCTTTATTGGCTCATTGTTGTATTGTTTGATTGTGTCATATATGCATCGAATTAGTTATTCGTTTAATCATTTATCTATTCGTTATTCTCTTTAAATATCCATCTCTAATAATCACATCTTTATCTCTTTAAATGAATCATAAAAAATGAAAAATTTCTCTACAAAGACAACTGAAATAACCACACCAGAAATGAACTCAATTCAACCACCAATTGAGAGTCTCCTGGAGATCATCCACACTGACAGAACACTCGGTGAAGAGGACACCCCTAACTTGTACCCAATTTACTCCCTATTCACCAATGACAAGATCACTGCATTGTCTGCCTATTTAAAACTAACTAGGATTGGTGACCCACAGGGCAAGAAAGTTCACAGTTTCTTCTTTGAAAGTGCAAAGAACGGGGACACAGTCGACAGGTACTCGTTCCTAGGGTTCAGACCTACCAAAATCATCAACACAGGTCCAACGTTCGACAACGAAGTTGATCCTTTAGTCTTGTTGGAAAAAGAACTACTTCAATACAAACAAGCACAACTACCAGGGATCCCCAAATTAAGTGGTGGTGCCATCGGTTACATCTCATACGACTGTGTCAAATATTTCGAACCAAAGACGGAAAGACCATTGGAGGATGTCTTGAAACTACCAGAAGCTTCACTAATGTTATTCGATAACGTTGTTGCATTTGATAACGTCTTCCAAAAAATTCAAATCATAAACAATTTGAAAGTTGACATCAACGACTCTGATGAAAAAATCAGAGAAATTTATAACATCGTGGCTAATTCAATCAAAGAAATTGAATCAATTTTAATCGATGAATCTCTGCCTGTTTTATACCCTAAACAAGATAATATCGAATTGGGTTTAAATTTCACTTCAAATATAGGTCAAGAAGGTTATGAACAACATGTCGCTACTTTAAAGAAACATATCTTGAAAGGTGATATCATCCAAGCTGTGCCTTCTCAAAGAGTCGCAAGACCTACTTCATTACATCCTTTCAACATTTATAGACATTTAAGAACAGTCAATCCTTCTCCTTACATGTTTTATATCGATTATTTAGACTTCCAAATCGTTGGTGCATCTCCTGAATTATTAGTTAAATCAGATACCAAGGATAAAATCATCACTCATCCAATTGCTGGTACCATAAGACGTGGTAAAACCAGTGAAGAAGATGATTTATTAGCCTCTGAATTGAGAAATTCATTAAAAGATAGATCTGAACACGTTATGTTGGTTGATTTGGCAAGAAATGACGTTAATAGAGTTTGTGATGCTAAAACTACATCCGTTGATAGATTATTAACAGTTGAAAGATTCAGTCATGTCATGCATTTGACAAGTGAAGTCTCGGGGACATTAAGACCAGATAAGACAAGATTCGATGCCTTTAGATCTATCTTCCCTGCTGGTACAGTCTCTGGAGCTCCAAAAGTTCGTGCAATGGAATTGATTGGTGAATTGGAAAAAGAGAAAAGAGGTGTCTATGCTGGTGCCGTTGGTTCGTGGTCTTATGATGGTAAGACAATGGATACTTGTATTGCATTACGTACAATGGTTTACAAAGATGGAGTTGCCTATTTACAAGCTGGTGGTGGTATTGTGTTTGATAGTGATCCTTATGATGAGTATATCGAGACGATGAACAAGATGAAGGCCAACAACAACACCATTGTCGAGGCAGAGAAGAAGTGGGCCCATGAGTTGGGTTTGGTGTAGTGTCAATAGAACAACATATAACTACTATAGACATGTGTAGTAGTAGTATAGTAGTACACTTTATATCCGGGTAAATCAGAGAATCGTTCATGGAAAATATTTCAAGAGAAGCAAAAAAAACTAATCAACTCCTCCAAAATTCCACTAAATAATTTCTGAAAACACAAAAATGGCTGACGATCCACACAACTTCAAGTTCAGTCAATGCTTCGGTGACAAAGGCGATATCGTCAACAGAGACTCTGCAGATATAATCACAACCGTCGAATTCGACCAAACAGGAGATTATTTAGCAACGGGTGATAGAGGTGGTAGAGTTGTTTTATTTGAAAGAAATCAAAGTAAAAAAAATTCATGTGAATATAGATTTCATATGGAATTTCAAAGTCATGACGCTGAATTCGATTATTTGAAATCTTTAGGAATTGAAGAAAAAATTAATAAGATTAAATGGTGTAAAAGAACAAATGAATCTCATTTATTATTATCAACAAATGATAAAACTATAAAACTTTGGAAAATTTATGAAAAACAAATCAGAATGGTTAGTGAGAATAATCTAAGTGAATATCATTTCAAAAATAATACATTTACGAATAATACGATAAATAACAATAATAATCATAATAATAATAATACAGCAAATAATAGATTGAATTTAAATAGTTTAAAACTACCAAGATTAACGTTACACGATAAGATCATTGCAGCAACACCAAAGAAAATATATTCAAATGCTCATACTTATCATATCAATTCAATTTCAATCAATAGTGATGGTGAAACATTTTTAAGTTCTGATGACTTAAGAATCAATCTATGGAATTTACAAATCCCTGATCAATGTTTCAATATAGTGGATATCAAACCTGCTAATATGGAAGAACTAACAGAAGTCATCACAAGTGCTCAATTTGATCCTGAGAATTGTAATTTATTCATGTATTCTTCATCAAAGGGAATCATAAAATTAGCAGATATGAGATCAAACGCTTTATGTGATGCTCATTCAAAAGTGTTTGAAGAATATAATGATCCATCAAGTCATAATTTCTTTACAGAGATAACTTCAAGCATTTCAGACGTTAAATTTAGTTCAGATGGTAGATACATTGTAAGTCGAGATTATTTAACAGTTAAAATTTGGGATGTTAAAATGGAAAGAGAACCAATTAAAACGATCAAGATCCATGAACAATTAAGAGATAAATTATGTGATACTTATGAAAATGATTCAATTTTCGATAAATTTGAATGTTGTTTCAGTGGTAATAATGATTCAATTGTCACTGGTTCTTATAACAATAATTTCATGATTTATCCAGACGTTAAAAATCCAGAATCAAATGAAGAAATCGTTTTACAAGCAGATAGAAGTGCATTTAAATCAAGAAAACAACAACAATATAACATCAATAATAATAAAAGAAAAAATGGTTTACCATCAATGTTGAAAAGAGATTTAAGTTATGAAAATGTTAACTTCACTAAAAGTATATTACATTTAGCATGGCATCCTCGTGAAAATTCAGTTGCAATTGCAACAACAAGTAATTTATACATATTTTCTACATTATAAATAAATAGTTTTTTTTTTATATAGTCTCAATAAATTTCTGTGTAATAATTAATAATTTAAAATATAAATATCCCTACTCTTTGATATGTCTGTTAATAACAGGATTCCAGAATAAAGTTTTATCACCATCACCCCAAAAGAAATTCTTTGATCTAATATTTTCATAATCATATTGAACTGGCCAATCTTCATCTTTAACATGAGCTAAATGTTTTCTATGTTCAGCATGTTCAGCTTCAATGAAATAAGTGTTGACAGCAGTGGCAAGAACAGCTGGTGCAGCAATGAAATATGAAATCTTTCTCCAAAATGCTGAAGTTCCTTGAGCATGATGTTGTTCTGCTTTAATTCCATCTGTGAAGGCTTTAGCAGCTTTAGCATCACCACCTGCTGGGAAGGCTGGTTTTAATGCCCATGGTGGTAGTTCCGCGTGTGCTTTGGTGGATGCGTTTCTGATTGATTGGAAAGTGGTTCTTAAACCTGATTTAAACATGATTTAATTTTATTTAAATTTGATAATTTAGTCAAACTGTTTTAGTGTGATTCGTTTTTTTTTTGTTGGCTCATTTTTTTTTATTCTGTGTGGGTTCATTTTTAAGAATTTCTATTGGATGGAAACCGTTGACTTCCTGATTCGGTAATCGTAAATGAGAGGAAATATATAAAGTTGGTTACTACGTTTCTTTCATGATTGAAAGTTATTTTAATATCAGAGGGTGTATGTTTGTGGATGAATGTGTATTATTAGAGCAATGAATTAATTAGCAATTATTTTATTGAATTATTGAGTCGGGCCAAATTAGGAAATTTACAAAATTACATCAATTTTTTTCATATCTTTGTTTGACATCAACTTCAATGATTTGATTTCCAGTGATTTGATTACCAATGGCTATATTAATTGGGTTAGTAACTGATAGAAGTTGATCTTATATAATAAATAATACTTACTAAACCAACCTGGTCTGGTGTTATGATCTTTCCCAAAAATTTCCAATTTTCTAGCATGAGGACCAACTAATCTTTCCACAATTCCATATAATTCATCTGGTTTCCTTGAAGTTTCCCTTGTTTGACTCACGATATAATCGATATCAATTTTACTATTCAACCATCTTGGGTTTCCTTTGATACCTATGATCAAATGTTCTTTTGAATGATTTAACCAATGTCCTGTTCTACCAGTACATATAGTTCTTGATAATTGATTAGTTTTAATCCAAATTAATTCATTGATTATCTTATAACCTGATTTCATTAAAGATTCTTTACCTATTTCAATTGCACGACCAGTGACCCATAATAATAAGATCCCTTCATCTTGAATTAAATTGAATGGTAAATTTAATAATTCATTATCATTCGAATTACTATAAGGTAAATTCATATGAATATTCCATGGTGGATCTGCAATTATTGCAGAGAATTTGCCCAAGATTTCAAAATTGAAGTTTCTAACATCACAATTGATGAATTGTTTATCTAATTTAATTCTAGAAATGTTTGAAATTGAACCATTTTTATTAAATGATGATAATTTTTCAAAAGATTGAATTTTAGAATTAAATTTATTACATTCATTAACTTGTTTAAGGTATTCTTGTTTAGGTATATGTTTCATATAATGGAGATATCTGCAATTATCTAATTTATGACAAGTGTCAAGGTATGAACAATCACCTAATGAAATATCAGTAAATGGTTTTATTACAGGAATATAATGAATTTTCAATTGTAAACAAGATTGAAGTTCTTTTGATAATTTGATTGATGTTATCGTGGAGTTATATTGCTTTGATAATGTATCTGAATGGGATTGATCATTACAAGTTTGTAAAAAAGGTGATTTTGGTGTTGTTTTAGAAATGTTAAATCTTGTTAATTTTGATCCTGTTGTTTCATATCTCAATAATGATAATAATTTGTTATAATCTGTGTTTGAATTTGACGATAATAGATCATTAAGATGGTTTATTGATAATTTATCATGTTGTCGTTCAGTTGAATTTTGTACTTCCATTAATGATTCTTCATATGAATCTAATCTAGTCAATTGTAACATTATTTTCAAATTCATAGGGTTGATGAATTCTATAGTTGATTCATCTTTGTAAATGATTGAATGTTTATCAATAGATTTGATTTCCAATAGTTGAAGTTTGAAATCATCGATATTAGTTGTTTTATTGTTATTAAATTTTGATAAAAATAGTTCATGGATCGTGGGGATGTCACCGTTGATTGGGGTGTTTGTGAGGTTGTATGAGTGCTGATGAAGGAACTTGATGATGTTTTCGTTCATTGTTGATCTGGATATACTAAAATCAATTAGTGATGTATTTTTTTAGTTTTCCTTTGATGGGAAAAATGAATATAAATGAAAGTTATTAAAAGAATAGAGAAAGATTGTACCGAAGTGAGTGATATATAGAGAGAAAGTATTATAATATACAAATAAATCATAAATAATTTCACTAAAAATTGTTGTTTCAAAATTGTTTCAGAATTATTGGAATTACTGTGTAGTATTTTCAACTTAGACAGTAGACAGTAACAAATATATAAAATGAATTGAACAATGATCGTTAAATAGATGTATATATTGAGAATAAAGATGTATACATCATCATGAACTACTACTACTACTATACAGCTACGTCTACCTAGTCCAATATAATTCATTATAAAATATTCCAATCTTTCTAAATCATTAAAATTTCAATTAAATTAATTCTGAAAAAATTCAGATCATGAAATTATCGAAAAATGACCAAACCATCGGATGTATAAAATACTGTGTTCTATCAAATTAACCTCACAAATATGTAATATACTCAAAATTGAAGTCAGAATTCTCTGTTAAACAATCACATTTGTACTGGCACTCTTAACAAAATTGTTTTTTAAAACTGGAATATCTCGGGATTTAAATGATTATTTTCTAGGCAGAAATAGCGGGATGTTGCTAGGAGGAGAATGACATAATATACCGAGACAGATGACATAATATACCGAGGATCAAAATATCTTCAACTCAATACTCCACTTATTTAAAGCAATTATAATCATATCCTTTAAATTATTTTGTTATTTTACTAACTTATTCTATATACTTATACTCATCACATATAATGCCTTCACTCAGTTTAGAAGACAACTTAGTCTTTTACAAATCGTACCATTCAAATAAAATCAATATTTTAATCCATTCCATTTTTGTCCCAACTATTTTATTCACTTCATTTGGTATTTTAAACAATCTACCAATTTTAAACAATCAATTAGGTCTGTTTCTAGCAATTATTTATTCTTTAATTTATTTATTATTAGATTTCAAAGTTGGTTTAATCTCAATTCCAATTTTATTACTATCATCACTTAAAATAAATGAATATGTAACTAATAGATCAATGATCTCCTTATTTATATTCAGTTGGATCGTTCAATTTATTGGTCATGGTTTTTTCGAAAAAAGAAGTCCTGCTTTATTTGATAATTTACTTCAAGCATTCATCTTTGCTCCTTTTTTCATCTTATTTGAATTTTTATTCTTGTTTAATTATGATTTGGAATTACAACAAAGAATCGATAAAAGAGCTGCTATCAACATCCAGAAATTCAAATCATCTAAATAAAATCTATTTTTATTATATATATATACATACTACTTATTGTAATCCACCAATCCATGGTTTTGAACATCCATTACTTTTTCCTTTTAAATAGGAAATAACTGCATCTCCCCATAATGGTTTTCTTTTATATTGACCTATATTCCATTGCATACCTTCAATGGCACCACATAACTCTTCTTTAGAGATTTCTTTCTTAATATCACTCATTTTAGTTAAATAAGTTCTAACTGTAAATACAACGGCATTTGATTTAGGTAATCTTGTTAGAACTTGCTTTTCAGATCTTAAATAAACTTCTCTTTCAAAATCTAATTCATCTGGATTTAATGCCCTCATTTCTTCATCTTCTTTCGCTTTGGAATCATTACCAATCACTAGAATCTTATTATGGATTTGAATCGTCCAATTATTTCTTTGAACGTAATTGAATGGTTTCAATTTATCAAATAATTTATTCATTGGAGATCTCAATTTTGGTCTATAGTCAGGAACAGGTTGATGAATAAATGATAATGGTTTATTAAATTTATCCACAGGATCAAAACCTGAAGCGAATGTAAAATCACCGCTTTTGAAAACATATTCTTCATCAAAACCAGGCATTAAAATAATAAAATCTTCTTCAATGAAAGTGTTTAAATATTCATTCAATTTAATAACATCTTTAACGGAATATGGATCTAATGGAATGTATTCATTTCTTATCTTATTATGAATTAAATCACCTTTAATTTCAAACCATTGAGGATATTTATTAATCATAAAATTAGTACACATTTCATAAAATTCAATAGTGGCATCTTTACCATCTTCATCATATAAAATGACATGATCTTTCAAATTTGGATCATTTTGAGTTTTAAATCTGATATCGGTACGTTCTTTATAAGTATTTTCAACGTTTAACCAATCATTTGGAGTTATATTCTTGATATTCATATGGATTTTATATTCACCAGATTTGAATGGTCTATATTTGAATGGTTCTATCATTCTCCAATCTTTAGTTGAATCAGGAATTATAGGAACCCCAAACAGTTCAATACATTTATCAATTTTTTGTTGTTTATCAACTTCTTTAGTGTCTTTTTGAAATAATTTGAATAAAATTATGAATAAAATAGGTAATGTGAATGTTTTCGATGCTAGTTTTTCAAATGAGATTAAATGCAGTGATTCCATGGTGGAATTATATTATGTATCTGATATTTCATTACAGAATATGAACAACGTAATAAATTATGACTCGCTTTTATAACCTTTGGAAAGATCGCTAACAGTTTCTTATCACAGCGGGAAAATGTCTCTGTTTTTTTGACTCTTTTGACTCTTTTTGGATTGGATTTTACTGTGTGGTTGTAATTATACAATTAGAGAATAGTGTAGTGTGCCATCAAGTATCTTCATACTGTTACATATGATATATATATCTGATAATCCAACAAGTCTTTTTTTATACAGTCCCAATCCATTTTTGATAAATTAGACTCTTCATAATGTCAAATCCATACATTAGTTACTACAGACAATTCATAAGACTCACTAAACACATCCCTAAACTCAAACATCAAACAATATACAAGACAAAACTTAAACAAAATTTCCTTCCTGGTAACTTCATTGAAAAAAGATCTAAAATTTTACAAAATGAAGAAATCACAATAATTTCAAATGATGAAATATTAAATATTAGAATACCCAAAACTCTATCATTCATCAAATCAAGTCTAGGTAATGATAGATCGATGAATTGTAGAATATTTAAAAATCTTTTAGTTTTTGAAGAATCTAAATTGAATTACATTGCCAAAAAGAAAAGGAATAACGTTCTTATAGCTCATCAATTTAACCAGTTTACTTTATTTGATGAAATTAATACAAAAAATGAAGAATTGGAAAGTTATAAACAAATGGAGTTGAATATCATGAGATTGAATGAATCAGAAGGACTGTGTCTATAGTTAAACTCAAGTGTATATAATGAACTACATAAAATTAATATTATAATTAGTCTTTATTAAATGATTATTTTGTGTTTCTCAAGTACAATTATATAAGTACTTTCACCTATTTATTATCCTGGTATTATGATAAATGGAATTAGTTTAAAACAAATGCATATTTGGATTTTGCTCTTATCTTTTTACCATATTTATAAAATAAGAATGGAACTGGAATTAATGCAATACCAATAAGACCTAACAATAAACCAGCCCAATTGGTACCCATATTATGAAACATTTGTGTTGCAAATAAGGGGAATGCACATGCTGCACCAGATCTTAAAAATGTATTACCAGCTAACGCTGATGCTGCAAAAATCAAATAAGAATCAATGATATAATTAATTGAAGAATTGAAAATTGTAATTAAACCAAACCCAATAAATATACCTGCGGCAGTTGGGGCCATCCAATGAACTGTTTCATGATAATTACCAGTCCATGTAAACCATAATAACCCGATTGGAAATGCAACACTACCTGCAAATAAAGGATGTAATCTTGCTTCAGGAACTGGTTTCCCGTTATTTTCCTTAATGGCTTTTAAATAAAATCCTTCAGAATAATAACAATAACAACCACCACAAACCATACCTAAAGCTAATGCTAGATATGGTAATTGAGCGACACCACCTTTCATTTTATAACCTTCTGCAAAGACAATTGGATAAGCAGACAATAATAAATATAAAATACCATAAATAAATGCATTATAAGTACTGATTAATAAAATGATTGGTTCTTTAATTAACATAACAAGTGGTCTTGTTAAATTTTTTTCCACAATATCTTTTAAATTTAATGAGAATTCATCATGTGGAGCATGAATTAACCAATTACCTGTTCTTTTTTTAATCTCTTTACCTTTATTAACTAAAATAATTGGATGATGAGTTTCTTGGAAAAAAAATACAATTAAAACTAAACCTGCTGCTCCCATGATACCAGTAATATATTCAGTCCATCTCCATTTTAAATATGAAAACGCAATGAAAGAACCTGCAACAGGTGCAATAATTGGCATTGTGAAAACTGTCATTGAAAAAATTGTAATTGCTTTACCTCTTGTACTACCATCAAATAAATCTGCAAATGCAGCAGGAACAACAACTAATGGAGCTGCACCAATCATACCACCAAATGCTCTACATAGTAAAATGGTTTGTAAATCTTTACCAGTGGCAACGGCAAATTGGAATAATGTGAAACCAAAACAACTTAAAATTAATATAATTCTTCTACCAAACAATTCAGATAATGGAGCCCAAATAACAGGTCCAGTAGCAAACCCTAAAACGTATAGTGAAATACCTAATGTTGCAACAACTCTACCAACGTGGAATTGAGCAGCAACTTCAGGTATAGCAGATGAAAAAATAGATGAACCCCAAGCGACAGTTGCAGTATTAATACCAATGATCAAACATTGAACAATTTTAGTCTTTAATGGCCAATTATGTGGATGTAATGGATCATCTGGACCATTGAACGAAACGGTATAAGGTTCTGGATCTGGGAATTCTAATGGAATTTCTTTATTGAGACCCATTGGTGGCATCGGTGTTTTATAAGTATCATTAATTTCTTGTGGTGTACCTGACGAAGTTAAAACTTTTGATAATTTTCTTGAAACATCAGTATTTGATTCTAATTTTTTCAATTTATACGCATCAACTGCATCTTCAGATTCTTCTTCATTTTTTTCTAAATCTATAAATTCTCGTGGTGAGTCTGCACTTGAATCTAGTGAAACTGTTGAATTATTTGAAGGTTGCTGTGTGATATCGTTCTCCATTTGAGATATAGTCGTATCTGATGGGTTGAGATTATCAGTTTCGTGAATACTCATGATCAATTTACTCAAAAATTCAATTGAAGATATTACTCATTAATAATCAAAATTAATTTGAAAAATTTATAGGTGATTTACTTGTTTATTTATACTACTAAACGAACAGCCTTTTGTTTTTATTTCGGTTAGAAAAAATTTTTTTTTTTCTAGAAACGGAACTAAAGCCATCATCAGAAACGGCAATTTGGTTGACAAGAAGTTACAAGTTACAACGTCAATGGAGTTAATTATGGGAGGCTTAGAAGCTCAAAGGTTGATAAAAACTGAGAGTGGTGTGTCTACTAGCATAGAAAAATGATATGGTAATTGGCTTTTCATATTCAATGTGAATCTATTGTCTGACTGACTTTGACACAAAAATAAACTGTCTTCTTTGAACTTGGCAGATGGAAACCTCAAAATAAATTTCTCTTTAATTTCAATGAAGACTGTACTTGAATTGATGATTTCAATCATCGGTAAAGGGTTGGAAAGCTTGAATATGAAATAAATATAACTTTCCAAATCAATTCAATCAGCAATAACTTATAACTCATGAAAATTAGTAACCAGACCGGTCTTCGGAATTTGATACTCTTGTGCCGATGTGTATATACATAGTTAATTCCACCCCGATCAAGCTCCCAATTTGGAAATGTGTCAATTATATCACTTTCAAGTTTCTATTGTCTTCTAAACATTTCTGTTTTGTGCAACTTTGAACATACTTTTAAAACTATTTTTCATTGAAACCTTAACATGCATTTCATCATTATCTTCATGACTCGTTTCCTCTCCAGCTAATATCTCATCTCTTGCTATCAAATAACCTCTAATTATTAACAAACATAAAACTGACACAAAATAAGTACAACCACAATAGATTGCTGTATCAACGTATTGAGTTGGTGAATATAATGCTCCATTGGCTGGAACACTTCTCAATTTTAATCCAATGATTGGTGCAACTATAGACGATACACCTAATACAAACCAAAGCATATTTAAAGCGTTTCTTAAATCTCTTAAACCAAACAATCTTGAAGTGATTGGTGATAAACTTAACCAAATAGAACCCGATAAAAATCCTTGAAATAAACTGAAGAAAATAACAGACACAAAATTTCTGATTGGAATCCACATTGCAAAACATAAAATTGAAACAATCAGATAATTAAATACAGTTGTTGTTACAATTCCTTTCCAATCTCCAATTCTACCTATAGTTGGTCTACCTATCAAAAACCCAACACCAATCATACATGACGCAATAGAAGCTTGTGTTGATGTAAATCCTAAAGTTTTAGTAAAATCAGCAATACCTAACAATAAAACAGAGTACCCTTGCATTACTAAAAAAACATGTAATGCAAATGCAATGAATATTGGATGTTTAGCTAAATTAAAATCAAATATCTTAGTTTTTGAATGTTTGATATGTTGATCTCTTGTTTTGATTAAACTTATGCCAACAGTACACAGAACTGCACATATTATTGATTGAATAATATATGCCCATCTTAAGCTTATATTTTTAATAATTGCTTGAGTTGACAAGTTGAACATTATACTACTAAACCCAGCAGCACTTGTAGTTATTGACACTGCCCAAGATCTTTTTTTCCTAAACCATTGAGGAATTAACGCATATGGTGGAGCAAATATAAATCCATAACCTAATCCAGGTAATAAACCTTGGGTTATGTATAATTCCCATAATGTTTTAACATAACCTGATAGAAAATATCCTAAAAACATTGAAATTGCTCCTATACTAACTGTTATCTTAACACCTACCTTATCCGATATTATACCAATAAATGGTGCCAATACAAACCCTGATCCTAGTTGAATACCACCAATAGCTGCATAATCTAACTTTGTTGCACCTGGGAAATATGAGTCTTGAAGATAATGAGCTAAATAGATAGAGTAAGTAGCAGTTGAAGCAGCAGCTGTGTTTAAGCATAAATTACCTAAAACAACAATCCAACCATAACCACCATCAGGAACTTCGATAATTTCATCTCTTTGATCTATTATATTTTCATCATTCAGCTTTTCAGTCATATTGGATTTTTTAGTTCATAAGATATGTTGAGGAGTGGAATAAAATTTGCTTAATATAATAGAGATCAAAAGATCATAGTTTGGTTTATAGATTGGTGAATATATTTTTTGTATTTATTTCCCGCTAAATTAATACTGACAAACGGAAATAGGGTACATATAAGTGTAGGTCTCTTGTTGGGCCATGGGGATTTAATAATATCGTCGCCTTTGGTCCTGCTCATGGAATAGGAACTTTAGATATGATTAGTAGTAAGAGTATCAGTTGAAACTTGACTATAGAGATACAGAGTACGAGGTTCAAGTTATGATTACTCGCTCCATTGATTAGAGTCAATAAGGCTGGAGAAAGAATGTGTCAAAACACTAATGTGATTATCTATATGAGTCTATTAAATAAAGTATGAGGAGTCAGGACTCAGATATGAAGTTAAATGTAGTATAATCAATTGAGTTAACAGGTTATGAAGTAGACCAGCACACTGAGTTGATGGAATTTACATCAATTAAGTGCTTTTTCAGTTTAATACAAATTGATTTACACCCATCGTAGATTTTCAAATACCATAATAATGAAAGGAGAAAACTATTAGCATTGAAATATTTCTGAATGTCTTTCATACAGGATTCGTGGTATATGAAGAGTCCAGTCTTTCGACCCTAACTGTTTCTTCTCTAGTCAGATAAGTCTTTATCTGTCTCAGAATAAATAGCTCAAATAAATAGCATATCCTTCAAAGTTCAAAGTCATCTTATAATATATATTCAAGTTAACAGTTACTTTTTAGCTTTTCATATGGTGACACTGTGATGTGCACGAATCTCTACTCTAGGATGGCACCTTCCTATATTCATTATTCATTATTCATTATTCAATGTTATTCATTATTCATAAAATGATTATGTAATTTATTACGTAACGCCAAGCTGGAAAGTGGGAAGTACCTGAGTAAAATATAAATAGCATTCAGAAAACGTTTTGTGGCCAAGTCGTTTGAGCTGAGTGTTATAAAGAGCTCTCTGGTTCGACCCTGTTTGACTACGATTCCGATTTCCAAGTCACTGTGGCCGAGTGGTCTTAAGGCGGTGCCCTGCTATGCATATGCGAGCTGTTAGGCATTGGGTTCTACCTGCGCAGGTTCGAATCCTGTCTGTGACGATATTTTTTTCTCATTTATTTTTTTTCCAAATGCATTTGAACACTTTCAGATCAGAAATTAATTGGTTGGAAGTTGGAACTTGCTTTGGCTAAAACATATATGACAATAACAATTAATGATTCATGAGTCATGACTTTAATTGTTTGTTTCCACATCAACATCAAGTATTTAGCTTGCATATTCATACATAAACCCAGACTCTATTCTAGATCTAGAACACTTTTTTTCGTGATTTCGCGTTTTTCTTTTAAAAATGTTACCATGGTTACACATTAATTAAAATGTAAACAAAACAAACAGAAAAAAACAACAACCACAAAACAAAAACAAAACGCAATATTTACTTTTGCTAAATATTTCACACTTTGCTTCTACAGATACAACTTAAGATTGCTATAACTATTTCGTTCTGATTCCCTTTCGCTAAGATAATGCTAAGTAACAGAGATAGACGGAATGGTCTAATTCTACCATCAGGAGCAACATATGGGAGATTTATAAATAAGAAAACAGCTAGATATAATCTTAATGATGTTGTTTTGAACTTGGAGAATGAATTTAATATCTCATCAGATAAATTAAGTGATGATGAATTTGAGCAAGATGATGACGATAATGATCCATTTCAAGAAATCTCAGATGTTCCATATGGTCAATCACATTTGATTAATATTTCAGTTTCTGATAATGATCATGATGAAAGTTCAGAAGCAATGATTGCCAGTCCAGATAGAAATAAAAATAAGCAATCTTCGACGCCAAACAGACGTTCAATTTTACAAGATATATCACCAGTTAATAATTTAACAAATGATATCAATGATAAAAGAATTCCATTAAATTCATCAGTCCCAAACTTTCAAAGAAACAGCTCTGCTGGTCTGAGTCATTTAAGGAAAAGATCTTCAGTAACTTCCAACAGTTCTAAAAGATGGTCTTTATTATCATTCAATAATGAATTAGATAAAGAAAATACAAATAGTATCTCAAGTATTTCCAAAAGATTTTCAATTAATTCAATTCCATCAATTCAATCAATTCATTCAACTTCATCATCAAAGAATAAACGATTTTCAATTTCTTCGCAACAATCTTCATCAGCTTCATCAATAACTTCATTCAAAAATGCAATGAATAAAGTTGGTAATATTTTATCATCAGTTTCTGTTAATTCGAGTGATAATTCAACTGAATCAACTCCTTATAAAAGCATTAAACCTGGTGTTGTCGGTGAGACATCAAATAATAAAAGATCAAGTGATTATTTATCACCAGTAATTCAACGTCAATCTAATTTAAATATTAAGAATCCAAAGCTTGACGATGATACAATCAGTTTGATGAGCACAAATACAACATCAAGTTTAAGATCGTCGAGATCATTATTTAGACTATCATCGATTTTTTCATCGTCTTATAAAAAGGAAAATGACGTTGAATCAGTAAGATCATTAAAGGGTAAAAGTTCATTCACTGACATGAGAAGATCAGTTTTAAGATTGAATAAAAAAGAGTCAATCACTGATTTAAATAGAAATATGATTTCATTACCCAAACCTGATAATGATTCAAGAATAAAATTATCCAATAGATTAAGAAATTCACCATCAATAATTTCTATCAATTCAACTTTATCAAGACAACAAACTTTACCAGCAAATCATACAACTCTTCAAACAATGAATGATATTGATAACAACCAATTACAAAAATTGATTGAATTAACTAAAAAAGAACAAATTTATTCATTTAATTCATATATTGATAATATTTTAAATTTAGCAAATAATGAATATCTAATTAAATTCAATGAAGCATCATATAGTGAAGTTTTCCAAGTTAAAGATTTTCAAACTGGTGATATCACTAAAATTTTAAAAATAATACCGTTTGGTAATGATTCAATTGATCAACCATCAATTGAAAATGTTATTCAAGAATTAAAAATCAATTACAAATTAAATAACGAACCTGGTTTTATCACATTGAATGATTCTTATATAGTTGAAGGATTGTATCCAAATTTTTTATTAAAATTATGGGATGATTTTGATGAATTGAAAGGATCTAAAAATTTAAGACCAAAAGAATTTGATTCAAATCAAAAATATTTAATCTTGAATTTAGAATATGGTGGATTAGATTTAGAAAAATTTGAAATCAATAAATGGAATGAATCATTAGAAATTTTTTGGCAAATTGTTGCATATTTATCAAATGTTGAAAAAAAATTAAAATTTGAACATCGAGATTTACATTGGGGTAACATAGTTGTTAGTAGAATTGAAGGTACTAATGAGAGTGATATTTCAAACATTTCAATTGATGAGGAGAATATAACGTCAAATTTTACCAAGAATAAATTATCAGTTAAGTTGATTGATTATACGTTATCAAGATTGAATGATGATGATGGTAAAGTTATTTACACAAGCTTAGATCATCCTGATTTTTTCAAAGGTAAAGGAGATTATCAATTTGATATATATAGATTTATGAGGAATGAGATATTAAGACAAAACAATCAAAACGAGATCGACTGGACAATTTATACCCCCAAGACCAATCTTTATTGGTTACATTATATCCTTATGAAACTAATCAATGATAAAAAATTAAAGAAAAGATCGAAAGATAAAAGTTTCAAAAAATTAGAATATTTATGTAAATGTTTAGATCCAAGAAGGAAAAAAATTGATGCTAAGTTGGGTTCAAATTATCAAGATGGAGATTCAAAATGGAAGAATTATTATTCGAATGATTTTGAAGATTGTTCTGATATATTATTATTAGGACAAGTTTGTGGGTTACATTGAAGAGACAATATTTTTTTTATGTACATTATTTATTTAACTTTTGTAGATAATGATTCAGGTTTCATAGGTTTTGACAGTTCGTTCTTGTTAACGTTTTCCAGGATAAAAGTTAAGTTAGAAACAAAAGTATTGAATAAAAGACACCAATTATTGATATTGATATAACCAATATCGTTAAATTCGAATTTAAATTTCAATAAATTGATACCAAATTGTACAATATTCAAACATAATAAAATCTCAACGAATCTAGGAACGATGTTTAAACTCAAGAAGTATAGTTTTTCATTTCTGAAATAAAATCTTGTACCAAATATTAGAACAGTTAATAATAAATTAAATTTTTTGATCAAAGAGTCGTTGAATCTTGAAGATTCAGAGATTTTTTGCTGAACGGCATTCAAATCTTTTTCCAGTTTCTCGATACTTCTGTTCAATTTCGTCCATTTAGCGTATTGATCTTGTGGTGATAATGAATTTTTTTCCTTTATTGATTGATTAATCTTTGATTTGATCTGTCTTTGCGAGTCGAATAACGAAGAGTTCAAGTATGGATGAAGGAACTTGGCCAATGTTGCTAAGATGAAGGTAGAGAACGTCTTTAGGAGCAACAATAAAGTGATTATGAGTAAAACGTTCATGATTTCTGTCTCCCTGTTTCAATAATCAATAATGTCGATGTGATTATCAAAGAAAAAAATATGAAAATTTTATATAGAAGAAAGACACACACACATTAAACAGTGATAAATTAATAGAGGAAACATGTCCGACACAACAGAAGAATACGAGAATTGGATCAGTGATTTCTGCTCACTTTACGGGAACGATTATTTAGTGGAGGTTGCCTCTGAATTTATTGAGGACGATTTTAATTTGACTGGATTGCCCTCAATGGTTCCATTTTACAGAGAAGCATTAGACTTGATATTGGATTTTGAGCCAGATGAACCACTCAAGGTATCGGACATGCCCTTGATTCAACACTCTGCTGAGCTGCTATACGGTCTGATCCATCAGAGGTTCATCATCACCAAACAAGGGCTTTCCATGATGAAGGATAAATATGAAAAGAAACAATTTGGTGTCTGTTCAAGATATCTATGTGATGGTATGCCTTTATTACCAGTGGGTAGACAGGATTTACCAGGCTTTGAAGCAGTAAGACTGTTCTGTCCAAGTTGCATGGATTTGTATCTACCCAATTCTTCAAGATATCTGAATATAGATGGTGCTTATTTTGGTACCACATTTGCTGGACTATTCGTTAAGATGTATCCAGAAGTGGAGAGAAGAAGTAAATTGAAAGCAGGTAATGCCAATAATCTATATGAAGTCAAGATATTTGGATTTAGACTGAATGAATTGAGTACCGTTGGCAGTAGAATGAAATGGTTAAGACAAGTGCCAGAAACTGAAGAAGAGATAAACGAATATAACGACTGTGAGTACAAGATAGTACACGATGAGGAGATAGCATAGTTATATATATATATATATCAATGAGATAAAGTGATTGGTTTGCCTAGTTCCCAATTCGAGATAGCATGTTGAATGTTTGTGTAATATTTTAATTTAATGACCAACTCTTTTGCAATTTCGAATTGATTTGTATTGAACAGTTCAGTTAGTTCAGATTCGATTTGCTTAATTTTGAATTCGTTATCTTTTCTTATAACTTCAATCTCTTGTTTATTCGTTGCATTTTCTAACTCATCATGAACTTCTAGTACCTCCATTAAGAATGCATTATCATTTGTCTTTAATGCGTCATTGGAAACGTCAATTCCGTTCAGTTGTAAAATATACTGAGCTCTACTCAATGGGTCTTTCAAAGTGGTGTACGCCTTGTTCAACAACTGTGAGTCTATCTCATCTTTCTGTTTACTTGCTTCGATATTTATGTCTTGAGATCTATCCGGATGGTAAATTTGTTGTAATTGACGGTATTCTTTTCTCAATTTTTGAGCATTTACGATGAAACTGTTGGAAGTCGTTGATTTTGGGAATAGTTTGAAGTAGTTTACTGAGTAGAATCTTCTGAACATTTTAGTATTGTGATATTTGATATATAAGCTGAAGTATTCTTTTTCGGAATTGTTTTCCTTTTATATATGAAGACGTTATATAAATAATGCTGGTATTACAGGACCATTTGATACTGTCAAGGCCTGTTTACATACAAAGTGATGATTGTGGATACTGTCATGGTGGTAAGACAGTCGAGGAGGCAACGAGCATCAAATCATGGATTCCTTATAATGAGAATTATGACGAGAGTAAAACAATTGGGTTCAATGTGGACAATATGACGGTTGAACAGTATTCGAAACTGATTGATTTGAATTATAGAAGATCTGGAGATTTCTTATACAAGAGTGACAATTTGAGAAATTGTTGCTTTTATCATACAATCAGAACTAATTTCAATTATTTCAAAATGAATAAAGAATTAAAGAATGATTTGAATAAATTTAATACGTTTATACGAGTTGGTAAAAATGAATCGAAAACGTTTGATACTGATTTAGAACTTAATAAAATGTTTCAATCTGATGTGTTTGAGATCAGATTTGAAAATAAAATTGATAATTTTGATGATAAATATGCGTTATATAAAAGTTATCAAGAGAGTATTCATCTTGATGATGATGTTTCTGAAAAATCATTTAAAAGATTCCTATTAGATAACCCTTTCAAAGAGGATGGATTGATTGAAACTAGTAATATCAATGGTGAAATTGAATATAAAATTA
The DNA here is from genome assembly GCA_003708145.3 of Phaffomyces orbus. Taxonomy (NCBI): domain Eukaryota; kingdom Fungi; phylum Ascomycota; class Saccharomycetes; order Phaffomycetales; family Phaffomycetaceae; genus Phaffomyces; species Phaffomyces orbus. The sequence continues at coordinate 394,847 of PPNK03000001.1, forward strand.
TCAAATTCGGTCCTGTTCAATTATGTTATTATTATAAGAATAAACTGATTGGTATAAGTTTTTTAGATGTTTTACCAATTGGTATATCATCAATTTATTTCGTTTATGATAATGAAATAGCCATGAAGAACAAACAATCAATGGGTAAAGTGACTATATTAATTGAATTATTAATGATGAAGAAATTAAAATTGGAATACTTGTATTTAGGTTATTTTATTAAAGATTGTATTAAAATGAAATATAAAGCAAAATTTGGAGGTCAAGTACTTAATCCAATTGATTTCAATTGGGAATTATTCAATGATGAAACTTTCAAGAGATTTGATCTTCAATTAGAAAATAGATTTGGATATAATAAATTGAATGAAAATGAACTAATTGAAGGTTTTGATAGATCGTTAAATTTATTTGAAATTGAAGATGAATCATTTAGAAACGTTTATGAAATTCCTTTATTTATTATAAACTCATCATCAATTGAAGAGATCATGAATATGAAAGATTTAAAATTCAAAATATTGATGAATAATGAAATCATGGAAATTCCATTCAGTGAATTCAGTCCAATTTTCCATAAGATTGTATTGAATATTATTAGATTACTAGGTTTAGAATTAGCTAAAGACGTTATATTAAGGGTTTAAGACATAAGTGGTTTTTATTTATTTAGTTTTTTTTCATGATTATCAATCCAATGTTTATGAGCTTCAATAACAGCAGGAATAATTAGTTTTTCGATTTCAACACCTTGATCAATTTCCTCTTTTGATAATCTATACCAAGTTGGATTATTGATATCATCTTTAGAAACGAAAACAACTTCTTTCTTTCTTGTTTGTAATAAATTACCAATGACTAGTTGATGATTATAACGACTGATTGCAGTTTGTGCCTTTTTTATCAAGATAGATTCATCAGTTTCCAATTTGAATGAAGTTATCATTGCACCAGGAGCCCATGAATCAACTAACCTTCTCAAGAATTTCGGCACAGGATCTAAATTAACAACCAATTTACCTCCCTCAACGTGATCTTGTGCTTGAATCTTATGTTCTGGCATTTGTGAGTGTGGTACAAAGAAATCAGACACTGCAGCTGCTAAATAAAGTATAACGTCTGTTCCAAAAGGATCCAACACTTTAGACAGAGCCTTTAATGAGAATAGATATTGATTGACTGTAGTGAATGGTAATAGTAACAATAGATTCTCTTTTCTAGCAGATTCATATCTCTTCCAAACTTTCAACATTGAATCTTTATACTCAGATTTGATTTCCAATTTACCATCAGAGTCTTCAGTCATATAATCTAAGAAACAGTTAGTCGAATGAGAATAGTGACGTGAATATGGTAATAATGAGAATTCACGATGTAAGAAGATAACAGCATAACCTTGTTCAAGGAAATATTCAGCAGATGTTGCACCTCTTGTACCTGCACTAAAATTATCAATGAATCTAACAGTGTTGTTCTCCAAGGGGACAGTGGTACCACCTGAAGTGACTAGTGCAATCTTATGTTTCCCTTGATGGAATTTAGCAAATTCGGTGGACTCTCTGATCAACTCATTTAAATACTCTGGTTCTTTATTGTTGTTGAAGTAGGACTCTTCATCAGGAGAGTCAGCAACCGGGAATTCGGGCACTCTTCTGTCGATGGCCGTGTCTGTCTCTGGCTGAGAAGTGTGGATTGGGTGCATTGTGAAGTGGTCTTCTTTGTGAGTATTAACAGTGAGTATTAAGAGTATTAAGTCCTCATAAATTCCGCGGAAAACCTCAAAATATTTAGAACTTCCCCATCCGGAAGTCAACAGAGCCTCCAAAAAACGTCCAAAACAGATGAAAAAAAAAACAAAAAACTTTCTGTTTACTAATTAATTAATAAAAAGATCAATTATTTCATCTGAAAAAACTCATTTTTTTATACATTCTCGACTTACAAAGCCTTCCAACTGTCGCTCATTTAATTAACTTACCATCGGCTCTTTGTTTGTCATAAAATTTGTTTTTTTTCCCATCACTTTGAATTTTGTTTTCTCATCTATATAGATAAAGTTTCATTGATTTTATACATATCATTTATTATATCCCAATTCACATCTGAAATTATCTTACATTTACTCAATTCCATTATTGTCAAGTTATTTATTGATACCCTTTTGTTTTCAACCACCCCTCCCAAAAAAGTTTCAATTTAATTCGTAATGAGTGAAGAAGAAGATCAACAACAACAAGAACAACCAGAAATTTCTCAAGTCGAAGAAACTCAACAACAATTGCAACAACTTAAAATCGACGACGCAAAAGAATCAACACCAATTGCTTCATCTGGTAATGAACAACAGTTACAATCTGAGATTGAACAAAATACTGAAGCTTCTCATGCTTTAGCAACTGAAGGTGGTCGTGAAGTCTCTCATAAAATATTATACGTTGGTGGTTTAGTTAAATCTGTAAGTGAAGATGATCTACGTGAAATATTCTCAATTGATGGTATCGTTCAAAGTGTTAAAATTTTAAATGATAAAAATAGACCAGGTTTCAATTATGCGTTTGTCGAATACGATGATGAAAAATTAGCTGAAACTGTCTTACATCATTTAAATAAATCTCAATTGAATGGTTCTGAAATTAATATAAATTTCGCTTATCAATCACAACAAGCGAAAAATGATCCAAATAGCTTCAATATCTTTGTTGGTGATTTATCCACTGAAGTCGATGATGAATTATTAAGAAGCTCTTTCAATCAATTCAAATCTTTGTATCAAGCTCATGTTATGTGGGATATGCAAAGCGGTAGATCAAGAGGATATGGTTTCGTTTCCTTTGTTGACCAAAAAGATGCTGAAGAGGCTTTACAAACAATGAATGGTGAATTGATTGCAAATAGAGCAATTAGATTGAATTGGGCTTCTCATAAACAACAGAATTCTAATGGTTTTAGAAACAACTATTTAAATCACAATAACCATCATCATCCTAATCACCATCATCATAATAACAATAATAATCATCATCAAAATAATGGTTTAAATAATCAATATCAAAATTTTCAACAACCTTTACAACAACAAAACGGCAATGGTTCAATACAAAGTAATTTAAACGAAAATGTAATCAATGGCTCAATTCAAAACTTAAAGGGTTCGATCCAACAACAGCAACAGCAACAAAATGGTTTAAATGGTCTCAATATTTTATCTCCACAAAATTATGATTTAGTTTTAAGAAAATCTCCATCATGGCAAACGAGTGTTTATTTAGGTAATCTAGCAAGATTTACAACTCAAAACGATTTGATCCCATTATTGCAAAATTTTGGATTTATTGTTGATTTGAGATTTATACCTGAAAAAAATTGTGCTTTCGTTAAATATGACTCTCATGAAAGAGCAGCTTTAGCAATCGTTCAATTGAATGGTTTTGTTATCAATGGTCGTCCATTGAAATCAGGTTGGGGTAAAGATCGTTCCCAAGGTGTTCAATATCAAAACTATCCTCCAATGACTTATAATCAAGGTCGTTAAAAGTGACAATTCTATCTTTTTTTTTAATGTTTTCCTCTAGAGAATTTATCAAATGCTGTGTTTTTTTTTTGTTTTTGTTTACGTGTGTCTGTTATTGATTTGATTTAATGACTTTGTGAATTGTGACTGAGTGTGATTTTTATTTGATTTATTTGATTTTTATTTAGATTTTTATGTGTGTTGTGAATTTTTTTTGTTTTTTTGTGTGTGTGTCTGTGTGTGATCTTTTTATTATTTTACTTTTTTTTTTAACTTTATTTTACTTCAACTGACTTTATATTAAATTTATGTCACTTGAGTTTTTTTTATATTCAATCAATGAATTTTTACCTTTAGATATTGTTGTATATCTCTACGATTACCGAATCGGGCATTCAAGGTCAGCTCATCGGATAAACAAAAAAAAAAATTATTCAAACTTTTCCATAATAAAATGTTGATTTGTTTATTTTGTGTTTTATTACAATTTAAAGTCGTTCAGTTGAAATTTAGCATTCACTGAGTTACACTAGTGGAATCTCTAATTGTTTTCTTTTTCTCAAGAGTGTTCCATATATTTTAATCAAAAAGCAGAAACATCTCTTAGTACCTTAAGAGATAAAGTTTAAGTGGAATCAACTATTATATGATTGGTTTGACTAACCAAGTGTACATTATACTCATTACATTATTCGTTCGTTTCCCAACAGTCTCAGCTGATCAAAAGGATTGTAAAAATCAAAAAGAAGCTTCAATCAGTTTAATTGAAATTATTCAAAAATATTTGAAAATCGAATTTAATTGGTTTTCATTATATCATTACATTAATCAGTCAAAAGTGAAGTTCTTCAAAGCATCATCATCAAGTAATAGTATATTAATATCGTTATTATTAATATCTATACCTAGTTTAATTTATTTTAACTCAAAAAGTGATCTCATTGGACAGTTTATGAATTTCATGTCAAATATGATGAATGGAGGTAATAGTAACGGAGTTGGTAGATCAAGAAGGTTATTCGGTAAAAAAAATCGATCAGTTGATGATGAGACACTAGATCTTGTCTATAAAAAAGGCGGTAATATTGGTGGGTTAGTAAATGATGGGAACACATGTTTTATGAATTCAGTTTTACAAAGTCTTTCATCATCAAATACATTACTACAATTCATTGAAGATTCAAAAGTTGATGATTTTAAAGATGATGAAGATGAAGAGTTAAAATTCACTAAAAATTTTAGAAATTTATTACAACGATTAAATACAAAGCACTTTAATAAAAATTATGATTACAAAACAAATCAGTTGTTGAGAAATATGACCAAATCACCAAACAAGAATTTTTTAATGGGTTATAATCAAGAAGATGCTCAAGAATTTTTCCAATCTTTATTATTTGAGTTGGAAGCTGATTTTAAAAAAGTTTTAAACATTAAAAAGGAAACTTCTTCAAATGAACCAGTTTTAATCAAAGATTTACCTCAAAATTCAATCTTTGGTCAAGATGAATTAGGCTCATTAGGTGATGTGTTCATTCCAGCACAACAAATCGATCCCAATTTAGTTAATTCTAATGAAAAAGCGTTTAAATTCAATTTATTAACACCAGTCGATGGATTAACAGCAGAAAGAATCGGTTGTATTGAATGTGGTGAAGTTGGTGGGATAAGATATAACGTTTTCAGTGGATTAAGTTTAAATTTACCAACTGATAATTATACAGCATTAAAATTAAGTGAATTATTGAATAAGTGGATTGAACCTGAAATTATTGAAGGTGTTGATTGTAATAGATGTGCATTAAATAATGTTTTAGAATATCAAAAATCACAATTGGATGAATTGAATAGACAAGAAGAACTTAATTTGAAATTAATCAATTTATTCAAAGATAGAATAATTGAAATTGAAGTTGAATTAAATAAATCCATCATCAATGACGAAATTTTGAAGAAATTATTAACCAAAAATATGATTAAAAAATCATCAAAATCAAAACAAATTTTAATCAGTCGTCCTCCTCCATTATTATCTATTCATATTAACAGATCTGTTTTTGATCCAAATACTTATAGAGTCCGTAAAAATAATGCAAGAGTTTTATTCCCTATGAGATTTGACTTGGATCCTTTTGTTGCATCTCCAGATGAAATTAATACTGATGCTCGTTTACCAATGAGCAAGAAAACATTCAATGTTGAAAGTGAAGGTGAAATTGAAGAACGTGAGCAAGATCCAGAAGTTGAAGAGCAAGAAGAGCACGAAGAAGAACTTGAGGAATCACAAAGCAATGTTAGTTTAGAAGGTAGAGAAGTTGAATCAGACGTTGAATCAGTAATGGAACCAAATTCAGATTCAGAGTTATCAGAACCAGATGTATCAGAATCAGAAGAAAGTTCAGATGAAGAACCAATTCCATCACAGAAAAAGATTCCAGTAACTTTTGAAAAAGAAGCAACTCCAGGTGGTCCATTGGTTTATCAATTACGTTCAGTTATAGTTCATTATGGTACTCATAATTATGGTCATTATATCGCTTTTAGAAAGTTTAGAGGAGTTTGGTGGAGAACAAGTGATGAAGATATTGAAATTGTCAACGAAGAAGAAGTTTTGTCAACACCTGGTGTATTTATGTTATTTTATGAATTGGATTCATTAACTGATTCAATTGATAGAAAAAATGAAGAAGAATTATATATCAATGAAGATTCACCAGTTGAAGTTGATTTAAATCAAAATGATGAACAAGACGTTGAACAAAATGAAGATGAGATAGAAGATGAACAAGGAGGATTAACGGAACAAGCTTTTGTCATGGCAAATTTATAGTGTTAATATACAGTAAAATTAATTAAATCTCATATGCATCACTAGGTACTAGTACTACAGTAATTTCATAAAATGAACTATTTATTAGATGAACTTTTTGACAACATCAAAACAGAACCTTAAAAACCTAGATAACTAAAATATTAATAAAATTTTCAAGCTTAAGCTTTTTTAGCAGCATCAGCTGGAGAGACTCTGCTACCGTTGTTGAATCTTTGTCTTGATGGTGGAGCTCTGATTCTTCTGTCAGTTCTTGATCTAACTCTAACAATTCTGGCGTGAATAGCACAAGAGACACAGTAGTGTAATTTGTTGTATAATTTTGGTAAAGCGTATTCTGGGTAGACAGAAGCTTCACTTAAATCTCTAACAGCAGCAGCTTCAACAATGTTTCTGATGGTGACTCTTTTGATGGCTTTATCTTTTGGAACACATTTAGCACAGTTGACACATCTAACTGGTTTGACGTGACCTCTACCTTTCTTGTTTCTACCGTTGGAAGCTCTCTTTTTTGGCATCTGATTTTGATTGTTAGTATTTTGTTTACTATTTAAAGAAATTCATGGTAGTGACAAAGTTTATCGTGTGGGTATATTTAAGAGACGCAAAAGCGGTACATAAGACACATATTGACTAAATTTAAATAGATCAGTTTTGATGTTGCACGATTGAATGATTGGATTGGTATTTCAATATAAATTTAAATAGTTTGAAAAGTTTATGGATGGTACGAATAAAAATAATGAATGGTTTGATTTGAATGATTATTGTAATTGATACCTCTTGCTATAATATTAACCACACTACTGAACTTGTTGCCATTATCTCTAATTCAACATACTTTGTATAATTTGAGTCTAATTAAATTGACAATTCTAAATGAAAGAAAAAAGATTGAAAAATTTGTATAACACAATCCACAACGAACAAAAATACTGCGCAAACCGGGAATTTGGCCAGGGGAAGTGCTTCTGTGCGAAATAATGTCGCGACTTCTGTGAGTCTTTCGGTGCGCGACACACAAAAGTTTGGCAGGTTGAAAATCAGCAGTCACAGGAATAGCTCACCACATCCAGACATTTATAGAGCAGAAACGCTCCGACACAAAATCGAACTGGAGACAAAGGAGCACAAAACAACATCTTGAATTTTAGAAATTCCTAATTAGGAAGTCAAGGTCTCCACCAATAAAAACTTTGTGAAAATAGTTGAAGAAATTATTTTAAAGTGAAGCAAAAAAACAAAAAAAAAATCGTTCGAGTTAAATAATCTAACTTACAAGACAACACAATTATTATCAACACTAAAATGTTCGCTTTACGTTCATCCCGTTTAATCACTAGACAATCAGTCAGATCATTCTCATCAGCCAAATTTTTATTGAACTCAAAACCAGTTAAAACTGCTGCCAACTTAGCTGAAGTTGATGGTGCTTCTACTTTAATCGGTAAAGCTGCTAAAGAAGGTACTTTCCCAACTGATTTAGAACAAGCCACTGGTTTAGAAAGATTAGAATTACTAGCCAAATTAGAAGGTATTGAATTATTCGACACTAAACCATTAGACTCTTCAAGAATCGGTACTATGGCTGATCCAATTTTAATTGAATCTTATGATGACTACCGTTATGTTGGATGTACCGGTTCCCCAGCTGATTCACATTTAATCCAATGGTTGAAACCAACCACTGAAGAAGTTGCCAGATGTTGGGAATGTGGTTCAGTCTACAAATTAAACCCAGTTGGTGTTCCACAAGATGATCATCATCATTAAACAAAGTTTTCAACAAGAAATATAGAGAGAGATTTTATTAACATATATCAAACCCCTTATTTTTATTATTTGATTTTTTAGTTTTATTGAGTTTGTTTGTTTTGAAGATGGTGTGGTGAGAGTGAGAGGATTGATGCTTTTTTATATTATCATTTATTATTATTACTATGTCAAGTCATTTTTCTTCTTCTCTGGTGTTTATTATTATTTTTATTATTTTTATTAATTATTCTTTCTGGATGTTATTGATTGAAATTGATTCGATATGATGATTTTTGTTGAATTAGTTTTATAAAGTCAATATTAGAAGGGAGGAAGAGATTGTTATCATTACCATGAGGAAAGAGGAATGTGAAGAAGTTTAGAAATAGAAGAGAAGAATTGATATATTTGAATAATGCATGTCATTGAGTTGACCTTTTATCTTGATTTATTTTATGCTCGTTCTTCTTTCTATTGTGTTTATTTTTTTATATTTTTTTCATTAAACTGTTTTCTTAAAGACAAATACATTAAGTTATCATGAAAAGAAAAAAATAATTATTTATAATTACAACGTTAAAATTTATGGAGGTTGATGTAGTGTGAATAATGGTGCTCTCTTATAGGTTGAGATAAAAAGAGTAGATCTATCTAATTCGCGAATTTCTCATTTGTATAACTTGGACAACTTTAGTCAGCTTCTACACCTTCTTAAACTGATAAAGGTGTCAATTAAAATGTCATTACCTGAAGTTCTATTTATTGGTGATCTAGATGAATCACTACCTCAATTCATCGAATTCAGCAAATCACACAAAGTTTTGAAATATCATTTAACTTCAAAAGAAGAATTCTTATCTAAGTTGAAAACAGATTTCAGAAAAATTGAAGCTATTTATAATGGTTGGTTAGGTTTCATGGGAATTGGGGGATTGACCAAAGACGTTATTGATGCATTCCCACCAAGTTTAAAAGTCATTACCATCACATCTGTAGGGTATGATCCATACGACGTTGCCAGTTTAAAAGAAAAAGGTATAAGATTATACAACACCCCATCACTAGGTGCAGAAGCAGTCGCTGATACTATATTATGGCATGTTTTAGAAAGTTTTAGACATTTCTCAAAATTTCAACACTACACCAGAGAGTTCAAAGACACAGTGAAGGCAAGAAATCATTTACATTCGAATGAATGGGATTTCAAAACTGGTAAAATCAATGGAACTTTAACAAATTATTCAAATGAATATCCATTTGGTGAAATCGTTGGTCGTGGTGTTAACGTTGAAAGTCCAATTGGTAAGAATGTTGGAATAATTGGATTTGGAACAATCGGTAAAGCAATTGGGAAAAGATTGAATGCCATTGGGATGAATATCAAATATCATCAAAGAAATGAAATTTTTAGAGAAGATGAATTGAAATTAAATTATGAAGTTGAGTATTTTGAGAAATTGATTGATTTGATTAAAGTTAGTGATTTAGTTATATTGTGTCTACCAGGAAATAATCAAACAAAAGGTTTGATCAGTAACGAAATTTTTAATAATTTCAAAAAAAATGGTAGATTAATTAACGTTGGTCGTGGTATTTTAATCGAAGATGAAAACTACTTGATTAAAAAGTTACAATCTGGTGAGTTATCATCTTATGGAACTGATGTATTCACAGGTGAACCAAATATTAATCCTGGTTTATTAGAAAGAGATGATATTTCATTAACTCCACATATTGGTAGTTCAACAAAACAAAATTTTGATAAAACTGCAATTTTTGCATTGAATAACATCGATAAAGTCTTGAAAGGGTTAGAAGGTGAAAGCAGGGTCGTTTAGATTAAAAATTTAGATAGATAAACATACAGTTATGATGGTATTCTTACGTAGGTTTTTATTGTTTGAAACTAACGTGGATGTTTAAAGCACTACTTATTAAGTTAGCACTAAGTAGGACCTAGGTGCAACCTTCATGTATAGAACTCTTCACAATAATTGTACGAATTCCCCCAATTGCGTATCTTGGTGAGCCCAGTATTTGTTTACATTTTGAAGTCTAGATACTTGAAATATTAAAAAGATGAATCAACAAACTATGCCACCAGTTCTAAGTCCTACACAATCAGATGACCTCATAAAAGATATTTTCAAAGGATATTGAAGCTGTTAGGGCTGACCTTAAATTTCAAAAGTCTCTAGCTAAACGCTCTCAGATTTTGAAAGATATTGATGTTGAAATTCAAGAAATTAAGTTATTATATACAGACCTGCTTCTTCAAAAACAACAGACAAAAAGCTTCAAGACTAGTTGAACAAAAACTTTTATGGCTGGTGTAGAAATACAAGATTCAGATTTGGTTTATATTTGGTAGTTTTGTAAATGAAAAATAACGGTGATTGAAGAAGACTTAGTATACCTGTCAAAGATTACATACCTAGTACCTACTATACATTGATAACAGATTGACATATATTTAACAATAACGAAGAGAACGTGTTATACTTTGTGGGTTTCAAGTGTTACAGCACTGTGTACATAGATAACACCACAATCTAATATGCCCTGTATCCAATTATATCATGATAAACAAGATATTTTGATTACTACACCACTTCAATCTGATGACTATCACATAAATAGGAAAAAAATATATAAATGAAGTGGCTCAAGTCTACCTATTTTCGTTTTTTTAAACTCTCGTATAAACATGTATAACAATTCATTAGCATCCCCACAAATTGTTCAAACTTGTGTCCTCAAACACTATTGGATGAAAGAATTGAATCGTTTTACTTCATTTTGTATACAGTGGAAAAATAGTGGAAATTGGATTAAGATAGGTGAATTTTTAAGTAAATGAAGATCATGGATCTATTATCTACGAATATTATGAAAGGCCATTTAATCACAAACAGCCTCATAAGCTCCATCATTCATTTTCTAACCAGTAATATCTTTTGTAATGTAACGTATTTGATAACCAAAACTTAAGAGATGACAACACGGAGGAATAAGGAACTACAAAAAAACAAAGGGATGTCGCAAATAAATATTAGAAAAGCACTACAAAGGTACACTGAATCAATTGAGTGAGTTGGCTGGGTATAATAATCTACTTTGGTACTGAGATACTGATTGAGTACATATCATCACATTTATATCGCTCCCACGAATAAGTATCAACACTTCACGGTTTTAAGAACATTTTTGATTCAACCCTTCTTCTCAAAAGAGTTTGAATAAACGCCATTTGGCCTTTTATTCGGATTCCGTTGAAGAATTAATTAAGCAGATAATTCACAGATTCATAATAAAATTGTCAAGATTCAATTATAATACTTGTCACAAAATGGGTATAAATATGAAATTCAAATAATAGTAACCAATATATTCATGACAAAAAATTGTAAATAAAAGTTACAACTAATAGTACGCCCTCTCTGCTGGTAAATTCAAAGGTTACCTCCCACTAAAAAATTCCCTTCCTCCTTCTACAGTTTTGGCAGGAAGCATTCACCCGATTAATTCCATTTGACACAAATCTCTCCGGGCTCAATTTCTCCAGATTTTCAGCTTGAATTGTTTTCGCCTTGAGGCCGATTTCCTGTTTGTTTGGATCCGCACCATTCCGGGGTTTAGTATGGAGGTTTTAGGAATGATGGAAACTCAATCGCATTTGTATCAAATTGAAGAAGTATTTAAACACAGGGATATTCTCTTTTGGATAAGTATTCATGAAGATCTCTTCTTCTTTTTTTCTTTTCTTTTTTCCTTGAATTATTTAATTCATATTCATTAACTAAATTTCACATACATTATATAAAGATGCCTATCAACGTTGGTGTTAACGGTTTCGGTCGTATTGGTCGTCTTGTTATCAGAAATATCCTAACTGATCCAGCTAATAAAGATGTTAATCTAATCGCTGTTAACAATCCTTCAACTGACACTGAATACGCTGCCTATCTATTCAAGTACGATTCAACTCATGGTAAATATAAAGGTACGGTTGAATTTGATGATGATCATTTGATTATTGATGGCAGAAAGATTAAATTATATAGAGAGTCAGATCCTGTAAATATCCCATGGGGTGATAATAAAGTTGATTATGTTATTGAATCAACTGGTGTTTTCAAAGAAAATGATACAGCTTCAAAACATTTGATTGCAGGTGCTAAAAAAGTTTTAATTACTGCTCCATCTAAAACCGCTCCAATGTTTGTTGTTGGTGTCAATGAAAAAGATTATACCCCAGATCTAAACATCATTTCTAATGCTTCTTGTACTACTAATTGTTTAGCTCCATTAGTTAAAGTTATTCATGATAAATTTGATATTCAAGATGCTTTAATGACAACAGTTCATTCTGCCACTGCTTCACAAAAGATTGTTGATGGTACTTCAAGAAAAGATTGGAGAGGTGGTCGTTCTGCCCCAGGAAATATCATTCCTTCATCCACAGGTGCTGCTAAAGCTGTTGCTGCTGTGATACCTGAATTAAAAGGTAAAATCACTGGGTTATCATTAAGAGTTCCAACTATTAATATTTCTATTGTTGATTTAACTGTTAAATTAGGTAAAGAAACCTCATATGAAGAGATTACTGAAGTTGTTAAACATGCTTCAGAAAATGAATTAAAAGGTATTTTAGGTTATACTAATGATTTTGTCGTTTCCAGTGATTTTATCTCTGATTCAAGATCTTGTATCTTTGATGGTAGAGCTGGTTTAGAATTGAACTCTCAATTCTTTAAAGTCTTATGTTGGTACGATAATGAATACGGTTACAGTGCTAGAGTCGTTGATTTATTAAAACATGTCGCTGCTGTTAGTGGTGGTAATTAAAAGAACAAACCAAAACATAATGTAACCAACCAAATTTTGTATAGTATGTGAATTTTAATATTCTTTATTTATTAATTCTAGAAGTAATTTTGCATATGTGAATAAACGAGCATGTCCTCCATGAAAGTATTTGTTGTGTAATTTGTACAAAACACAGACCACTTTTCACTATGTATAATAAATTGCTTTCAAAATTTAAAATCAAGATATTGATCCTTCAATAATATTTAATTTTAACTGGAAAACATGAAGCAAATTGAACTTAAAACTAACGACAATGAGAATCACAACGAGAATCATTTCAACATTGAATAAATCAATAATAAAATCAACATTAAAACGCTACTGAAAATCTACGCGAATTATCTTAAGGCAAAGTAATCATAATGGGCTCTTTATTTAATTGAGCACTGCAATGATTCTTTATTAACAAACTCATAGAGAGAATGCAATGTTGCTTGTTTGAAACAAACAAGAAAAAACTATATAACAAAAGCCAAAAAACCAAAACTCAAATATAAAACAAGTAAAAACAGAATTCTTTCACAAATTAATGATGAAGAATCTATTCATCAGAAATAGCACCTTTAGCAGAAACATAAATACCATCCAAGAATTTTCTGATATCTTTATTTCTAACTCTGCAAATTTGTTGAATATCAGCAGCTGTTTGAGAAACGTCATCAATTGAGTTACCAGTTAAAGTAATTTCATCTTTCTGATTAGTTGCAAATGAAGCTTCAACACCTTCTCTAACTTTAACTAGTCTAACGTTTTTATCACCTAGAAAGTTTCTGATTTCAACGTATTTGTCACCATCTTTCTCAATAGTGTTAACATTGATTGGGAAATGCGCATATACGTATTTTAACTTATATTGGAAACCTTTAGTAACACCCAAAATCATGTTATGTACTAAAGATTTAACAGTGTTTAAGGCAGCAACATGCTTTCTATCACCGTTATGGATGATGATTTTTATCAAAGAATTTGAAACTTTCTCGAAAGAGACATTAATGTGGTTGACATTTTTAGTCAAAGTACCTCTTGGACCAGCAACAACAACGTTTCTTGCTTTGATTTGGATAGTGACACCTTCTGGGATGTTTATTTGTTGTTCAGATCTGATGTATTTCATTATAATAAGAAAAGAGTGTTTGTAAGATTAATTTGTATTGATAAATTGATAAGAGTTATAAAAGTGAAAAGTTTTACAAAGAAGAAAAAAAAAAGAGTCGTTGTGCTGTCCGAACCAGACTTAAATCCGGGTGAGCTGAACGAGTGGGGAGTTGTCCAGAAAGAGAAATGTCTTTCCTAATTCTGCCACCTTGTTTACATTTCAGTCCGAATTAGGAAATATTCCCATGACAACACCTAAGACAGCTGACGTAATTTGGATTAAAATAGAACCATTTTTTGAATTTTGAAGATAAAAAAGTGGGAAAAAGGGAGTATAACCCACTGAGGTGTTGTTATTGAATGGTGTTATTGTACTCATTCAATTGAGCTCAATTTACTATATTAGAATACCTTTAAAACCAATTAAATCTCTCTGTTTTCATCAAATTTTATTTATTTATTTTTTTCTCTCTCAAATTTACAGCAATTTTAAAACAAAAACAAAAAAAAAAAACTTTCAATTGCTTTTTATATAATTATTGTCTCTTCCAATATTATAATCAACTATTCATATCTCAATATAACAATATAATGAAATTAAACGGTTATTTATATTTGCTTCAATTCTTGTTATTAGCTGGTTCCACTTTGCTTCTAGTCTTTATTGTTCTTTCTGGTGGTGTTTCTCATTTCCCATTCAATAACTTCTATTTCATTCAAGCTGATACCTCAAACATTGAAGGTGCTCCTGCTATGTCAAGATGGACCTTTTGGGGGTTAGCATCTGTGGAAAACGATAGATCTGTCGTTTTCAATTCTGGTCCAGCTTATCCATTCTCTCCAGTTGATAACTTTGGTACTACTCAGAACATCCCTTCTGGTTTTATTGACAACAGAAATGTTTATTTCTATTTAAGTAGATTTGCATTTGCATTCTATTGGATCGCATTGTCATTCACTGGTATTACTTTTATTATTTCAATCTTTTCATTATTCTCAAGCTCTGTTGTTAAATTAGATTCCTGGTTCATCACTTTAGCTTTAATCTTTGCTGCAGGTGCTGCTTCTTTCCAAACTGCTATCAGTGTTATGGGTAGATCTGCTTTCCATTCTGATAACCTTTACGCTAAAATTGGTACTTCATTAATGGGTATCGCTTGGGCGACTGTTGCTTGTTTAATTATTTCATTCTTTATTGGTTGGAAGAGTTTGATCTCTCTTTCTTTTAGAAAACATAAAGAGAGAATGGCTCAACAAAATGAATATAAACAAACTCAAGCTGATGAAGAAGCTCCAGTTGCAGCTCAAGCTCCAATTGCTGATGATGATTACCCTCAACAAAAACAAGGTACTTTAGGAAGTGAAAGTGGAATCAAATTCTTCAAAATTAGAAGACATAAAGATACTGAATCAGTTTAAATATGGCTCAGCTCATATCATTTAATATTTTTTATACCCCTAATGCTTTTATTTAAAGACTTGTTACTACTATAATAATACTTTTAACATCCTTTTGTTTAATAAAACCCACTTTATTTGAAATTCAAAACAATTTAGAAAGAACGAAACAACATACCAAAAAAACACAAAAATAACAATTTCACTAATTATCCAAGATGTATCATATTATTATCATCACTATACAATATCATTTGTTGACATAATTCTGAGTTTATTACTAATTTTTCTGTTATAATTTTTATTCTTTTTATTGCTACTATCAACTTTTTATATCATTATTGTTTTCAGTTGTCTAATTACAATTTCAAATATCGTGCCTTAATCTTTTTTTTTTACATATTATCAACAACAATTTTTTAATCTTCTATATCACCATTCTTATGAACGTTACAATCCACTAATAATTCTAATGGATTTAATAATAATTTTTTGTCTCCCCCAATGTTACTCTATACTTACTGTTGTGATAAAATACATTGAAACTAATAAAAGATTTTTATTAATATCAGTTGTAGTTATTCTCATTACTCTTTTGTATGCAATATTGTGTTACCCTCCCATTCTCTAGTAATTTCTAAAATATAAAATTCGACCTCCTGAAAAAGAATTCCGACTTCTTTGTAAATAATAGCTCTACTCCATCAGTGATCCATTCTTATTGAATTTGATATTTCAATCAGAAGAAGTTCTCAAAAAGATTTGACTTGATATTACTGCTCTTCTGCTCATTTTAATTTGTTTAACTCATAAAGTTAATAACATTGTGATATTTATTTCCCAAGTAAAACAAGCAATCAATTATAACCAAGTCATATAAGATTATCATAATGTCAGGTATTATAAATTTCGATAGTCAACAAAACTCAAATTTTGATTCCACTATGGTTCAAGCATTAGATGGATTTGAATCAAATTTGCAAAATCAACAAGTTCAACAAAATCAGCAATCAAATGTTTCATTAAAACAATATCATCAAAATGATACTAATGATAGGTTTAATCAAGTTCCAATTGATCCATCAATTGGTGGAGTTTCTGATTCAAACATCTCAAAAGATGATCCAGCTGTCGTTTCACAAGAATTGGCACAAGCTGCAGTTCAACAATCTTCAAATAAACAAACAACCAAGCAACAATCTCAACAACAATCTGAATCTCAACAACATCAACAAAGATTAAGAGATGTTAATAAAATTTCTAAACCAAGAGTTAATAAACCAGGTCAAAAATTTGGTGCTAAGAAGAAATCATGGGTCTGGAATTGGTTTAGTCAAAGTCCAATTGATTGGAACACTGCAACTTGTTCAATTTGTCAAAAACCAATAACAAGATTAGAATCTGATAAAGGTTCACCTAAAAAACTTGCTGAACATTTGAAAACCCATAAAATTAATCAGATTAGTCCAATTGATAAACGCAATGATATGATTAATCTCAATGGAACTAATTTATCAAATCAACAACCACCACAACAACAACAACAATCAAATGATAATACTGAAGATAATACTGGTAATACAACCTCTAATAATAATAACAGTAATAATTCAGGAACGAGTTCAAATTTAGCAGCTGCATCAACTCGTCATTATTTTAATACAATAAACACAACACAATCAAATTTTAAGGATAATGATTTAAAAACGTTGAAACAATCTAATAGTTCAAATGATTTAAATATTGAAAATTTAGAAAGATCAAATTATACCCCTGCTGTTTTACATAAACAGATTTTTAGATTTCTAATTGATAATAAATTACAATTATCAGTTGTTAAATCACCATCTTTCAGACAAATCATTTATACTTTAAGACCAGATGTCATTAATGATTTGAATGAATTAGATAACACTTATGCTCCATTATTAGATGTTATTAATGGTGATAAATCTTTAGATCATGCAGAGGATCATGATGTTGATGAAAATGGGGTTATTCACATTGATCATCATCATAATAATGTTGATGATCAATTACAAAATTCGACTTCCGGATGGTGATGTGTATGAATTTGTGTTTTTTTTAGTTTCTTTTTCTATATATACTGGAGATGTTTTTAACTCATGCCTTACGTTGTTGGTATTGGTTTCTTTGATTTTAAAGCTTTTCTTGCTTTGTTTTATATATGTTTACTACTATTTTAGTTGGTTTTGTATTATTATTATTATTATTATTATTATCATTGTTATCATTTCTCTTGACTAATGTGGTGAATACATATTTTCAATTGAATCAATGTAGAATAAAATCTACAATAAATCAAGTCAAATAGTACTTATTCATTATCAGAAAAAATATTTACTTCTTATAGTTTATGATTATTGACTTGGCCAAAGATAACATTACCATGATTACTTTTCAAGGACCATAAATCTTGAATTTCTGTTTTCAAATCAATCGTTCCTAAGTTATTGTTCAACATGAATAGAGCTTTTTCAATTATATGGATAGGAATAGCTAACGTAAAATTAGTTAATATTTCTCCTGAAGCTAATTTACCATTTGAGGTCGTTAAACCAATCAATTCATTAAATTCATTGAATAACCCACCACCTGAAGATCCGTTCCAACAACTTGCAGAAGCCAATAATAAAGTATCATCTTTAACGTTTGAAGACTTATCTAAATTCGTAGAAATAATCGAATTGATAAATCCCTCTGAATGAAATGGTCTTAGTTCTGCTAAATCTTTAGTATAAAATAGTCCATGTCCAATTGATTTAATTTTCTGTCCTACTTTCAATGGTCTAACGAAACTATTTGACATTTTAACAGGCTTCGGTAATTTTATATTTTTATCAACCAATTTCATAAAGCATAAATCAAATCCAATCAACGGAGATCTCTTTAATATGAAATCAATAGAAGTCAGTTTCAATTTTGAATTATTTGGAAATGAAACTTCAATATCAATTAATTTATCAAGTTTTAAAACATGTAGATTTGTGATTATTGTGTCATCTAATATAACAATGCCACTTCCCCAAAACTGTCCTTCTGAAGTTGATACTGATATTCTAATACACGAGTTAATTAGATCATCTGAATGTCTAGATGGAACTGCACATGGTAATTTCAAATCTCCATATGGAATCAGTTGAAAGATTTTACTCCATGAAATAATAACCAATAAATCACCATCACCATTAACTTTAGATACACTTCCACATAATAAACCAACTGACTCAGCACTTTTATTAGTCGAGGACTTTTCCAAATTAACAATCCCACCTATAGTGTTATCTAGGTATCTGATATCGCTTAAATATCCTGACCCGTTATTAATACTATAATTCAAACATCCAAAAAGTTTATAATTTGCAAAAATAGCAACGTTAGTTAAACTGAATGGACAGCATTCAATGAAAATCCTTGAAGGGATCTTGATATCTTCTGGTTTTTGGAAAGTTATGCTATGTAATAGATTTTCACTAAAAAATGGAGTTTTAGTAACAGTTGTAAATCTTAATGATAATACAGAAATTTCAGTTTTTTGGTACGGTTTGAATTTAAACTGATCATTGTGGGTAATCCCTTGAATGAAAGGATCCAGCTTTGGGCACGAATCTGACTCTTCTTTTAAATATCTGAAATCGTACAGAGTTAGGGGTACCCATTCAATTGTGGTGGAAGTAATCAATAATGAACTTGTGAACCTATATGAATAGTTCCCAGGATTGGCCACTGAATTGACTGAGATTATGTAGTATGCTTGAGAATGAACGTTGAAGAGATATATACCTCCTAATGCAATGAATTGTGGTGATTGATCTGTATCATGTTTGTGGTGAAGATTCTCTAGATGTATCGTCACTGGGATATACAACCACTGAGACATCTAAAGAGTGATACTTGTGGAAGGTTTTGGCTCTCTTTTGAAAGCTTAGAGTAGCGAAATGGATATCTGATTTAATACCCAAAGTTCAAAGCACAGAGATGAGACCAAAATAAAAAAAAATCTCCACAAAAAGATTAGCGAGTATTTACTTACTCCATTCGGTAATTTCCTATCCGGGGTAATATTGGGTATTTGTGACATAATCATTTACACTTTACACTTTAAATTGAACACCTTCATTATGAAGAATCTGAGAGAGAATAGAAGGATTAAAGGATGAATTTAGGCGTTGGTTACGACGACAGCGTCACATCATCTCTATCAGCTGTTCAAAGGGTCAAACAGAATGTCACCGCTCTCAGCAATCAAGTTTTAACCACTTTCAATCAACAGCCGTTATGGAGAAGATTAGTTGTTATAATATCTGGTGCAGTATTTGGTATATTAGCTATAGTGCTAATGTTCAATAAAGAAGCGGTGCTGGAGTATATTGTTGAATATTCAGAGAAATGGAGATACAATCCGATAGTACCTTTCATATTAGGTGCGTTAATATTTTTAACATCATTTCCTCCAATAGTTGGATTTAGTTTCCTAAGTGCTTCAACTGGGGTCATTTTTGGCATGACTCTACAAGGTTGGTTAATTATCTTTATAAGTTCACTATGTGGTTCAATTGGTGCTTTTCTACTGTTTAGAATCATTTTAAAGAAGAAAGCTGAAGAATTAATTAAAGCAAATGACAAATTATATGCATTTTCAAGTGTTTTAAATGATACTAATAGTTATTTAATTCTTGCATTGATCAGAATTTGTCCATTTCCTTATTCATTCACTAATGCTGCCTTGGCTGGTATCCCTGGAGTTAGTGTGTCACATTTTGCTTTTGGTAGTATCATTTCGTCACCAAAATTAGTGTTATATCTGTTCATTGGACAGAAATTAAAGAATATGGGAGAAACTCATGATCCTACTGAAAGGTTTGTTGATTTTTTAACAATTATAGGAACAGGGATCGTATTGGTTTTGACTGGTTGGTTATTGTTTTCAAGAACAAGTAAAAGATTAAGAGAAATTGAAAATGAAAGAATGGTTGAAAATGAAAGATACCATGATGAAGATGTATTGAATAATGAATTCGAACTTAATGATAATGAAAGGGACCATACTGCTGTATAAGCACAAATATTTATCTGATTTAATTATGACGATTAATTAGAAAACAAAATATGTAGATCTATATAGGTTTAGTTAAGTACGTTATAAAATTAGAAGTTTCATAGTAATAAATAAATAAGATAAATAAATAAATTAATAGATGACTGAACAAATTAAATGTATTATTCTTTGGAGAAAATTCCATCATCAACTTTGATTGGATCTATTTCATCTTCATCATCAGCTGCAGTTGAATTATGTTTTGATCTTTCTTCATCATCTCCAAACAATCCATCTAAATCATCAACATTAATAAATGGCTTTCTTTTATCTCCTAATGTTACATCACTACCATTACTTGATTTCCTCTTTTGTATTGCATTATAAGAAGATGATGAATTTCTTCTAATTTCAAAATCTCTTGGTGGTTCAGTCAATATTTTGAAAGTTTTCTTAGTTGGACTTAATTTTGATGGTGATTGTTTGAAATAACTCTCTAAAGTAGTATTCTTTGGATTGAAACTTAACGGAGATTGTGCTTCACTGGAAGAAATTGAAAGTTCATTATTAGGTTCATTATTTGCTGATAATATAGCAATGTTAGTTGCGGAATCAGATGAAGCAGACTTAGATCTTTGAAATCTTGTAGGATTAAATTTGAAGCTTTTTTTCCTATTTAGTTGAAATATTGGATTTGATAAAACAACTGAATCCAGTTGTTGAGATGATGATCTAACTAATTTTGAAGAAGTTGGAGTTGTACCACTTTGGGATCTTAGTTGACCCAATTTACCAATGTTCAATGTTTCCGATCTATGTCTATTATGATGTAATTTTTTATCTTCAATACAAACTTTTTTGAAATCATTAAATGAAGATTGTTTCTTTGATAATGAAGTTCTATCAATTGATTTATCCCTTTTATTACCAATTGTTTGAGGTTGTGTTAATGCTTCAATATCAGATGAAAGATTTGGTGAATTAACTAAAGGCAAATTATTTGATCTGAAGTTTTTGAAATTTCTACTTCTTAAAAGCTTGATTGAATTATCTAAAGCAAACTCTAAACCACAATGATTTTTAATAATCCCAATCTTTGGCCATGTTGATCTTGCTCCTTTCATAGTACAATGTAATAGATATTCAGGAGTTGGATTTGATAACATTTTATCTAATCTAACAACTTCACTTAAATCTGGTAGTATTGTAATATCTCCAGAATATTGTTGATTCAAGATAGATCTAATTTTCGTACAAATATTTCTTGCAATACCAACTTCTGCTGTCATCTGTAGATAATGTGTGGTTTCAGCTGCCCAAAAATCATAGATTTGATTCAGTTTTGCCTTTAATCTTGCACTATATTCAGTTTCGATCTCTCCACCAACACAAGTGACTGATAATTTCAACATTGGAACAACGTGAGGATTAACTTGACAAGCAATAATATGATCAACGTTAAACATTTCTGATAATCTTGTAATTGGAACATCATTGTCAACGGATCCATCAACGAATTTAACTGATGTATGATGCCATTCTTGAGTTTCACCTGTTTTTAAGTTTTTTTCATAAATCGTAGATGATTGGAAAATACCAGGTAGAGAACAAGAAGCACAAACCGCAGACCAAATTAATACTGAAGGAGCAGTTAAATGATTCAATAATCTTGGTTGTTCATGAACACCAACCGGTGAAACTGTAATGTTTAAAATCCTTCCTGTTCTATTATAAGCTTCTCTGAATGTTAAATCTCCTAAAAATTCAATCATGGTTTGTTGTAAAGTTTTACTATCATACCATGTACCGTATTTCAAAAATCTTGAAAGTCCAGTGAAAAACCCTTCATGGTCTTCATCATTAACAAAGATATCAAATTTCTTCTCAACTATAGTTTCTAGTAATTCAGCGATTTCATCGTTAGTATGAACTGATAAGATGCTTGCAACTATTGAACCAGCTGAACTACCTGATATGATCCTTGGTAAGACATTTTCCTCTAATAATGCAGCTAAAACACCAATGTGAAATAATCCAAAACAACCACCTCCTGATAAAACTAATGCAGTTCTTCCAATATTTTTTCTTGTTTGAACTAACATACTTAAAATGTATCTATCATCTAAATCTTGTTCATTTGTTACATCTTCTAAAGCTAATTCACATTCTTTTAAATAATCATCAATAAGAGTCTTCGTTCCAGTATGTGAATGTCTGAAAAGGTTAACATTACCAATATTACCTATATTTCTTTTCCATGTTGTTCTTATGAGATATAATAGCTTTCGTATATCTTTCTCTTTTCTTGCCTCTCTTAATTCTTTTAGATTATTTTCAATTAATTCATAGTTATATAAGGTTGATTCTTTTTTAGTCTTCCACTCATTTAGATTCTGCAATTCATCAAGCTCACTACAAGCTTCGTGCCATTCTTCGTATGAAGTTGCAGTTCTCTTTTGTAGAAGTAAACTTTCAATTTTTTCTTTTTCAGTGAAGTCTTTTCGTTGACGAGTATCTCTAGAGCCATAAACCATATTGGAGAGCTTGTCTGAAAAATAGTTCTTTGTCAGATCCCAGAAACTTGCGCTATTTTTGACACCTTGAGAATCAGATTCTAGCACTTCCGTCTTATTGCTATTCCGCTCTAATTCACCAGCCATTGAGTCTCGATGAGCATTAAAGCTCTGTTCAATCTTGTCCAGTTTTGACCTGTACTTCTCCACTAGCGTTTGTGTGATGGACCTCTTGAACAACTCGTCACCAATCCCAATACCATAGTAATCTGTCATAGTTGTGAATCTAATCTTCTAAACAAATTCTAAAGAAGTGAAAGTAGCAAAAAGTGTCACATTTTTTGCTTAGAGAACCAAAAATATTTCCTCCAAAGAGATTCGAACTGAACGCACAAAAAAACAAAATCAAAAACTTAAAATTCCAAGTGAAAAATTCATCCAAAAGAAATAAAAATAGAGAAAATATGTTGAGATATTGTCATTTCTACTCTATTTGGTCAAGGATATATATTTAGAAGCTCACAGGGAACTCATACAGCCCACTCACCCACTCAATACGCATCTTCCCGATCCATTAGTCTCACTTGAAATCTATCTGCACTACTGTTCTATTTTAAGGCACAGATCTATAGATTATTTTTATCAAGGTGTCTCATATTTTTAATATGTACTCAAACCCAAACTCTCCAAATCCAAATCACTGGAAAAAACCGTCATATTTCAAAACACTACCTGATACAATTGCTCAGTCTCCTACTGGTATTCCTAGAATATCAAATAGTCCATTCCCTACACTAAATGCATCTAAATCTTTTAAATCTGTCTACGAAAGGGCTGGTTTTGACGTTTATAAAGGTGATCGAAAGGAACCACAAATTGCTGATTTCAAGGGCAATAAAACCACAAAAAGATCTCATTCAGCTTCACATCTATTACCATCAAACAATACTGCTCAAACTACAAAGAGAAATGTCAGTGAATTTTTCACAAGTCAACCACATCAAAGTGACACTCGTCAAAGATCTAAACCAGATCTATCAGTTGATTCAAATTTAGCCAATAATTCTTATAAGTCAATACAAAAAGATTTCGCTCCATCACCGTTACCAGCATCAAATTCACTCCCACAACAACAACAAAGTCAGCATCTCACTCCTGCAACTCCTCGCACAGCTAATCATGAATTAAGTTTACAGAACCTTAATGGTTCATTCAATACATCTGCTAGATCAGTGAATAACCAACAATTACCACCATCGGTGTACTCAAGTGCATTATCGTTTTCTCAACAATTGAATGATAACAATCATGAAACCACTGTATCACCAGCTTTGATTCCAAAATCAAATGATCATTTAACAAACGTAATAAGTCATGAATCTGTTCCTTCGAGTTATCAACAGTCTCTCAATGAATTATCAAGAAAGACATCACCTGAAAGAGTTGTTCCTCAACAAAGAAGTTATAATCATTCACCAAAGAGAAACTCAAGAGCATCAACCCAACCAAGCCTTGCTAGAATTGACTCAGATAGAGAAGTCGAATCTGAAATATCAAAATTTGAACCTCAAGCCATGGAATCAATCAAATCTATATCTCCATTTGAAAATTCATTTACTCAAAATGAACCTGTTAATAAAAGTGAAGAGTACATGAAGGCAGTCGATCCGATTTCACAATTAAATGAACCAATCCAACATTTTGAAGAAAGTTTCAGTGATCAAAATCATAAAAAAGATCATCTTAATAATAAGCATGAGAATAATTACTCCAAAGACAATTTAAATTATGAATCTGCTAAATTTGGGGTCGAAGATAATTTTAATTCTAAAGCTGAAAACATTGATGAAGCACAACATTCTGACAACAATCTTGATATTGAGCTTTCTGCTTTTGTTGTTCCTAAAAGGGCACCACCACCAACTATATCTCCAAATCCAAACCTTGAAGCACAAAAAGGATTTACCACAGTTTCAGACAACGAAAATGATTTTGATGATGACTTAAATATACCAGAATCTAGTTTTGCTTTAGAAAAACCAACAATGAAACAATTACACGATATCTCACTAGATTCAGATATTGAAAAAGATATCACTTATGTCAGTGATGATTTCGATTCCTCAATGGAGTCGTTAGAACCTAAAAATCAACATTTTAACTTCGAAAAGGAAGTTTCTTCTGATAAAGAAGTCAATTCATCAAAGCCAATTCATAACAAGTATGAAGAAGATTTTAATACCGATGATTCAGATGATGAAGAGATTACAAATTTCACAGGTGACGATGAGTTTAATGAAGACTTTAATAAAGACTTTGATAGATTTGATCTCAATAAAGATATAACTCCGAAACAAGAAACGTTAGAACCTTCATTAATAACTAAACCTGAAAACCTAAATGTTGAGTTGAATGATTCAAGAAATGAATTAGCCAAGAATTCAAGTATACCAGATGAATTAAACAAAGATTCAAGCATGAACCCTATTGATTCACTAAATGAAACAATGACACAGTTTACACCAAGTGTCAATAATTTCATTAGCACCTCTCCTTCAAGAGCTGGATCTAATTCAAACTCCTTCCAACCTTCGTTAACAACTGATCAAACCACTGAAAATGATTTATCGAATGGTGAATTCACTAAACCACTTCAAATTCAACTGCATTCCATTAAGCAAGTATCAACAGACCCAGTTCCTGATCTAAACACCCCATTAAGTGGAACGTTATCCGGATCATGTAACAGATCAACAAGTAACAATTCTAAAACTGATGATGAAATTCCAAAACAGATTAACTACCCTCCGGGTGAAGGACCATGTCGTAAATGTGGATTTGAAATAATTGGTAAACCAATATACTCTAAAAGTGGTGAGTTATCAGGCCAATGGCATCGATCATGTTTCACTTGTACATCCTGTGATCTTAAATTTAGTAAAAAGATTAGTTGCTTTGTTTTCAATGATCAACCATATTGTGAAGATCATTATCACGTCCAGAATAATTCACTTTGTAAAATTTGCGGGAATGGTATAATTGGGAAATGTCTTGAAGATGATATGGGTGATAGATCTCATATTGATTGTTTAAAATGTACAACATGTTCAAGACCTATCACTAGTGATTATTTATCAATTGATACTCAAATTTTTTGTGAATCTTGTGCATATGAATTTGCAAGTTCTAATAAAGAAATAACTTCTAAAATCGAGAAAAGAAGAACGAGAATTGGATTCATCTAAAGAAATTAAATATAGAGACGATGAAGGATTCATTAATTAATAATTATAGACAATTTGCAATATGTAGCTTATACAAATACAAAACTTAATGCATTAGTAATTACGGTAGTTTAGTTAAAAGTACATCTATTCTTATACGTTTAAAAACTAATCAAAAAAAACAACAGATAGAGAAACCAAAACAGAACGATAAGCAGCGATAAGCAAATGATAGCCAAATTAATATTAGATGATGTATAATGAATGACAAACAAAAAAAAAAGAAAAATGAAACCAAGTTTGAAAGACAGATAACAGGTCAAGGAAGAGATAATAAATAAAAGATCATAATAAGTATGAATTTAAATGGAAATTATTGATCAATCATACTGTAGATCCTTCATGACTTTTTGAAAAAAGGATGATTCAATGCTTGTTTAGCTGTTAATCTTTCTTTATGATCATATCTTAACAAATGATCGATTAAATCGAGAACATCATCATCATCAGCCAATGATTTATTTTGTTCAGTGATGAAACTTCTCCATGGTTTTCTTTCACATGGGACTAAAACATCAGTATATTCTTCTGATAATTTTAAACCATATTTATTTAAATAAGCATATAACTCAGTAGTACCTAAGACTTTAGAGATTTTGATCAATTGATCAAAGTTAGAATCCCCTTTGAAGAACGGTTCTTTTTTGAAGATAATAGCAGCTAAAGTAGCACCAACTGACCATAAATCTAACGAATAGTCATATTGGTTACAGTTAACTAATAATTCAGGGCCTTTATGATATCTTGAAGCCACTCTGACGTTATAATCAACACCTGGGTGATAGAAATCAGCTAAACCCCAATCTATAAGTCTTAGTTTCTTTTGGAATGGATCAATCATGATATTTTGAGGTTTAACATCTCTATGAATTATACCCATTGAATGTGAATAATCTAATGCAATTAAAAGCTGAGTAAAATAATACTGAATATCAGCTTTCTTGAATTTGGAATATAATGGTCTAAACTCGACATTTTTAACTTCTTCGAAGATTAATGCGGGTATTTTAGAATTAGAATCTCTAACTAAATCTAGTAATGCTATAATATTTGGACCACCAGTTAAATTTTGTAAAATTTTAACTTCTCTATGAATTTTCTTCAATTTGACAGGTTTAAGAACTTTGATAACACATGGTTGATTATTGACTATGTTCGTACCTGAAAATACCTCAGAATATTTACCACGACCAATTTTGGAAACAATTTCATAATTTGAGATATGACCCCATTGAATCTCAGAGTTTTCATAGTTCCAGTAACTCTCTGGTCTCTTTGTATTAGCATCTGCATAAACTTCTGAAACTGAGTAAACTCTATCAGCTTTTGGATACGACATGATTGGTTTTATGATTTTTTAATAGCACAAGACTGTTACAAATTGAACAATGGATCTGAGGAAGGAACAAGAAGTTGAGTTTCAGATCCTCAAAAAAACTCAAGCTATTGACTGAAAATACGAGGAAAATTCCACCAAGAAAAGAAATCCAATCAAAGAGCAGGAATGACGGTAAGTCGTTCAAATTTAGAATCTTTAAAATTTCTTTTGATGGATTTATACGATTTAACTAAAATTGTTACAAATAAATTTTTCTTTCAAAAGCCCCCCCAAAAAAATTTAAGATTTCGCGGAAAAAAAACTAAAACTTTCAGCTACGGGCTCCAAATCAGAACATAAATTAGTACTATTTGAAGCCGATTTTGGAGGCATTGGATCAGTTCATTTACCAGTTTGGAGGGTCCCAATTCATTCTGAGCCTACTTGATTGATGTCTGAAAATTTTCTACGATCAGTCAGGATTATTGGCGCAGAAATTGACCAAAATATAATCCATGATAATGTTATAGAAGGTAAGATATAAAAGTATTGAATGAATGGGTCTTGGGTATTAACAATAATCATAGATCTTGAGATATGGACTAACAAGAGTAAAGTGGACAATGAAGAGTTCAAAAGTTTTGAAAAAGATCTAACTTTTGTCAGTTTAATAGATCCTACGTTCACACCATTATGGGCCATAGTTGATAAACCATATCATGTGTAAGTACCCTATTAAAAATTTAAGTCCTCTCGCAATTTACTGATTAAGATCAACACAGATATACATCCAATGAAGGCAGCTTGGAATTGTTCCAAAAATTAGCCAATCGTTCTTCAATTAAAGGAAAAATAGTTCAAAATGCCATATTAACAAGAATATCAAAAGGGAGTTTCTTGATGTTCTATATTGAAAAATCTAGTGAATTATTAGTTGTTAATTGTATCCTATTGAACATGAATCTTGAAAAGTTCAAAGAAATATCAGCAAGAAACCCCAAAAATTCAATTGATTCAGATAGTTATTTCATCGATGAGATTATTGATAGAAAAGAAGACTTAATAGATACTTTACTTAAACAAAAATCTCTTAATTTTTCCAATTTGAACTCCAAAAGGCAAGCAGAACTATCGATAAAACAACAGCAGTTGCAAAGATCCCAAATACGACAACAGTTCAGAAAGATCATCACTAGAAATGTTAAAAGTAGACTGAGGAATAAACCCAAACCAATTCAAAATGAAGTTGCAGAAGTTTGTTTTAAAGGAATGTGTCATAAATTTCGAACCGTTCTAGAGACAAATGAAGAAATTGAAGGGGAAATACAGAAATGGATTGAGAAGTTTCTTGAGGTTTTAGGAGAGTAAATATAAAATGTGTTAGTATTTGAGGTTCTTTTGTAACTGATCAGTATTCCGGTTAACGTTGTTTTCTTACAGATATAATTACCTTCAAAATAACAACAATGTCACAATCAACTGATCCGTATAACACTCTCAGTCAACAAATCAGACAACTGAGGGAACCATTGACTGAACTTATAGTGAAATACAATAAATTTAGAGAATTGAATGCAGATGAAGATTTCAGGAAATTAGATAAACAGTTAGATCACTTGAATTCAAAGGTTGATTCCATAAAGAGTAAACAGAACCCACAAGATGATCACGAGACCAAAAAGTCGGAGGAAGTGCATAGAGTCAGTTGATAGAACTTAGAAATATAGCCACGTTCAAGAGAGACACTTGAAACTTTCTCATACTGTCTTTGAACTTGTTCAATCATTATAACTAAATCCAAAACGCACATTGCATTGTCTCTTGCAAAAACAATTCTTCTAAAACGAAACATAAGAACTGGCTATAGCTAAAATAGACTATCCTATCAAACGATGGAACTACTTAGGTTAAAACAGGACAATATATTCAAATCAAAGTTAGATCATGTAATCATATGAACAGATTGACACTATAGAAGCACATATACAATGAGACTACTGACAGTTAACGCTTTCCCTTTGTAGTTTTCCAGATATTTCAAAAGCTTTCAAAGATTTTTTATCTTTAGTTACACAATTTTCAATGTTCCAGAAAAAATCCTGTTGATTTTGTCTTAAATTTGGAGATATTCGTTTGAAAAATGACATTAACTGTCAGTAAATTGTTGATATGCTATCCAAACAAGATCCATTCTTTGAAAATAGAGAAATTGGACGCATAAACGAGCAAAGTTATTAAATTCTGATACTGTAATGATACTCTTTTGCAGAGCCTTTAGGACAACCAGATTGAAGACTCCATGGCCAAGTTGGTTAAGGCGTGCGACTGTTAATCGCAAGATCGGCAGTTCAATCCTGCCTGGGGTCGTTATATTTTTTGGCATTTTTTTTTTTCAATTTTGGTGGTATCCAAATAATTGCAGAGACTGTTCTATCTTCTCACCCTTGAGTTCCTCTATTGATTCCTCTTTATGACACTACGCAAACTTCAAAGTGTTCGGTGGCTGTGTTTTTATTTGAAATTATAAGTATTCAAAGCTGATTGATAGTCAGATTCAGAGATCGGATTATCTATCTTATGGTAGATCTTATTTGGTTTATTGTATACACACCTAAGACTTCGATAACTATACAAGAAATTCAATTTTAATAGTGAAGTACTCTCTCTACTTCAAGTTCAAAAGCAACTTTCTCTTCGATTTCCAGCTGAACATTTACGAAGTTCAAACATCACACATCAAATATGCATCTCGTTTAGATCAGATCCACAACAAGAAAAACTCGAACGGATTGAAAGGAAAAACAATTCTCCACTCTTTGAAAAAAAAACAATAACAACTACAAACATATCAACTCAATTGATTAGTTAACGTCATGTCTACTGTTGCAAAAGAAGGCAGATATCTACCAAAGGATCAAATCGAATGGGACTTTGGTGGACCAATTGGTGCAGTGGGAATGATGGTTGGTTTCCCTTTGTTAATGTGGTATATGTGGATTTGTGCCTATTTTAACAATGGTCAATTTTGGGCTCCTGCTGAAGGTCAATCTTTCTTAGAGTTCGTTGGTGAATTGTATCAAATCTTTTTAGATCACGGTGTTCCTTCTTTAACCACCTGGAAGATTTTTGGTACTTTCATTGCAACTCAAGTTGTCTTTTATTATACTTTACCTGGTGTTTGGACAAAAGGTCAACCATTAGCTCATTTGGACAACAAACAATTACCATACTTCTGTAACTCAATGTGGTCTTTCTACACTTCCAATGTCGCTGCAATTGTCTTACATTTCACTGGTATTTTCCCACTATATACTATCTTAGATAGATTTGGTGAAATCATGACTGCAGCTATTATTGTTGGTTTTACATTTTCAATTTATCTATACCTTTATACTTTATTCGTCTCTGGTGATTATTTCAGAATGACTGGTAATCACGTTTATGATTTATTTTTAGGTGCTCCTTTGAACCCAAGAGTTGGTATCTTAGATTTAAAGATGTTTTTTGAAGTTAGAATCCCATGGTATATCTTATACTTTTTATCCTCAGCTGCCGTTTTAAGACAGTATGAAACATATGGATACGTTTCGCCTCAATTGGCTATTGTTTGGTTAGCACATTACTTATATGTTAACTCATGTGGAAAAGGTGAAGAATTAATTGTTCCAACTTGGGATATGGCTTATGAAAAATTCGGTTTCATGTTAATTTTTTGGAATATCGCTGGTGTTCCATTCACTTACTGCCAATGTACGTTATACTTAAGTTTACACAAACCAAGTGAATATCAATGGTCAATTGGTTATAACGTCTTCTTATTAGTTACTTTATTATGTGCTTATTATATCTTTGACACCACCAATGGTCAAAAAAATTACTTCAGAAAACGTTTAGCTGGTGATAATTCTGTTAGAAAAGCTTTCCCATACTTACCACATATTTATTTAAAAGATCCATCATATATTACCACAGAATCTGGTTCTGTTTTGTTAACTGATGGTTGGGTTAAATACGCTAGAAAAATTAATTACACTTCTGATTATATCCAAGCTTTAGTCTGGGGTTTATCTTGTGGTTTCGCATCTCCATTACCTTGGTTTTTCCCACTTTTCTTCTTTGTTGTTTTAGTTCACAGAGCTTTAAGAGATCAAAGAAAATGTCAAGCTAAATATGGTAAAGATTGGGACAGATACTGTAAAGAATGTCCTTATATGTTTATTCCTTACGTCTACTAAGCATTATAAAGATTGCTTGAACTATATATAGATCAACATCTTAACCATAATATGATTGTAGTGTGTGAAAATGTTTATTTATATAGTAATCACCAATTCTGAACAGTAATAGATTAATAGATAATGTCATACACACCATATGCATTAGTTAATATTGATATATTGTCATCATCATGATCATCATGATCATATCATTGTATCTGTTACGAGCACACAACTTTTCGTTTTTCATATGAAATTACCTACATTTTTTGTTAAAAAGATACACATAACTAATTTGTTAAGTACCACCTATTTATAACTAATTAACTGCCCTTTGATACATTCAGCAACGTCTCGGAAAACTCATACAGAATGTCAGAAACATTCACATTAGATGAAAAGTCGAAAGCTAAAACACCGGCATACACACAAGAATTCAATAGCTCATATAATCCAAATGTATCATATCATTATAATCCCAAAGCTGCAGAATACCATTATGGTGTGAAGCATCCCATGAAACCATTTAGACTACTTCTTACAAACCATCTACTGATAGGATACAAACTATATGAACAAATGGACATATATACACCGAAACCAGCGACAAAAGAAGAATTATGCGAATTTCATTCAGAAGACTACATAGACTTCCTACAAAGAGTTTCACCTGATAATTTATCTAAATTCACACAACAGCTGAAACAGTTCAATATAGGAGATGACTGTCCTGTATTTGATGGATTATATGAATATAGTTCAATATATAGTGGTGCTTCATTAGATGCTACTGAAAAATTAATTAATCAAAGTTCAGATATTGCAATCAATTGGTCAGGAGGACTACATCATGCTAAGAAGTTTGAACCTTCTGGGTTCTGCTATATTAATGATATTGTTTTATCAATTTTGAATTTATTAAGGTATCATCCAAGAGTGTTATATATTGATATTGATATTCATCATGGTGATGGTGTGCAAGAAGCTTTTTATACAACAGATAGGGTCATGACTGTTTCATTTCATAAATATAATGGATTGTTTTTCCCAGCAACTGGTAATTTAGATGAAACTGGGATTGGTAAAGGTAAACATTATTCGTTAAACGTCCCTTTAAATGACGGTATTGATGATGAATCTTATATCAGATTATTTAAATCAGTGATGGAACCATTAATTGCATCTTTCAAACCTTCAGTAATAGTACAACAATGTGGTGCTGATTCATTAGGTGGCGATAGACTTGGGTGTTTCAATTTAAATATAAAAGCTCATGGTGAATGTGTCAAATTTATCAAAAGTTTTGGAATTCCAATGTTAGTACTTGGTGGTGGTGGTTATACACCTCGAAACGTTTCTAGATTATGGTGTTATGAAACTAGTGTGCTCACAGGAATGAATTTAGATTCAAAATTACCAGAAGATTTACCATTTAGAAATTTTTTCAATCCTGATTGTTCATTACATCCTAATTTAGGTGATAAACTAGACAATAAAAATTCCAAAAAATATTTAGAAAACGTGAGGATAAAAGTATTGGAAGAGTTAAGATATCTAAATGGTGCACCAAGTGTACAAATGAATGAAATACCTCCAAGTTTTTTAACACCTCAAGAAGAAGAAGAGATTAATGAGCTGAATAATCAAGATAGAATGATGATAGATACAAAAGATGAAGCTAGACGAATGGAACTTGTAGAATGATGCTCAATTGAACATATTCTATATAGGTACAAATTATTTCTGGTAAAATAAACATCTTAAAAAGTTTTTTTAATAAAGTTTTTGTAAACTAAAGTATTACAACTTGAGATCAGATAGCCTTCTTCCCATCAAGATGTGTGCGATACGTATATACGACACCGAAACTTATCTTATCATACCATGTATAACGAACCTTTCCATTGAAGATTTTTAGAGAAACTGATAATTGCTCTCATACTTATAGAATTTTGCAACATTAGAGTTTTATTTAAAAAACTTAGATTGAAGTAGCCTGAAGAAGCTCGTTTATTTCGAATTTTGGACGTTTTTTCTCAAAATGCACCTGTTTCACACAATTACTAGACTCTAAATTATGGATTTGGTCTCCGGCCATGTATTGGTTGGTGCATACTTTTTTTTTTCTCTAATTGATTAATTTATTTTATTCCATAAAACTTATAAAGCTTCTTTTTTGTAACTTTGTTACTCTATTGGTTCTAAAACTTCTAGTTTTGACACTTTTCAACTTAACTTGTCCTTTGGGTGTGATACACACAGTTTTAGCATCGGTTCAGTCTTGCCGGATGAATATCAGGGCTCAGAACTCTTATAACAACATACTGACTCTATATCCCATTTCCTGGGAACTCGTCCTTGTTAGCTCAGTTGGTAGAGCGTTCGGCTTTTACAGTCAAACTAAGGAAAGGAATTTCATTAGCGGAAGTTAACCGAAATGTCGGGGGTTCGAGCCCCCCATGAGGAGTTCAATTTTACTTTTTGTTGTTTCTTTCCAACATTAATAGAAAATGGAAAACAAATATAACCTGAATGTCTTTATGCTTTTTTTTTCTTTCTTAAAAATAGATAATAATAGAGTACAATGATTACAGTTGAAGAACCACTTACTTCGACAGTTAGACCATTATCACAATCTGTTTTAACTATCAGAATAATCAAATCTTTTCCATATAGAAACGTTAAAAATCATATTTTACATAACTATGATCTAAGTACTAAAAAGCCAATTGATTTATTCAATGATATCTTAGAGATCATCAAATCTCAAGGTGCATTCAGACCATATAGAAATGTTGAGTATGATACATTGAAAATATATACTTTTGCACATGGATTCAAAACCGTTAATTTAGTTATAAATTTTGAACATGATGATGATTGGATTCTTGATTTGAAGTCAGATAAAAGTTTACATGAATTGGGAATAGGTGAGTTGAGCTATTGTTATTATTTCATCTCAATGATTACTAACTATATTCAAATAGAGAATGAAACAGAAATATCTCTTTTCAAATTTAAGGACTATGAAGCATTTAAAGCAAATCCAGAAGAAAAATGGTAAGAGCTATATTTACAGTGTTAACACAATACAAAATTCAACTAGTTTATCCCAAGTGCACTAAGGTAGACTGTCACATTAAGTTTCAGGTTTTTGGTTCGGTTTATGTCTTCCATGATATCAAGTAAGTACATATTGGTCCTATAAAATTTATAATCATGATAATTCAATACACACTTGAACTTTATGCATATCGAAAAAATGTTTTATGAGGCATAATGTTCTTTGTTTCTGTCTAGTATGTTGAATTCATTGAGATTCCTTAATGTAGTTTCCAGATATAAAATGAAAGAAATTTGGATGTCATATTCCATACAAATTTTGATGATCTTACAATTGAGAAACATGAAGATCAAGAAATAATGATATTCGAACAAACATACATCTCATTCCAATTGGAAGATATTCATAAATATATTACAGTTCTCTAGAATGAAGTGCTTCGGTCCACCTGCTTGGTTTACAAAACAAAGTTGAACAGACCAACTTTTTGGAAACTGAACCGATGCTAAAAACTGTAGAATACACACACACTTGAAAAAGTAAAAGTATCAATTAGAATAACGAGATAGAGTAAAATTTTTGGTATAGTGTTAAAGGAAAAAAACAATTTTGACATAATAGATGAGATCAAAAATCAATATTGAAAAAAAAATTAAAAGATCACTAGACAACTAATTGATTAATTATTAAAGTATTTATGCTTTAACCCTGACCAATCAACCATATTTGAGCAATGTCTGAATCAATCTCAGAGGCACCAATCAAAGAAATTATTCAACTACCTAAAGGAATCAAACTGAAAAAATCAGAAAGATTAAGTTCACTAAGACACAGTATTGCAGAACTAACACCATCAATTTTAATAAATTTTAGGTCAATACATGGATATATCTTTAAAAAACTGATGTTTAAATATGATGCTGAATGTCATGAAATAGTTTCCTCATTCAGTAAATCAGCTAGGTTTTATATACCTGAGTATGCTAAATTTTTATCTTTAAAGAATAAAACTGATAAATTATGGGAGATTGGGTTATACAATAGCATAGTTATTGTTGTTATAACTTCATACAACGTTAAGACTGCTACAAGTATAGTGCTTTCTACTTTAGGGGATCTTACTTGCTCAGTAAATCGTAAAACAAAAGACCAAAATAATGATAAAGAGCTACAGTTGAATAGCACGGTAAATAAAATAGTTCAAAACTCCAATATGCTGAAATATCCAAACAGTCAGATCATTACAAACGAGCCTTCACAAGTTTCAAAACAATTGGCTGAACCAGATCGACTATATAGTTTTATTGTTAAGGCTCCAGAAGTTAAAACGTTCGATATCAAAGGAAATGATACATTTGAACAAATTTTCAATTATTACAACAAAAATAACATCAATGAAGCTAGTTTATTTTATGGAAATGAAAAAGTTGAAATAACGTCAACTCCAACATCAATCGGGGCAGTTTATGGCAGGTATAATACTATGGAAGTAACAACAAATGAAGTAATAAGAAAAAATAAAATAACTCTTCATATTATAAATGAAGAACAGTACAGTAGAAGAACTGGATTTAGAGTTTCAGACACTGTTAAGATGAAGAGAATTTGCAAACTATATTCAAAGAATATTTCAGAAAATTTAAGAAATATCACTTTTTTCCTTAATGGTACAAGAATTGATAATGAAATGCAATCAGAGACCCTAAAGGAATTAGGATTTTGTGAGGATGGGGAGAATGAAATCTTTGCAAGAATAAGAAAAGACAGGTAAAAGGACAATTTAATAAATAATTTACTCTTTAAAAGATTGTTAATCAATGACTTGTAGATGATCAATTTGTTGATTAAAAATGACAAGAACTATAATCAATTAGGTGTAAGAACATGGCACAGAAGTGCATTATGTTAACTAGGGTATTAATAATATGATATAATAACAATTTTAATAACTAATACAAAAACACTACTTATAAAGACACTTTGTATCAGGCATAAAACTAAAAATCATTATATTCATAACAATATAATATAATAATATAATACAGAAAATAACATAAAACACACTAATGTACAATAATATTGGAAATGAAATCTGAATCTAAATGATGTTCTAGAAGATACACGCGTAACCCTACTTGTAATACCAGGTCAACAAATAAAAGCAAAAGATTCAAGCACTGTTACCCTTTAACGCGACGTCAATATCTTCTTTAGCGTTGAATCTCAAACTGGCGGGGGTGTCCCTATTTCTGATTTTATGTTGATGGTGAAAAAATTCTAATTTTGAGACAGCAATATCGATCCTTTTTGAAAAGGCTTCTTTAACTTTACTCAATGGAGTAGATCTTTTGAAAACCATGTAAACTTCTTTGTTAAATCCAATTAATCTGACTTTGACTTTATCTTTGGTATCTTCTTCTTGACCTTGATCTTGTTGTTGGCTCATAATGGAATGTACGTTTTAATTAGATAATGCAAATTGAGAAATGTGTTTAGCAGCAAGATATAAGCTGGAACCGGTTTCTCAAAGTAAAGATGAATTTGTGTAGCAACTTAACTAGATCCTCGTTATAACGTTACTGAGCACTGAACTTAGTTTGTTGTTGTTTGTTTTATAGGAAAAAAAAATATATTCCAGCACACATCATTTCGACTCCTTAAAAAGTGTTGAATTTGACTCTAGGGTTGACCCTTCTTTTTTTGGAGTGGACGGCCCCGGTCCCCGCCCCCCTGTGACCGTTAAAAATTGGTACTTAAAAACAATTAGAAGACCAAACTTATATCATAATAGATGTTACATGTTACAAATCGACTGGGGTTTGGAGAGTGGTACAGTTACTACGTAAAAGTGTATTCCATTTCTGTAATAAGTATGTTCACTCTTCTTCCATTTTCAGTACACTTCTTTCTGAAAGATTTAAAGTGGGCACCTGGCAATTATTGATGGATCCACAGTCCTTAATCTTAATCAAATGGGAGTCGGTCGGGACCTTAAATTAATGAGACAGCTAGCTGACAAAACTGAACAAAGCTAGCTAATTTTCTTTAACCTGAAAGCTGAAAACAGTATATTTTTGATTTTTGACTTTCCCAAGTATAATGATAATGCAATATTCATATTAAAGTAAATAATCTTCACATAATTTCATAAACTTGATGAAACGGGTTTGAATTACGTTTGAGCTTTGGGATCAATGATTATGTGCAAAATATGAAGAATTATTACTAACTTCTCGTTATATACCATATAGTTGGTGATTTATATTGTATTAGTTTATCTAATTACAAAAGACAACAACAGGTTACAATGAAGAATGAAAAGTTCAAAACTACA
The DNA here is from genome assembly GCA_003708145.3 of Phaffomyces orbus. Classification (NCBI taxonomy): domain Eukaryota; kingdom Fungi; phylum Ascomycota; class Saccharomycetes; order Phaffomycetales; family Phaffomycetaceae; genus Phaffomyces; species Phaffomyces orbus. The sequence continues at coordinate 433,097 of PPNK03000001.1, forward strand.
TCAATATACCACTAAGCAATCATCTGGATACCTTGAGCTAACTTAATTATTGTAATTTCCCAATTAAGTAAACTAATCTATCAACGCGTGAAATCAAAAAAAAAAAAATCAAAAAAAAACGCGTCTGTCAGAATGATAATTATCTATAAGAGGAAATTTATTCAAAAAGGGTAAACTAATCTTCATTCAGTTTCATTAAAAAAGTGTCAATTTGAACTAATTTCAATTTATTCATCTTCAAATTCTGTCTTAACTTTTAGTTTTGTTTTAAGTTATTTATTCATCTAGTCGGTGATTCTATTTGAACAATCGAGATCTTCGTTATAAATTTATTCAGATTAAGCCAGATTAACCAACACTCACTCCCTTGACACTCACAAACTCATCGATTATGTCAATTTTATTCACAGAGAACCACAGTTTCAATAAAGTCATGGAGTAAGTACTCATGCTCTTCTCATTTTGAAATCTTGAAACTCTTTCCTAACTAGATCTCACAGTTCTCAATTTTTCTCTGATTCACCTTCACTGGACCCAGAAGTCTGGACTCAACCTCCAGCCAATACATTATCAGTGTTATCTACACCATCACCAAAACGTCGTCGTGGAAGACCCCCAAAAGTTGTTGAAGTTGATGGTGAACCAAGTCCTGCTGCCAATTTATCAGCCGCCGTCCTGAAGCAAGGTACTCCAAAGGCTAGCGCTCCACTAATGAGAGTATCTCCAACTGGTGCTCGTAAAAGGTCGTCTCATAAATACATTTCCTCTTCACCAGATCAAGAGATGAGAATAAATCCTTCACCAAGAGGTGGTTTACTGATGAATTTAACTGATTCTAAAACTTCTTCAAATATCAAAAGAAGACAGTCAAGACCAAGATCTAAATCAAATGCTTCTAAATCTAGTTTCCAATTCATAGACACTCAATCAATCACTTCAACAAAGGAAGATAAATTACAACTAATCGTTAAGGATTCATTCAATTCAAAACAATTTGCAGATAATTCAGTTAATCCTAGTCTTTTATTATCATCACCAATTAAAGCAAATTTGAAAACTAAGAATTCACTAAATAACAAGCTATTTACTCTTGATTCTAAAAGGCAATCATTAACAACTACTCAACTTGATAACTTTTCAACTTCAATGGATCTTTCATCTTCACCATTGACTTCCAATTCAAGATTCTCTTCAATCATACACTCATCTCCGTTATATCATGGTTACTACGTTAATCAACCATCATCCCCAAATACTTCAATATTTACATCAAGCTCTGTTAAATATCAAATGAAACCAATCGAAGAGTTTAAAAAGAGTTTAGGTCAATTGCCTAAAAATCCAGATAATTCACCTTCACAAAGTCGCCCAACTACACCAACTCCAAAACCAAGAAATCTCAATAACATCTCTTCAAAACTCAAAAATTTAGTAACACCAACTGAATTATCAATCAGATCACCAATTCAAAATTCATCAATAAAATCTAATCAAGGTTTCAAAATCACTTTAAGTGTTGATGAAACGGGACAGGCCAAAATCACTAAAACACCAACTTCAGAATCACAACAATCTCCAAAGAGACAAAAATTGACAAAACATGAATCACTGATAAACATCCATCAATCATCATCACATCATTTAGAAATGCCAGTTTTCCAAAGATCTCAATCTGCTTCAAAAGCTACATTTTCAGATCATTATGAAACTATTTTTGAACCATTGAAGAATATCGCTCATGATTCATTTTTTAGTGACCTTCAAGAAATGGATGCGACTAATATCGACGATAATCATCATACTTACTTTGGTTTACTTAATGAAGAGAATCTAAATTTGAGTGATGAGAATATAGATGTTAGTAATGATGAAGATATGAATTATGACGCAAGAAAGGCATTGATTAAAATGATTCGTCGTAATGCCTAATCCATGTCAGTTTCTTTCACACACTTTTTGCTTTCATTTGACAAGATCAGTCTGCTCAATTTCCATCTGGTTTTCAATTATTTAGACCCATGAACAATTTAAACAACTTTTTACTTCAATTTGTTCTTTTCTTCACTTTTTTAGTTAAATAATCAAGTAATTTACGTTTTTCTAATTATGTTATATTTTTTCCATGTTTTAATTTAATTAACTGGTCGTAGAATTTTGGATGTTGTATCCACATAAGCAACCTAGTGTATGTAGACTCAGTAGTTTATTTAAAGAATTTAATTGATATAAATTATCTGCTTCCTTACACAGATACTTTCATGATCATAGGTCTGAATACAAACAGTTTGATATGAAAGAAAAAAAAAAGTTCAATGAAACTCAATTGACTACAAACTATTTTAGAGAAGATAACAAAATCTATTAAATTTAATTCACACTTTAGATCATATTATACAAATTTCTAACTCCTCTATTCGTTTTAAATCAATTAAATGATTTATAAGTCTTTTTTCAAAGTACCTAAGAAAGCAGCTTTTTCAGCTGGGGTTTGGAATCTACCTTTACCGAATTTAGAAGCAGTATCAATCCATTTTAATGAAACTTGTTCTAAAGCTCTTCTTGAAGTTTGAGTGTATAATGATTTTCTGATAGTAACAATTCTCTTTCTGGTACCTGGAATAGAACCTTTTAAGATTAAGAAATCGTTGTTAACAGCACCATATCTAACGAAACCACCTAATGGAGTAATAGTTTTTTTGGTTCTGTCAAATTCAGTAGCACCTGATGATTCATCACCTTCTTTACCAACTCTGTAAACTTTGTGGTTGATAGAAGTACGTTTGTGGTAACCTCTTTGACCAGCACGAGCGACAGTCCACATAACGTGGGCTGGATGCCAGGCACCAATACAAGCAACTTTACGTAAACCTCTATGAGTTTTACGTGGTAATTTTTTGGTACCCCATCTGTGAGTAACACCTTCGAAACCATGACCTTTAGTGATAGCAATAACATCAACTTGTTCATTTTGTTCAATAACTGAATCAACTGAAACAGTTTTTTCAAAATGTTCTTTAGCCCAAGCAACTTTATCAGCAACTGAACCACCGTTAATTTGAATTTCAGCTAAATGAGCTTTCTTTTGAGCTAATGGAGTTTTTTTGATTTGAGTGTGAACTAAAACTCTAACGACAGTAGCGTATTTGGTGATTCTAGCTAGTTCTCTATCAACTTCTTCACCGTTTTGGTTGGCGTATTTACCAGCGTATTTAGTGAAAGCCTTCTTTTTAGATTTGAACCAGTTTTTGTAGAAACGACGTCTAACTTCTTCAGATAAATGTTCAGCCCAGACAGTGGTTAATGATCTTAAACCTCTTGGGGTTTCAACGTAACCAACAACACCAACAACGACAACTGGTGGAGTGTCGACAACAGTGATAGCTTCAACAACTTCACGTTTGTGCATTTTAGAACCTGGACGGTCTAAGTCACGAACAATGGTAGACATACCAGCTTTGTAACCTAAGAAAGCAGTTAAATGAACTGGTTTAGTTTGATCATCTTTTGGGAATGATCTAACTTTACCTCTGATAGAGGAAGCTCTCTTTCTTGGTAAGAAACCTAAATGACCGTGACGTGGTGCTTCGTATTTTCTGTGAGACATATTAATCTGTTAGTACTTTAGTTAAAGAATCGAAATAAAAGGAAGAAAGATTTTTAAGTGTGAAAAATTTTTTCTAATAAAAAGTTTGTTGATGAAAAACTATTCGCGAAATTGAAAAATTATTTTATGTAGTGTATATCTCATCCTGCGAGTATATTTCATACCGCTCTTGTTAAGTAGTTTTGTTTCGACTATCTGTTGGTCAACACTTCTCAAAGAAGAATCTGACAGTTGAAAAAAGTACTGGCTATTGTGTACAGTGTGTCATGTGAGGATACAGGTTTTAACAAGAAATGGGCCATGTTTTATTATTTTAAATATAGAAATGAAGGTAACACTGCAAATATATGTCCAAGACCAATCGAACATTATATCACATTACAATAATTCACCACCATTTACTAAGTACGTAAGTAGTATTGGAAAATGATATTTTGAAGCCATTTCTTTCTCTGTAAAAAAATAAACCACATATATTCATGGATGAAGAATATATAGGTGAACTACAATAACCATAAAAAGTAGCAGTATTCTGTTGACATCAGAAAGATGGCTATTAATGGTCATGTTACTTTAGAAGTTAGTTAATGCCCATCTAATGTCCGTTATTCAAATCATATGCAGATATTGTATACGTCATTACCACAAAATAAGGGTATTTTTCGTACCCTTATTTCAGTATTTAGGATCTAATGATCTAATGCAAAAATGATAGTATAATGTGTCTGATTAAGAGTTTCTATTCGTTGATGTTTCAACAGATTCCACATTACTCCGTTCCAATGTCTTATTACTCTGACATTACATTGATGAGCATTGAGTACCCAATAAATGCATGTAGTTTGTTTTTCAATCTATAATATGTTGACACATTTAGGATCATTACATCAGTATGAAATCATCAGGATTCACTAAAATGGAAATTAGTAAAAAAAGTAACAAAGCGTAAAAATTTGGTGACACAATAACTAACTCAATCCATTGCCTTCAGAGCTCAGAACTTTTTCGTTGCTACATATTTTTTTCTATGTGATAAATGGTGTGAACAATTTGAAGACCTAAAAGTTGGAAGTAGTCTATAATTAGCTTTCTACAACAATTGACTGTGGTTTCTTCCTATCTCAATACAATTCAACAATTAGAAGTACAGTGACTAAGCACTCGTGAATCATAATAGCATATAGTTTCCATACACGCTTTAGTAAGAGACAGTCAAATTATATTTAATCTAAAGTAACATCACAAACACTTGCTACATAGTCCATTATTATTATTATTATCATCTACTATAATTTATCTACTGGACTAGTAACTAAAAAATAGTGTACAGTTTGAATTTGGATGTAAGATTCTATGGGAAAGTTCTATTGAATATAAGATGATGAAGAAGAGTGTAGTTATCAACCCTCTTAGTATAACTTATAAAGAATTTTATTTGACGTTATATGGATTGTTCACTTACATCAAGTTTGCGAGGTCCTGCATATTTACACATAACCCGCCTATCACGAAATTATTAAGCTAAGAAAAAAGGAAGAATTCCCGGAGAATTGGTACACCGATCACATAAAAGCAACTCCTCTGCCTGTTTTTAAAGATTAAAAAAGGATCAAAGATAAAAAAAAAACAGTTCTATAATTTTTAAGTGGAGCTATCTCACTAATCATTTCTTTTCTAACTGAGTACACAGAAACAGTAGGCTAACAGCTCCTAGTACGTAGATTCAGATTGTCACTCTAATAGACGCACAAAGTACCCCCATCGATTTCTTTTCAAAGTTTTTACAGTCAGGACTCAGGACTCAGGATCAGGATTCAGGACTCAGCGAGACTCAAGAGGATAATGATGGTTATGTGTATAGTTATTGTAAGCTGGAACAATCTGCTGAATCGCGATTGATGCTACACAAAATCAGTTGGCATGGAGTGAGCCCAACATCTGGGTCCTGTATATATCTGGAAGAGTTTACAGATTTGCAGATTTATGACGATCTAACTGTTGATTAAAAAAATGATTTAAAATTATCACTCTTTAAGTCTAGCCACTATAAATACATCTTTTGATACAACTATAGTATTTCTTCATTATTTCTGTGTGCATGGCTATCGGAACTGATCACCATAGTTATTAGTCTGTATCGACGCCATCATTCAACAGGACATGTAGCTACTAGCTGGTTCAAATTGGGTTTGACGGGGAAAGGGGTTCATCAAAATGACTTAATTAAGTTTCCAGTTATAAAGATAATGGAGTTTAACTTTAGGACTTAACAGCTTTATTCTAGAACCAAACTGATGGTTTAGGCGTTAAGAACTTCATACTTATGAAGAATATCTATGAATCAAAATAAGTATAGTTATTTGTATCTTAAGATGTGAATACCGATGCTACTATTCATGAATCAAGACTAAACAGATATTCGAATGGGTATTGTTACATATTTCATAGTAGCATTTATTATGTCAGAATTCTAGACCATTACAATTAACCTCAGATTCCAATTATAGTATCTGAATTGTTCTAGAGAATTCCATTACTCCTATTATTAGTAACTATATAGAGCTTAATCCTCTACTATATAAGGAACAGAAGATTCCCTCAGAAGATTCTGCTTTAAGAACAAGAACAAGAACAACAAGAACTACATTAACAACAGCTTTATTTAATTGAATACAGATCTATTATACTACTTTTATTCATAATTAAGACTAATCGTATAGAACTCTACAAGTGAACTACCACAGGAGTCAACCTATATCTATTAGTCTCTGTATTAAGTATTAGGAATTTCTTACCCAGTCCCAATATTTAATACAGTATGTACTATGTAATTTAGCTAGATATTGTGATTTTCCTATTGTGACTCGTGAGCCTTGAGGTAGGATACATTTTCAGACATTTAAATTAAGCTCTATTCGATGAGTGTAAATTGCACTGTACTTATAGGCTATATATATGTGTTTAAGACAAAAAATCATTAAGCATTTGAGCCTATATGGTACACCAAATTCAATTTATAAATAGATTGAGTAATAGTATGATCAGTTCAGAAAACTACGTGATGGACTATGCTACCTTTCCCACAAGTTCCAGATAATTCTCCTAGTTACTACATATGTAAAAACTAGGCCCTAGGGCACAATAACATCTAAATCCAAAGTTCTACAATATATTTCTCTATTGACTGATCAAGCCAATCAGGAATTGTAATTAAGAATTGCTAATATAATTTGTATATGAAATCTTAGAAAACTGATCAAGGGGATCGTCTCATGAGAAGAACACACACGGAGGCTCGGAGATTCTCAGTAGATTATGACATATAGGCATTTTTCAAGCTGTTCTGGACAAGAGGGCTGACCATATTGATCTCTTTTTTCTGATCAATAGCGGATTTGATAATGTTTACATCTATCTACTGTGGACTATGGAGTTTGCACCTGAACTTTGTAGTTCTCTTTCCCTCTTCTTTACGTTTCTTTTGCTCGTTTAGAAGTTCAGATTTTAAAAAACTCAATTTTTTGTGTCGAAAGTTTCTCCGAAACGGTGATCATTATTGCATAAAAGTTTCTACAGTTAAACATGGACCATATAGCCAATTGATAGATCTATATTATAATACATTGATAGGATGATACTGCACTTCAATTGATTCATCAATTCACAAAGTCATCAAGTCATATTGATGATTAGTGCGTTGTTTTTTTAGTGTTTCTAAACAGATCAAACCATACTATCGATCATCTGGAGTTACTCACCATAGCGGAGTTAGGGTTCATCTTTAGGACTTTTGATTGAAATAGAAAATCCCGATATAAATAATTATTACAAGTAGGATAAGCGTAAATATCATATATGAATCAATTATAGATCAGTAGTATCTTAACCAGCTATTGAGTCACTCAGAAGTATATAAGAAAATGTGAGTAATGGTAGCATGTAGTGGCTTGATCGAAGTTCTTAACCCCAAGTTTGTTACTAGCGTAAAAGTTCCCCATATAAAATTGATTGTTACGGTGAAAAACGTCACGGACTAGCTGCATGAACGAACTTCCGAAAGTCATTGATGGAGTTAAATTTAAAAATAATTATAAGAGGGAAAAAAGTATTTAACGATGAGTAAATCCTGCAAGTCTACTGTCAAACTGAATTCATTGAAAGGTTTCTTAAAATTATTAGAATATTAAACTATTCGAAAATACATAATACATAATAATGTTAGCTTCATTTGACGACCAGTACCCCATACTCACTAAAAGAGCTTTACAAAATTCTCACCAATTATCAGAATCATCTGCTATTGACTATTTCCAATTTAATTTCAATGACATTCAATACCATAATTGTTGGAAACTAATCCAAAATACACCTTCATCATCTCCTTTTATTCCACAATCAACTAATGTTAAAAGACTAGAAAACATCATCTGGAGAAAATGGGCCAAATCTCAAAGTAATTTGAAAGAATGTCACCCAGAAAAAGTTAACTGGTATAAGGAAAGTGACATTACTTGGTTATATGGTCCATTAGCATGTTCTTCTGGCTCCAGTTTTGATGATTTGCATCAAGTTGATAGTCATGAAGATGATGCTTCCTTTTCTACAAAAGATCAAAGAAATGGGAGTTTTTCGAGTTTGTCTTCAACGTCTACTATTGAAACTGATAATTCTTACACATTTGAACAAGATTCAGAATCTGATTTAGAAAGCATCATTGATACTGTTTTCATCAATGATGAACATGAATTATCAGTTAAACCTATCTTAAAACATAAATGTGCATTTGCTGATTTTGAAGAATTTTACATCTCAACAAAACGAGAAACTTTGACTTCATCCAAAACTGTTAGTTTTGCTGAAATGGTTCAAATTAGGCAATTTTATTGAATGAATCATTTATATCCTGCATGTCTTTCAGCTAATCATACCATGTTGAGGACCATAACCCCCCATTTCACGAAGTTACGTCTATTCATTTCTTATACTCATTCCCTTTCATGGATTCTTAGATCACAAAAAGTTTTACTATTTTTTTTATTAACTACTACTGCATCATATTTAATGGAAACTACCTATGATTAATTAGATTTCTATTATACCTCTAAAAGTAATTTGATATTATTTGTTATTTAGTTTAATTAATTCACGTTATGTAAATTAAGATCGCTTATCGCTTGTAAGTTCTTATCCAATCGCCTATTCCTAGCCGATATACATAAGATCGGAAACTCGGGGTAGTAATTTTATTTAGAAGTACAAGTAGAGACGATAATATCTGGATAGCTGATTGCCCTTATGTTAGTTGGTAATATTGTATATATTGAGGCTATAATGGGCACAGTTCTTGAGTATATGTATCAATTATGAAGATGAATTAAGTTTTTTTTCAGAAACGTACCACTCAACAGTACTGTTTGAGGATGTACAATAAGTTCAGATTCAATATTTTGCTATATAGCTGTAGCCTGACGTCCATCTCAATACAGATTGCATAAGGTATATATTATCAATATGCATCTCATGTAACTTCTTTGATGGACCTACATGCAGTGTTCACTATAATCAATTTCATTATGTATACTCAATATTCTATCTTCATAACATTCTCCACAAACTTAACAACTTCAAATTTCTTCAACCCTCCTTTACCTTTGATATAAACACCACGAGGAATACCTAAGTCAATGATATAATGTCTCCAATCACCAACGTTAATCAATCCATTTTCATAAACATGTTGTAATCCAACAATCGAAAGTCCTAAACTAGCAATGTATTTACTCTGAATAAAAACCTCTGAAGAAACAACACCAGATCCAGCATCAATACCTGATGGAATATCTAATGATAACACACTGATTTCTTGTTTATTAATCCATTTAATAAGTTCAATTGTGTATTCTAATTCTTGTTCGATCAGATCATAAATATTCGTGTCATAGCCTTGTAAAGCGTCAATTATTAGTTCAGGTTTGGTTGTTTTCATCTTTCTATTCAATTTTTCCAATGAATTAATTATTCTATTATCCATACAATCAAATAATTTCAATTGTTCAAGTAATTGGGGATCAATATCTTCATTATTATCGTTCAAGTCAACGATTGAGTAGACAATAACTTCAACTCCAGTGTTGATTAATTTTCTAGCTGTTGCTAGACCTCTGGCACCTGTTTTATTATTACCTATTGTAATTAATACCACTGGAGCCGCATTATGATTTGTGGAACTTATTCTTGTTATACCACCTAATAATTTGATAACTAATTGATTTAAACCAAAAGAAACGTTTTCTGCTAATAATAGAGAGTTATAATTGAATAACGATATTGATAAAGTCTCTGCTTGTAATAATTGAAGAGGTGTAGCTAATGGCAATATGAAATCATTAACAACAAATGGTTTGATAGAAGAATCAGTTTCAACTTTGATCAATGATTTAATAGCATCCGATGCAGTTTTGTTCACTGATTTTGATTTTGATTTTGCTTTTGATGGAGTATTGTTGGCACTTTCTAAGACCATTTCATTATGATCAAATTTCGTTTTCACTTTATTATGACTGACTAATCTTGAAGAACTATCAATTGAATCATCATCTTCAAATTCTTTCAAAGCTGACTGTTTATTAAATTCAGCAGTTGATTGAGCAAAGTCGAAGTCTCCAGAGTTTTTAATGTTCATAACGTTGTCATTGAAAGTAATCTCTTTACTATTGATGTTATTATTTTTGGTATTTTGGTTCTCTTTGTTACTATTATTATTACTATTAGTGATCGTGTTGCTCTCTTTCTTCTTATTCTTCTTCTTTTTTTTCAATTGAACTGGAATATCAATAACTTTCAAATCTTTGATCTCTTCTCCACCAAAAGTGGAGTCATCTTCCAAAGTAAGCTGTTTGTCCTGACACTTTTTGACAATCCCTTCCACTTGAGTGCCGTTACTCAACGTCAAGGCGACTTTAAATCCACTGACAGAGACCATCAGACCAACAACCAGCTAAATTAAATTAATATAACATTGTAACAATGAATAAATTTTATCCGAAAGATTTTTTACAGGTTAAATTGATTATATATTACTAAAGAGAGTTGAGAATGTCATTTTGGTCCCAGGAATTAGAGACGCTGAAACAGAAGGTGGAAGATTCTCCGGATTCACTCAATCTCTGGACTTCATACATCACAGCTGTGGAAGAATCGTTCCAAAAGCTCAAAACCCAAGAACAATCCTCACCAGATATTAAATCAGTCCTATATTCTTCATTTAATGAATTCTTATCCAAGTGGCCCTTACTCTTTGGCTATTGGAAGAAATATACTTCATTGACATACCAATTGGAGGGACTAGAGCAAAGTTTGCTAATTTTAAAGAAAGCTCTAGACGTTTTCCCAACTTGTTTAGAATTATGGATTGACTATTTAGTTATATTAATTGGACAGTCTGATGGTAATGAGTTAAGGATAAATAATGTTTTGATAGATGAATCTTTCATCAGATCCGAATTTGATAGATGTGTGGAATGCGTTGGTGGTTGCTTCATGAGTCATGAGATTTGGGATAAATATGTCCTATGGGAACAAACTATCTCTAAAAAGAATAATAGTACTAATGATAATCAAAACGTTGTTTCAGTGTTATGGAAGGCTATTCATGTTCCACTATATCAGTACTCAAGAATCTATACCACATTTAGTGAAGAATGGAAGAAATTATCAATTGAAAAATTAAATGAAATCACAAATTTAAATCTATCTAACGAACTTGAACTACAAACTCAGTTTGATTTAATCTTTAAATCAACCCAAACTTATGTCAGTGAGATTTGGCAATTTGAAAGTGTCATAAAACAGAAATTTTTCAATAACGAGATAAATTCAGAAGATTTAATAATCTGGGAGAATTATCTTGACTTCCAAATAAATAAATTTGATGCAAGTAATCAAAGCCATCTGGTCAGAAAACAAACAATCACCACATTTGAACAGTGCTTGATCCCTATGGCTAATGTTGAAAAATTCTGGTATAAATATCTATCGTATTTATTGTTCAAAGTTGAGGAATTAGATTTGGTTAAAATTAATTCAATCTATAATAGAGCTTGTAATTTTTTCATACCTTTGAATAACTATGAAATCAGATTAAATTGGGCTTTATTTATAGAAAGTCATTTAGTTGAAGAAGGTGATAAAATTATTGAAATTTATTTATCAACAATTAAAAATAACCCACTGGCCAATAAACCTATCATTGAATTCATCAAATATTTATCAAGAAAAACCTCAATAGAGAAAACAATACAAGATTTGAAGAATATGATTGATGTTTATTTATTCAAAACAACTATTGAACTTGAAATAAATTTGAAAAGATTACTAAATTCAATAAATGATAAAACTATTGGAATTTTAACATCAGAATTGATTAAATTAAATTCTTTCAATAAAGAGTCAACAAGATCACTAATTTTAAAATATTCAGGTACAATCCCTTTAAAATCATCATTGTCGTTTTTAACACAAAGTTATAAATTCATCAAAGCACAGAAAAACTCTTCAGATTTGAAATTCATAATAAAATTGATCTTAAACTCAAACATCCCATTAAGTTATAAAAAATTAATATTTGAAGATTATACTGAATTTATAGAAACGAATCAATCCATTCATGAGAATATCAATAAACTATATCCTTTCAATAATCATAAAAATGAATCAGATATTCCACCTTATAATCTATTATCATTTGACTCTTTCATTAACTGTTGGGAATTAAATAATGATCCAAAAAGTAAATCAAAAATGTTATTGTATCCAGGTTTCCAAAGCATTGACACTCCAACTATCACTAATTCTAATATTGACGATTGTGCAGATGATGAAGGTATAAGTGATTTGCCTACTTTCAAAAACGTTGAGAAAGCTAATAAGAAATTGGAACCACTACCAAATGAATAGATTAATGACATTTTAAATCGGTCAAAATATGAGATTTCGAAATGGAAATTTTTGCAATGATCATCTCAAGTTCACGTATAATTCACATACCAATCAACCCATGAACTCTATTGTATAAATATCTCACTAAATCATAAAATATGATCTTAATAAACCTTCAACAAATAGAAGATTTGTTAAATAAAATTACGTAAAAAAACAAAAACAAAAAAAAAAACTTCATGCGATGAGATGAGATTTTGTATTAATTTTATAAATCTGTTGAGTCACGATAAAAATATGGTGGAAATCACACTGGATAAAAGAGATCGTTCTCCTTCTCGTGAGGAAGAAGAAGTTCCAGCTAACAAAAGACAAACTATTGAACCAACCATTCAAATGGACCAAGAAAATAATCAAGATAATAGTAACCATACACAGGACATACCAAGACGAAAGAAAGCAATCAGATACAAACCAAAACCCTGTGATCCTACCTCACCAGCAGGTGTTTTAAAACATGAAATAAATCATATCTTAGCATTAAACGACTTGACATTAGACAACATCAAAAATGATATGAATACATTGTTAAATGATCAAAATTTACTAGATTTATATCATAGAATAGTTAAAGACGTTAAAGTCATCTCATTATCATCAAACGGTGAAGGACTTGCTCTTATTCCACATCCTGAACAACAAAACGATTTCAATTCAGTTCAAAAAGTCCAAATAGTTATAATACCATTTGCTATACCTGGTGATATTGTTAATATTAAAGTTTTCAAAACTAATCCAACTTATGCTGAATCTGACTTATTGGAAATCGTCAACCCTTCACATGACAGAAACGATTCATTAGTGAAATGTGGATATTTTGGTCGTTGTTCTGGTTGTCAATATCAAATGATAAATTATTCAACCCAATTGAAATGGAAAAGAGAAACTATTGTCAATGCATATAACTTTTTAGCCAAAGAATTGGTTTCTGCAGGATTTGTTCCTGAAATTGGTGAGACATTCCCATCGCCAAAACAGTTCGAATATAGAACGAAATTAACTCCACATTTTGATGTTAAAACTAAAAGACATGGTTCAGGACCAAAACTTACATTAGCTGAAAAGGGTATTAACACAAGACCAAGTTTTGGATTTGGTGCTAAAGGGAAATCTAACTGGCGGAATTGTACAGTTGGTGGGAATCAATCAACACTAGATATCGAAGAATGCATAATTGGTACTAAAATTGTTAATGTTGGTTTGAGGAATGAAAGGAATAAGTTTTCAAATGAATGGGGAAATTATAAAAAAGCTGCAACTATTTTATTAAGGGAACATACAAGGGTCTTTGCTAAAGATATTGAGATTACAAATGAAATAGTTAATCAAGAAGAAGGCTCAAAGGATGAAAATAATGTTAGTTATTTAAAAGAGACAAATGAACAAGATACATTAATTAAAACCTGTGTTACTAATCCAAGACAAATCGTCACTGAATATATAAATGGATTCACATTTCAATTCTCAGCTGGTGAATTTTTCCAAAATAACAACTCAATTTTAACAAGTGTAACTAATTATGTTTGTGAGAATTTACAAATTTTGAATAAACCAGAAGGTTCACCATTATATTTAGTTGATGCATATTGTGGATCTGGATTATTTAGTATAACTGCTTCCAAAGGTGTTGATAGAGTCGTTGGTGTTGATGTTTCTAAAGAAAGTATTAAATTTGCAAATTTAAATGCTAAACGTAATGGAGTCACAAATGTTAAATTTATTGATGGTAAAGCTGAAAAGATTTTCAATGAAATTACAACACCAAATGATTTGACTTCAGTTATTATTGATCCTTCAAGAAAAGGTTGTGATGATGTTTTCTTGAATCAATTATCAGACTATAAACCTGCAAGAGTTGTATATGTTAGTTGTAACGTTCATTCACAAGCAAGAGACTTGGAGAAATTTATTAAAAACACAGAGAATGGTCATTTATATAAGATTGAAAGTATTAGAGGGTTTGATTTCTTCCCCCAAACTCATCATGTGGAAAGTGTTGCAGTTATCTCAAGAGTTGTTGAATTTGTATAGTTAATGCACTTTAACATGAAACATTTTCAAGGTGTTGAAAAGTGACACAAAAAAAATTAAAGTGATAGAAGGCTGAAGCCCTATTTAAACACCACGTGATATGTATACTAGGGCTATAAAATTACATAATAATGATAGTGTGTCTTATGTAATATCATGATTATGTAATCGCTTTTCTGGTTCAGCCCACAGAATTTCTGATTTTATGGCGAAAAACAGGAAAAAAAAAAGATGAAAAATAAAACTCTGATTTTTCGTTTGTAGGAATCAGCATTCATATTTAATTAAATCAAAATGGAAAACGATAGAGGTCAACTTGTAAGTTCCTTATAGATTGAACAAGGGATGAATTATACGGATTGAGAATGAATGGAATATAGTGCTTCAAGGTGTAAATGTCCAGTTTTGTTGTGTTTTGTAATGTTGATACAAGTTATAATGTGAAATGTTGAATTTATGTGATGCTCTAAACTATTGGAGAAATGATACTATATTTTATATGGTGAATGGAGTTGGGACTGTACCATATTATACAGAAATGCTGAAGTTCAATCCGTTTGTGATATATCAATAATCCACATCATATTATATCCTTGACATTATCAAAATACATCACCACGAAAATCTGTGAAGCATATATCAACTTCATCTTAATACATCTCCATTTGTCTGTTTTCAGAATTGATTCAAATACTAACACGATTAACAGGTCGAATTATACGTCCCACGTAAATGTTCAGCCACCAACAAAATTATCAAAGCTAAAGATCACCAATCTGTTCAAATCAACATTGCTAACGTTGACGCTGAAGGTCAAATCATTCCAAACGACTTCACCACTTACGCTTTATGTGGTGCCGTTAGATCTCAAGGTGAAGCTGATGATTCATTAAACAGATTAGCTCAAAGAGATGGTTTATTAAAAAACGTCTGGTCTTACTCCGTCTAAGTTTAAATAAGTTGAAATTATAATGTATCATTTTATCATCTAATAGTAAATAATTTACTCTTTTGTATAATTTATTTATGGCTGCTTTGTAAATTCTCATTTTGACTGCTTTTTTTGTTTACCTTTTCTGGATACGGTAATTTTCGCGGCACATTGCAGTTAAATTATTTTGAATTTCTCTCTCTCTTTCTTGTAATTGTTTTAGTAAAGGGAAAACTCACTCTGTTGATTAGTTTTTTTTCTTCTTGTTTGTTTCAGTTGGGTATGGTGAACGCAATTGCTACGTTATTATTTTCTGCGTCTTATTTACCAGGTGCTTTAGTCCTAGCTCATACATTAAGGGAAAAGGAGACATTTAATAAAGATTTGAAACTGATTGTTTTGATAACTTGTGAACTAACCGGCTATGAACACAAACTACTTGAAGCTGTATTTGATGAGATCATTAGTATTAATTTGATTCATTCGAGATATGACACTGAAGAATTCAAATTGTTGAAAAGACCAGAATTAACTCCAACATTCTCAAAAATCAACTTATTTAAATTAACTGAATTTGAAAAAGTTTTATATTTGGATTCGGATACATTACCATTGAAATCCATTAGTGGAATTTTTGAAGAGTATAAAGATTTTTCAATTAGAGATATCATTGCAGCACCAGATTCAGGATGGCCTGATATTTTCAATTCTGGGGTTTTCCTAATCAAACCATCAATTGACATTTATATTGAATTGTTGAGCAAGATTCAGTCTTCAGGCACACCTTCATTTGATGGTGCTGATCAAGGTTTATTGAATGAATTTTTCCATTTAGATAAGAAACAAGGATACTCATGGAAAAGATTACCATTTTTATTCAATGTTACCCCATCTGGACAATACCAATATCAACCAGCTTTTAAATATTTTGAAAATGATGTTAAATTAGTTCATTATATTGGTAGTAATAAACCTTGGTTTGATGTTGATGATAAGAATGGATTAAGAAACGAATGGTGGATTAAATATAAAGAAATTTTCGGTGATAATGAAGATATTAATGAAGTTATTCATGGTATTAATGCTATTTATTATGAACCTGAACATGAAGTTGAAGAAATTGTCGAAGAAGAAACTCATTCAGATGCTGATTTACTGTTAAACCCTGCATCTTATCAATTTTTTGAAACTGTTCAACCATCAAATCAATGGGACCCAAGTTCTCAAGAGCCACCTAGATCAGGTAAGGCAGAAGCTGAATTATTCCCTAGAGATTTGAATCAAGCTTATTCTAATTGGGACAATGAATCATTGAAGCATGAAGAAGAAGATGATGACGATGAAGGAGAAGATTTATCATGGAGATCGAATCCAATTTTCCCATGGGAAACTGAACATCCATATGTTCCTGCAGAACGTGTATTTCAAGATGATGTTGCACAACATGGAGCAAGTTGGGAAAGTTTACCATTGATTAGAAAAATCAAAGATAAACAAAAAGAGGAATTAAAAGCTCAAGAACGTGCATTAGAGTTAGCTAAACAAGCGGAATTAGAAGAAATAGAAACAAGGAAATTCAATGAATCTAAAAATGAACGATTAAAAGAGATTGAAAGAAGATATAGTGGAGATGTTGAAGATGGAGGGTCTATTGAGCAGGACTTGATGGACCTAGAGCCTCAAGACGACGAGCTGGTTGGTGCTTTAGAAGATGTTCATTTGGACGAGTAGAGATATTAAATACACTCATATTCCCTTATACTTCCCTTTGCTTTAGAGATGCTTAATACTTAATACCCAATACTTGACACAATATAAATTTTTGGCTTTAGAAAACTTACGTAATTCATTACATAACATAATTCGCGAAGAACTGAAAATTTTTCACAGCCCAAAAATTCAGAGAGAAAAAAACTTTTTCCATTCATTCAATCTTTAGAGAGAACTACCTTTTGTTTATTATCAAGATGGCTGAAGGGATCACAGAAATTGACGCTAATCGAATTGAGTCCAACTACGACAATGTCGTCTACTCCTTTGATGACTTGAACTTGAAAACTGAGATCGTTAGAGGTGAGTTTTCAGTACTTTAAAGGACAAAAAAAAATTATTATTATTATTTAGAGACAAAGGAATTTACCCATTCTTAATATCAGTTTTATAGATTCTTTTTTTTCTCTCTCCTTTTTATTTTGAAGTGTATCAGAGTATAATACTAACAAAGAAGTTTAGGTATTTACGGTTATGGTTATGAAGAACCATCAGCTATTCAACAACGTGCTATTTTACCAATCACTGAAGGACGTGATGTTTTAGCTCAAGCTCAATCAGGTACTGGTAAAACAGCCACCTTCACAATCTCTGCATTACAAAGAATTGATGAGAATTTGAAAAAAGCACAAGCTTTAATGTTGGCCCCAACAAGAGAATTAGCATTACAAATTCAAAAAGTTGTTTTAGCCATTGGTTTACATTTAGGTGTTAAAGTTCATGCCTCAATTGGTGGTACTTCATTGAAAGATGATATTGAAGCCTTCAGATCTGGTGCTCAAGTTATCGTTGGTACTCCTGGACGTGTTTATGATATGATTGATCGTGGATTTTTCAGAACTGATGATATTAAGATGTTTATCTTAGATGAAGCAGATGAGATGTTATCATATGGTTTCAAAGAACAAATTTATAATATTTTCACTTTATTACCTAAAACCACACAAGTTGTTTTATTATCAGCTACCATGCCATTAGACGTGTTGGAAGTTACTACTAAATTCATGAGAAATCCAGTTAGAATTTTAGTTAAACAAGATGAATTAACTTTAGAAGGTATCAAACAATTTTTTGTCAATGTTGAAGAAGAACAATATAAATTAGATTGTTTAACTGATTTATATGATTCAATTTCTATTACTCAAGCAGTTATCTTCTGTAATACTAGAAAGAAGGTTGAATTTTTAACAGAGAAATTAACTGAGAATAAATTTGCAGTTAGTGCAATTCATTCAGAGTTATCTCAACAAGAAAGAGATACCATTATGAAAGAATTTAGAACTGGTTCTTCAAGAATTTTAATCTCAACTGATTTATTAGCAAGAGGTATTGATGTTCAACAAGTTTCATTAGTTATCAATTATGATTTACCAACAAATAAAGAGAATTATATCCATAGAATTGGTAGAGGTGGTCGTTTTGGTAGAAAGGGTGTTGCTATTAACTTTGTCACTGAAAGAGATGTTGGTAGTATGAGAGAAATTGAAAGATTCTACTCTACTCAAATTGTTGAGTTACCAGAAAACGTTGCTGATATCTTTGCTTAAGGATGTTTGTTGTAATAAATTTTTTATTTCTGTATAAAGCTTATTGTAGTGCTAGAATCACTATTATTTATTTATTGCGATTGCTCTCTTGGAATTGTTTGTTTTGTAGTTTCACCATCAATTCCAATGATTACGATTTTATTAATAAAAGTTTTCAAATCTTCATCATCACCATCGATAAAGAGATCTAAAGATTTAATTTTTTGAAATCTAACAAATTTCAATTTCAATTCAGTCCATCCATTAGAATCGAATTCTGATAACTGATCAACGTCATTGACTGAATTCATTGAAGTTGCGTCATCGAATGAAATAATGCTGTTTAAATTATTCCAAATCTTCAACACACTAGGTTTTTGGAAATCGTCATCATCTTCTTTAGGATTAGATTGGATAAGGATAGAGTGAATCTTGGAGACGTTAATGAATGGAATGTGTAGTGTTAGTTGTGAATCTATATCTGAATTGATTGATGTGATGTTGTTATTCTGATCATCATCATTTTTACACAACACTGAGTTTATTATATGTTGATTTTCAACATTCATGGATTCCAACTCATTAAACAATATACAAGAGTTCAAGACAGTGTAGCCGTTAGGGATATAACTTTTGATCTGATCGATATCCAAATTCAATGAGAATTTATTGGAATTCAATTCGAATCTTGTTGCATTTGGATTCAATTTACTTAATTTTGAGAATTCTTCAATGATTTTATTCAAATCTGCACCTTTCACTCTGGAAAGCTCTGTCTTTTCCTTAACGAACACAAAGGTAGGGATTGATGCAATTTGGAACTGGTTAGCAATTGGTTTGAATTGGTCAATGTCGATTTTCAACACGGTCAAGTTTTGATAGTTTGTTGATAATTGGGTGATTATTGGGGCGATTTGCTGACATGGAGCACACCACTGAGCTGTGAAGTACAGGACCAATAGTGGTGACTGCGAGTGGTACTGTTGAAAGTCTTGCTGGGAGGATAGAGAGATGATAGACATGAGGTCTTTGTAGTATCTTTATATAGTGATTGAGTTGATGGAAAAGTTTTTTCGGGATTTATCCATCATCACTACTACATACTATTAGTTCACTAGTATTACCACGATGACACCACCAGAGGCCCAGCAGGACAACCAGGTAGAGTACCTCACTGTTGCCACTTACCGCATGGACGCCAGTGGGATCTCAACGTTGCACCAGCCAAATTCCCTCCAACTAGAGCTCAAATCTCAGCAGTTCAGCCATAAATTACTCCCAATCAGCGAGTTATCCAAAACAACCTCAAACACATCGTCAGTGTCGCTGTCCTCTGACGTCTACCTGGACCAGTACCACGACTACAAGATACAACTGTCCTTCAATCCTCATGAAGTTGAGCTCATCAGATCAACATGGAAACAGATGATCAACGAGGACACGATCAAGAACTCATCCATCTCATCGTCACTGTTCTGCATCCAGTTCTACTCAAACCTGCTGGCAATGGACAACAACCTCGAGAAGCTCTTTCCCTCAATCAAGCACCAGGCAGTATCCTTCGCTGGCGTGCTATCCACAGCCATCTTGAACCTGGACAATCTGGCTGCTCTTGACGACTATCTGTCCAATCTGGGGAAGAGACACTCCAGGATCCTGGGTATTGATCCCCCACATTTCGAGCTGATGGGTGTCGCACTGATGAAGACGTTCAAGGACAGATTCAGTACCGAGTTCACGTTGGAACTGGAGAGGTGTTGGGCAAGACTGTACACTTATCTGGCTAATTCGATTCTGCAATTTGGCATTGATCCTGTCCTCAAGAACGTCAAGATCAACCAGCAGTTCAACTCTACGATTGCCAGATCCAGTTCCATGATCAGTGAGGATTCCAGTGTCGATGACAGCCATTCCAGAATCCACTCGATGATGGCCCCAGATAGACACACCAATGTATACAACAATGCCCACAGAATGAAGAGCTCACTGCCACCGGTCCCGTCCTCTGCTAAAAGGAGAAAGAAGGAGGACGAGGAGAAGTGCGTTGTGATGTGAGCTTTGTACTTATCTGACTATCCATCTGTGTAGTTCTCCCACTACGCTCCGCCTAAACTCCTCCCCCTAGACTCGTCCGAATCGAGTAAAATTCTCAACGCGAAAAAAAACGAAACGCGAAAAATAATTTTCTTCTCTTTTCTCAAAGGAGATTTATTTCTGTATTTAATTTATACTTGAGTACTTATAATTAGTTACAATTAGTTACAATTTTTATTACAATTAGTTGGTTACTTACCCTTATTGTCACATTTATATCACTTGTTGACTCTTTTATCCATCCAGCTGCACTATCTCCATCTCATTCAACATCAAATAGAAGTATCAGCTTCACTCCACACAAGTATCACCATGATCCACATTCCATACCCTGAGCAAACAAATTCACCAATCTCAACAATGAGCTACGATGAGGAATTAACTTCACCACCAACAACAACACACTCCTCTCCATACAAACAATCCGCTCGAGTTATAAACTCCACACTTATGAACCAATCAAACTCAACATTCACCCCATCAACGAACGACAACCCTTCACCATCGTTATCACCAGACCTCCTACAATCTGAATTTTATAACTCAGAAATGAATAACGGAGACCATGTTACAAATTTTAGAAAATCAATCATCTTGTCAGAATCATTGGATTCAGTAAAATTCCAGAATTTACAACGTTTTGAAATAAAAACTATTAAAATGGTTAATTCTCCTTCATTAGCTGATCTTGCCAACATCCTTGATAATAAAACTAGAAAAAAAACTGGGAAATCAAACATGGATATCGTCTCAGAATCACAGTTGGAAAATTCTGATCTAATAGACGTGATCAAAACTGACCAAGAATCTGACTTCAATGATAACAATTCATTAGATCAATCTTCACCTAATCTAATCCAATTTGATGATAATCAAAGCATTTCAACGAATCACAACAATATCATCAAATCATCAACTTATTCTCCATCTTCTAATTTAGATATAGTTAATGATGACGATGATATCTTTAAAACACCAGTCATTAAAAATTCAAACACATTTGATTCAACCATTCAATCATCACCATCAACATCAACTCCCCATACCGATACTGATAATAAATCGTATTCTTCATTATTGGAATCGGTACTTCAACGTGATGAAACTCATGTTTCTTTACCTGATACAATAGTAGAAGTTGATGTCTCACCACAACCTGATTCTGTTGAATTGATAAACACCCCAATGATGAATCATAAATCAACATCAAAACAGCAAGAAAATTCAACTGATAATAATGTCCCTGTTATCAAAGAAATCTCATTATCACCAATTAGACAATCAGTGCAATCAACATCTCCTCCATCTTCTAATATCTTACAAAATTCAGATAATCAAATTACAAATAAAATCAATAACGACAATGATGTTGAAAATAACAGTGATCTAGATTCATTTGATGAAACTTTTCAACCTGTTTTAAACGTTTCTAAAAAATCACTAAAACCATTATCTCAAAATTATCAAAAAAGATCAACATCATTGCCCGTTATTAATCAACTCAATGAAGATTCTTCATCTAAGAAAGAAAGACGTAAAAGTGGGTTTTTATCATTATTCAAGAAAAAATCTTCTCCTAACAACACTACTTCATCATTACCATCATCAAAATTAAATCAAGTAAAACCGAAGAATGGCACTAATAAAAGATCAGTTTCTGAGAAAATTCCAACAATGAAATCATCAAAATCATTCCAAATTAACTCTTCTCCATCTATGAATGAATCATCTACAGATTTACCACAAAAGACTACAAAACGTTCAAATTCTTCAACTTCTTTATTTAATGCATTCAAAAGAAAAAGTAAAACTGATTTAATTGATGGTTTTGAAATGCATTCACCCAGAACAACTAGTCATAATATCAATTCATCTTCAACCACATCATTACCAACATCAAACATCAAACCAATGAAACAGATAACTCGTCATGATCTCAATAATAACTCATCATCTTCTAACCCATCAATGAAATTAAACATTATTCAAAATGATTCTTGTGATTCAGATGATGAATTTCAAGAAGATTTTAACAAATTTGGTATAAATCCAATCAAAAAAACAGATTCTTTTTCTATCATAAAACAAGAATCATCAAAAAATCAAATCGCATCATCACCATCATCACAACAACAACCACAACAACCTCATGTATCACATTTGATTACTCAAGGTGAAACTTTTTTCCCAAAGTCTTTAAATGCTCAAGACGTTGAATCAATCATATCAATTGAAAGAAATAGATCACTTGTTTCTAGAAATTCAATAAGTTCTAAAAATAATAAAAGAAGATCTTTAACTGATACAATCAGTTTCAATGCAAGAGAAAGTGGAATGTCTGTGGAAATAGGTGGAGATCAAAGTTCCCCTGATTTGAGTAAATCACCTCAAAACTCAGTCTTGAAAAAATATTCATCTTTTAGTTCTTTTAATGATTTTGATAATGATGATTTAATAAATGATGACAATAATGAGTTATTCAACGTTGAGGAATTCTCTCAATATCTACAATTAGATGATCATTTTGATTATAATTCAAATCAAGAGATTAATAATTCAATCAAAGATGATACTGATCAACAAGATGAAGAAACTGATGATTTTTCCAAATTAATAGAATTTGCAGAATTTATTGACTTTGGTGGTGATTTAGAATTAGGCTTTGATGAATACGTTAATCAAGAAGATGACAAGGTTACTAATAGTTCTCCAAAAAAAATATTAAATCCATTATCTTCACCTCCATTGAACCAACATTCTCCTTCTTTGAAAAATCCATCATCTCCTTTAACTTCCCCATTCTTACAACAAGATAATTTCATTCCTTCAAATTCTAATCTATCAAGACCAATATCAATGTCATTCACTGGTTTGAAAAATCAATCATCACATAAAAATTTTAATTTTGTTGATTATGAAGAACATGAATCACAATCAATAATTGATCAATTTTCATTCAAATCATCATCTTCATTGATTCCAATCGTTAATAAATCCAATAAAAAAGTTTTATTCTCTTCAAAAATTACGTTATATGATGCTTTCAATGGTGAAGAATATGATAGACATCCAGAAATTGCAACTTGTAATCAATTAACTCCAGCAATTGCTCAAATGATTAAAAATGAATTGAATGCTTTGAAAACTGAGATGCCCGTTCATGAAGATAGTCGTCGTTATACTCATTTTTTTTAAGTTTTTTTTATATTCAGTTTTTTTGCTTTTATTATCTTGATTGCACTTTCATTTCGTATAAAGACTTTATATATTTTATTTGTTTTTTTTTAGTTTTCTATAATCAAACGTCCTTTTAATTTCTCTTCAATATAAAGATATAATACTCTACAATCAATATCAAACTCACTGAAACTTGAACTATCATTTTATTTTCTAACACATATAACACAAAAAATATCAATTTTTGTAATAACTCATTCATTCAAACGATTCAAATCTTAAATCCCAATCAATCTTTGGTCCTAATTTTGGTAAAACTTCAGCAACAGTTTGTACATCTTTATCACCTCTACCTGAAACTGTAATAATAATATGTTGATCAGATTTCATACTTTTAGCTAGTTCAATACCACCATAAATGGCATGAGAAGATTCTAATGCAGGAATAATACCTTCTAATTGTGATAATACTTTAAATCCATGTAAAGCTTCAGCATCAGTGACTGCTTTAAATTCAGCTCTACCACTAGCCTTCCATGCTGCTAATTCTGGACCAACCCCAGGATAATCTAAACCTGCTGAAACTGAATGTGTATCATGAATTTGACCATCTTTAGTTTGTAAAACATACGTTTTAACACCATGGAAAACACCAGGTTCACCAGCTGTTAAAGTGGCTGAATGATAATCAGTATCAATACCATCACCACCAGCTTCAATACCCAACATCTTAACACTTGTATCATTTTCAAATGGTGAAAATAAACCTGTAGAATTAGAACCACCACCAACACATGCAACTATAGCATCTGGCAATTTATTATCATTTAAAGCTTTAAATTGTTCCTTGGCTTCATTACCAATAACACATTGGAAAGTACGAACTAAAGTTGGATAAGGATGAGGACCAATTGCAGAACCAACTACATAATGAGTTGTTTTCAAATTACTAACCCAATTTCTAAAAGCTTCTGATGTGGCATCTCTTAAAGTCTTTGTACCATTTGTAACGGCAACAACTTCAGCTCCTAAAATTCTCATTCTGAAAACATTTAAAGCTTGACGTCTAACATCTTCAGCACCCATATAAACTGTACATTTTAACCCAAATTTAGCACATGCAGTGGCAGTGGCAACCCCATGTTGACCCGCGCCTGTTTCTGCAATGATTTCAGTTTTACCTAATCTTTTGGCAATTAAAACTTGAGCAATTGCATTATTAATCTTATGAGAACCTGTATGATTTAAATCTTCACGTTTTAACCAAATTTGTGCACCACCTGCATATTCAGTTAATCTTTCAGCTTTATGGAAACTTGATGGTCTACCCATATATTGATATAAAGATCTGAATTCTTCCCAAAATTTATCATCAGCAATGGCATCTTCAAAAGCTTCTTCTAATTCTCTCAAACAAGCATGTAAGGCTTCCGGAACGTATTGACCACCAAAATCACCAAATCTAGTTGGATGAATATGGTTTTCAATGAATTCTTTTTTATCATTACCTTTATAATCATCTTCTTTAACTTGTTCAAATGGTGAAACTTCTCTATTGTCTAAAATTTCTTGCACGTATTTCTTAGCAGTGGATCCTCTATCACCAAATTTACTTTCTCCAATCAATGTAACAATTTTAGAACCAATAACAACACCATCTGCAACTTTACCAACATTAATAAAATGTTCTCTAGTGCTAACACCAAATCCAACAGCTAATGGGGTTTCACCTGTGAATTTTCTGACTCTTGTAACTAATTCACCAATATCTGAACTGACTGAAGTGGTGGCACCAGTGGTACCCATTCTTGAAACAACATAAATAAATGAATCTGCAATACTTGCTAATAGTTCTAATCTAGAATCGGTAGTTGATGGAGCAACTAATGGAATATAACTTAATGAATTCTTAGCACTTAAATCTCTAAATCTAACAGCTTCTTCAGGTGGTAAATCAACGATAATAAACCCATTAGCACCAACTTTTTTAGCATCTTCAACAAATTTTTGTTCGTCATATTGTAAAATCGGATTATAATAACCCATTAAAATAATTGGTACAGTGACACCAGCTTTTCTGGCTTCTTCAACTAGTTGAAGAGTTCTTGCAACAGTTATACCATTATTCAAAGCAATTGTATTGGCAACTTGAATGGTTGGACCATCTGCAATTGGATCTGAAAATGGAACACCTAACTCAATGATATCAACACCACCTTCTTGAAATCCTTTCAGAGTGTCAACAGTGTCTTCAATGGTTGGATAACCAGCAGTAATAAATGTGACTAAAGCTTTACGATCTTAAATTTACATATTGTTAGTATTTTAGGTCATCAACAATTAAAATTCAAGTAGATTAAATGATACTCACTTTCTTTCTTGCATTTGGCAAAAGTGGCTCTTATTGATGCAGACATAATTGATCTGGTTTTATTAATAGGAGTATAAATCTAGCTAAATGATAATATTATCGAATTACTAAAATCTTTTCAATACTTGATGTAGTCATTATCTGGAAAAAAAAATGATAGGCGATGATTCATTATATCGCGAATATTTCCTAACCCAGACGAGATAGTATAGCGTTACCTTTGATATTCATTAACGTTCATTAAGTAGTGATATATACTTATAGTATCAGACAGTATTCTCTTCTCTAACCAAAGCCACCTTTTCTTTTTTTTCTTTGTTGTTGGCCTTGAGATGAACTTTGTTGAGATGAAAACATACGTTTGGTTGGTTGTGATAATGGTCTCTGTGATAGTGGCCTTTGTGATAATGACGATGAAGGTCTCTGCGATGATGATAATGGAGGATGTGTTTTGGGTCTTTGTGAGGATAATCTCTGTGATGATCTTAATAAACGTTTTTGAGAACTTGTAGGCCTAGATTGTGATAAGTTCACTAAAGGTTGTGAGTTTTGTAGTCTTTGTGAGGATTTCTCTAATCTCTTTTTAACTAATGAATCGAATTGTTCTTCTTCTTCATTACCATAATTTGAATAATCATCACCCCATAACTTGAATATTTCTTTGATTTCATCTGGTGAAGATTTGATCTGTTTTTTTAATTTTTTCTCTTCAACATTTTTATCAACAATCATAACTGACGATACACCAACATCTCTAGTGACTTCTCTTGCGATAATTGAAGATTTCCATAATTTGAATACCTCCATGAATAAATCATTAAAGTCTTTAATCTCAACAGGGAAATACTCTTTTAATGTAGCTTGATAATATTCTGGAATTGAAGAAAGTTCGAATTTATTATCTATGAAATGTTCCGCTAATTGACTCATCATATTATCAAATTCCTCAAAGCTTTTGAATTTACCTAATGGTATGGTAGCACAGTCATTCAAACTAATAGCTTTGAAACCAGCAGATTTCGAAAGATTAATTGAAAGTGCAAAATCTTGTAAAGTTTTGACATCATTTTCACCACTTTCTTTTACCTTGGGTATATAGAATACTTTATTATAAATAGCCTGGAACATTGTTGGAGACATAAGTGCAACTTTTTTGTGACCATACAGTCTATTTTTTAATGCATTCTTCTCTTCCAATTCAGGTATTTCAGATTTCTTTGCAATTAAACCCTTTTTAGTTGTTAAAACATCAGACAATATCTCCAAATCTTTGCTTACTGTAATTAAATTGAAGTAATCTTTTTCAAGAGGATATAATAAATAACTTATTCCTATTGTTTTCAAATTTGAATGTGTGAACATTATGGGATCATGAACCATTTTGGGAAATCCATCTTCATCATATTTAAATTGTAGAATTATTAAACTTGGGGTTGAACGATTATGTAAAGTGATCACAAATATGCCATTGATTGTTGTTTGGGTCATTCTTAAAGACGGATCAGTATTATCTAGAAAATGTTTCCATGAAAAAATTCTCTTGAAGTTTTCAGTTAAATCAATCCAAATTACTTCTCTTGATGTTAATAAGAATGCAAAATTTCTATTATTATCACACAATTTAAAGTCTCTAAATGCTGACCATCTTTTAGTTGAAACTAAATCTGTTGTCTTTTCAGTAACGAAATCCACTTTTTTGATAGCTTCTCTGGTGATTAAAATCAATTCATTTGTGCTACTAGTCCATGATATTCTTTTAAAATTAGAAAAATCTGTAGCATCATAAAGAACACCACGAAATAGAACGTTGGGAACAAGTGAATGCGTATCAATTTTAAAAATTATCCAATAACCTTTTGAATCAATAACAGCGAAACTGAATTTATCAAAAGGACTTAAACAGAAATGACTGACTGGATTTTTTAAATTATCTTCGTTTCTGAATGATGCAATTATTGATAACGATATATCATCAGGTTTAACAACTGTTACCTCTATAGCATAAACTGAATCAATTGTTCTAACATAAAATAAGTTCAAATGGTAGTCTTCAACATCAACATCTAAATTAGGAATTTCTATTTGAATTATTTTTGAATCAAGACTCAATTGGACACCTTTACCAAACCTCAGAGTTTCTATTTGTGTTTCCTCTTGATCTTTTTCTGATATAATCTTTTCGGTTCTGTTACGCTTTATCCTTATGAATAATTCATTACTTGTTGACCCAGATGCATATATAAACATCTCTTGTACTCCACTAGTTGCATCTTCTTGAAATTTCATGGTGGCTATCAAATTACCTTCAAATATTGGATCATAGAAATACTGAGAGCCTAAACCATTGGCCACAGTGCGAAGTCTAGCGATGAATTTTCTCGAAATAGGTTTTGGAGTACGCTCAAAGCTTTGTGAATATGTCTGGGCATTATCTTCAGTGTACTGAGGCATTATTAATCTTCTAGTGGAATACTCAACTTTTTGGAAATCTATACCAGTATAAAATGATCTAGCGAATTTCCATGGCTGTACAGGATCAAACTGTTCCAGAAATAGACCAGGTGTCCTCATACCATATGTCAGTTGAGCACCTAGCCCTTTACTAGATGGCCACATTCCGTCACTTCTCTTCTTCCAATTCTCTATGAAGTTGATAAAGGCAGAGAAAGAGAGATGAGATGTAAATCTTGTATTTCAAAACAGTCAAATATCATAACCGCAGAACTCAGGCAGCAGCCTGTTGCTGTAGTAGTGGGCATAATTGTGTATTGTGTATTCAAGTATTAAATATATAAATAATTTATAACTTCAGAGAGTCTGCTAACAAACTTCCTTCTTCATACAATTCGTTCAATATTTCAAGGAATTTTTTCTGTGCTTGAGCTCTTCTTAGTTTTAAAGTTGGAGTTAAAACTTCATCTTCGACTTTTAATGGTTGATGATCTTTAGAAATATGAAGATTATGAACTTTCTCAAACCCTTGAAGTAAAGGTGCAACGTTTTTATTTAATTCCAAAATGATAGCTTTCTTTAATTTAGGATCTTGGATCAATTTCTCATAGTTTTCTTCTTCAATTTCTTCACCCAAATGATCACTCAGAAATCTTTTCAGTAAATCTTTATCAAACCCAGCAACACCAACAATATAGTTCTTTAAAGAATCCCCATGGATATATAATTGGGTCAATAAACTATTTTTAGCAAGATAGATGTTTTCTATTTTCTCAGGAGTTAAATATTCACCTTGACTTAACTTGAAGAAATTTTTAACTCTATCAATGATATGAATCTTACCAAATCTATCAATAGTGGCAATATCACCCGTTTTAAACCAACCTCCTTCAATATCATCATTATCAAAAGAAGCTTTTGTTGCTTCTGAATTTTTATAATATTCTTTAAAGATTTGTGGACCCCTAAGTAATAACTCACCTCTTGGAAATGGTTCATCCTTGGAGGTGTATCCCATTCCTTCAACATCTTTCAACTTCATTTCAGTAGCAACATTCACTGGACCAACATTACCGATTTCAGAACAATTGAAAGGATCATCGCTTGACATTACTCCAAAAGATTCAGTTAAACCATAAGAATTTTCAAATCCAATATTTAAAGAATTCTTCAAAAATTCAATTGAATTTGGTGAAATTGGAGCTGATGCACTTTTCAGATATTCAACGTTTTCAAATCCAATAGATTCTTTCAACGTATTTAAACCAATTAAATTATTCCAGAACCAAAACTTATCATCGTCTGTTGATGGATTATAATTATTCAATTTCTTGAACTTCATCATCTCATTGAATTTATGTTTCAAGAATGGATTCAACCAATCAACATGTTTCTTTACAATGTTTTCAATTCTTGTATAAACCCTAGGGACCCCGGTGACATAATTTGGTTTAACTAATTTCAAATCATCAAATATAGATAATGTACCTGGTTCACTTGGAAATGCCACTGCAAATCCACTAAAATTAGCCCATGAAATTAACATTCTTTCGTAAATATGAGCTAATGGTAAATAACTCAAAGTTCTTATCTGTTTCTTGTTCTCAGAATTCAATTGATTGGAGTTTTGTGAATTTGGTGATTTAAATGATATGAAACATGATGTGATTCCAGCTACTGCATTTCTATGAGTGATAACAACACCTTTTGGATTTCCTGTTGTTCCTGAAGTAAATGAGATAGTGTAAATTGAATCATTGACAGGTTGTGGTAAATTTTCATCAGATATTGGATTCAATTGTCCAATTTTCTCAATTGATTGGAAGTCGAAAAGGTTTAAATTCAAATTATTACAAATTGTGATTAAATATCCATCAGTTTCATAATTCAAATCATCCATTGATATTAAATGCAGTAAATTGTTCAATCCATACTTTCTTTTTAATTTCAAAATTGATAATATTTTGTCCTTTGATAACACCAGAACTGAAGATTGAGTTAGGTTCAAAATATATTGACTTGATTCAGGACCCAGTGTGTCATAAAGAGCAGTATTTGCAAATCCTAAACCCCTTGTAGCCAAATCAGTTATCATCCATTCAGTTCTATTTCCACTAAATATAGAAATGACTAAATCATCAAAATTGTTATTGAATCTTGGATTTAGTTTCAGTGATTGAATTAAACCAATACCAAAATTTGTCTTTCTTTGATATATTTGCCCATATGTTAAATATTTGTAAGATTGTTCATTTGTTTCTTCATCAATTAGTTTAGAACCATAACAATAATCATTCTTAAATTTGTTGAAATAATACTCATCGTATTCTTTCAATGTGTCAAATTCAGATTTGCTGACAAGTTTGTGGGGAGAAAAAGAATTTCTGTAAATTGCAGAATAGCCGGGTTCTTGAGTATGAGGAAGTGGATGAGCAGTATATTGAGCCATTGTTATGATCGGTAGTGGGAATGATGAGAGTTTAGAGTGGGTGATGAATACAAGATTTGGTCTTTTTTTATAGACTTTATCTAATGTGGAGTCTTTCGGGCTGTTAAGTTATTTACTGGAAAGAGTAATTTGTGGAGATGAGTAAATATCTAGATTTGTGTTTAGCTATACAGTTTCACAATTTGTACTGATTCTTAATCAAGCTTCCTTGTCTGTACAATCTTTTGATCTTTTCAGAATGAACTTCCCTTGCTGTACTTCTCTTCAATTTGAAACTTGGAGTTAATGTTTCATTCTCAACACTTAGAGGTCTGACTTCAAAATGGAAATTGTGTAACTTTTCAAATCCATGTAAATCACAATTAGATACATTCTTAGTAAAATGCTGAACTAGTAGATGTTTTATCTTTGATAAATTAATGAACCCTAAAATATCATCATCATTGAATTCTTTAATAAATGGGCAATTAAGTTCATTTGATAGATAATCTCTCATGTTATCTAAATCAACACCTGCAATTGCAATTAGGTAATTTTGATATGAATCTCCATGAACAAATAATTGGGCTAGTGTTGGGTTCTTACTCAAATAAATAGTTTCTATTTTTTCAGGTGTTACATATTCACCTTGACTTAGTTTGAAGAAATTTTTGACACGGTCAATGATGAATAAATTACCATTTGAATCAATTGAAGCAACATCACCAGTATGATACCAACCATCTTTATCAATTGCTTCCTTTGTAGCCTTCTCATTTTCAAAATAATATGAAAACTGAGAAAGCCCACGAATCAGAATTTCACCTCTTGGAAATGGTTTATCAGACGTTGTATATCCCATATCTGAAACATCTTTTAGTCTTAATTCAGAGTTGACTGCAATTGGTCCAGATGATCCAGCTAATACTTCATAAGGATTTGAGTAAGATATGACTGAGAATAACTCAGTTGCCCCATATGAGTTCAAAAATCCACATTTCAGAACGTTTTTCAAAAATACTATTGATTCTTTAGAGATTGGAGCTGAGGCACACTGCAAAAAACTTAAATTTTCGAATCCTAATAATCTCTTAACTTTTTCCTCTTTATCAAAGTCATCTTTGTTTAGTTTACTTAATTCTAATTTGATTTTGTTTTCAATAATCGTCAAAATTCTAGGAACACCTGTGAATAAGCTTGGTTTGATTATTTTCAAATCTTCAAACAATGAAGCAACACCTGGCTTTGAGGGTAATGCTAATGCGATACCATAACACATTTCGAAATTAGAAATAGATTTCTCATAATTATGCAATAGTGGTAAAAAACAAATGGTTTTCAATTGATGACCTTTGGAATCTTTATTATACTTGAAATCTTTCATCTGTTGTTGATTCAAACCAACTGCAGGTTTTGGCAAGTGAATAAAAAATGATGTGACATTTGATGTAGCAGCTTTATGAGTTAAATAGACACCTTTTGGTAATCCTGTTGTTCCAGAAGTAAATGCTAAAGTGTATAAAGTATCAGGACGAGGTAAATTATAGTCAAATGGTAATTTAAATGATTCACCTAACCTTTCCACAGATTTGAAATCATTTAATTTGATTCCTTCTTGTAAACAATTCGGAATTAATTCTAAATCATTTGATAGATCTTCGAAACAGATGAATGCAATTAATGAGTCTAGTTTGAAACTTTTTTTGATATGAATAAATTTTTTAATTAAGCCCTTATTTAGAATCAAAATTGGTGATTTAGTGACACTTAAAATATAATTGCAATTTATATCATTTAACGATTCATATAATCCACAATTTGGTAAAGAGAATGATCTGGTTGCTAAATCAACTAATATCATTTCAATTGAATTGCAACCAGAAACACTCACTGTAAAATTTGCCTTTTGTGTTCTCTTATCAAAATATTTACCATCAGAGATCTTTGAAATGAATGTAATCAACCCTGAGGCGAAATTGAGTCTTCTTTCATTGATTTCATTGTAACTTTGGTAAGTATAAAAATCATCCAAAACACCATTTCTAACCAACCTTTCACCTAAACAATCATCATCACCAAATAAATTAACTGCATTTTGAAACAATTCATGTAAAGTTTCTAAACCTTTCAGATTTGGAACTAGTTCAGTTAATGAAGCTGAATTTCTGTAAATTGGTGAATAACCAGTTTCTTCGGTGCCCTTGATGGGGTTTGCTGTGTATATTTTACTGAAAGGAAACCTTTCTCTAATGGAGTTAAGAGCTTCCAAAGACATTGAGATAATGGCTTTAAAATGTATAGATTCAACAAGAAAAGAAAAGAAGAGAAGTTATTTTGTATAAATACTTTTTTGGAGTAAATTTATAAATTTCCCCAATGTAAATTTTATAGAGACTGGAGATTTAATTATAGAGCACTCTACAGAAATATTGAGATAAAGGACATATTTGATTAACATAATTTCATAATTTCATAACTTTTCCTTAACTAATAAAGAGCCTTCTTGATAAAGTTTATCCAAATCATCTTTGAAGAAGCTACCAGCTACATTTCTTTTAATTTTCAACGTTGGTGTGATCACACCGTCTTCAACTTTCATTGGATCAATAAAGAATTTGAAGTTGTGAATTTTTTCAAAACCTTGAAGACCCTGATCTTTAACTTGATGATTAATATATTTCAAGAAGAACTTTTTCAACTCTGATGATGAGTTGATTTTACTCAAAATTTCATCATTTGATAAACCCTCATATTTGAAAAATTTGTGATGAACATTGTATTGATTCAATGAGTTTTTGACAGTTGGTAAATCAACACCAATAATTGCAACTAAATAAGTTTGTAAAGAATCCCCATAAATAAACAATTGGGTGAATAACCCAGGAATACTACTTAAATAGACATTCTCAATTCTTTCAGGTGTGATGTATTCACCTTGAGCTAATTTAAAGAAATTTTTAACTCTATCAACGATTGAGATTCTACCAAATTTATCAATTTTAGCAACATCACCAGTTTTAAACCATTGATCTTTATCAAAAGCATTTTTTGTTTCTTCTGGATTTTTGTAATATTCAGGGAATATTTGATCACCTCTAAGTAATAATTCACCTGTTGGTTCAGGTAATTCAACATTATTTGAATCATGGGTTTTATAATTTAATTCAGGTAAATCTTTTAATCTGATTTCAAGATTTAATCCAATTGTACCACAAGTTTGATCGTTTTGATTTGGAGTTTCAAGTGAACTTCCAGCAAATGATTCTGTTAAACCATACCCTTGGAAAAACTCAACATTAAAAGCAGCTTTCAAGAATTGTAAAGTTTCTTTGGCAATTGGAGCTGATCCAGAAATGCATAATTCAACGTTATCAAATCCAACTGCGGCTCTTAATTTTTTAACAAATGGCTTATCAATTGAATAAATTGAATGGGAAATACTGGCAGCATTTTCATTATTCACAGATAATTGATCTTCTTTATACTTAACAATTTTACTAATTATATTCCTACCAACCAAACTTTGATTTAATGCATTTTTCAAAGCACCTTCAATTTTAGTATAAACTCTAGGAACTAAAGCAACAAAATGAGGTTTATAGATTTTTAGATTTTCAACCAATAGTAAAGGTGATGGATCGTAAGGAAATGCAACTTGAAACCCTTGACTCAAACAATTATAAACGTTCAGTAGTTCATAGATATGAGCTAGTGGTAAAAAGGCAAAATATTTAACTTGTTGATTCTTAAGTTTTTTACCAATACCAACTTGACCAAAGGAGAATGACATCCCAGAAACACCCATTTTATGGGTTGTAACAACACCCTTTGGTAGTCCAGTAGTACCTGAAGTGAATGAAATTGATAAATTTGAATCAAAAGTAGCAGGTTTCAAAGGAATTGGATTATTCAAACCAATTTTGACAACTTGCTTAAAATCTAGAATTTTGAACCCATAAGATTCAACTAATTTAATTAAACCAAAATCTTCATCGATTTTCAAATCATCCATTATAATAATATATTTCAAGAATGGTAAACCTTCAATTGAGTCAATACTTGAATCTTTATTATTAGCAATTTCGATGATTTTAGAAATCTTATTGAATGTTGTAATTAAAATTGGAGATTTTGTGAAATTTAAAATATATTTCGAAGTTTCAGGTCCTAAGGTATCATATAACACTGTTGTTGTTAAATCATAACTTTGACAAGCGAATGAAGAAATAACCCATTCTGGTCTATTTGGAGAAAAAATTGAAATGATTTCTTCTTCATTTTTCTCAACAGAGTTCAATAAGTTTCTTAAACCTGAACCAAATTGATCTTTTAGTAATTTAATTTCTTTATAAGTTTTAAAAGTGAAAAAATCATCAGCTTTACCATTTTTAACTAATCTTGTACCTAAACAATTTCTATCTGGATACAATTCCACAATTTTTTCAAAATGTTTTAAAATTGTGTCTAATTCAGGAAGGACCCTTGTAATTAATTGATCTTTACTGATGACATTTCGATAGATTGACGAATAGCCAGGCTCAGCAGTGTTAGGTAAAGGAACAGCTTGTTTATTGTAGACATGATTTGTTTGTTTAAACTGGTTGAATTGCTTTAAAGGTAAATGGTTATCAAGGAATCTTTTGTAGTCAACTTCCCCATCTTTAACGACATCAGCGTAATCTTGAGGAGACAACTTCTCTATTAAACTCATTCTTTTGTAGTAGAATTAATAGTTAGAGAATAAAACTGAATAATAATTCATTGATAAAAGTTGCGAAACTGTCCTATTTAAGACGTTTTTCATCTTTACTACTACCTAGTAGTACTAGATAAAATGACGTTTTAAGAATTCGCCTCGGTCAAAAATGTTTGGTGGGGTTCCTTTTAAAAATATTTGATTCCGGCTTGACATTAGTGGAGAGTACTCCACCTAAACCAAAATTCTAGCGAAGATTCAGACCGATAGCGAGGACCAAACTACTCACTCTCATTGTATCTAGACTGATTGTCCAATAGAAAACTGTACCACCACAATGTGAACCCGAATATTATTAGACAAATCAATGAGATTACCTTCCTAGTTTACTTATACATTCTACGCCAATCTCATGACATATAATATTTGATTTATTTTATATAACCTTTCATTATTGAATATATAACTATATGGCCTAATCTTTTTCATAACATCAACACTTTGAAATCAGCTCTACAAATATAATTGACTTTTTAATCTATCAGGTAATCAACACCAAATATTCTTAGAAAGTAGCAACGAATTGTTCAGTGGCAGTTTTTAATTTAGCTAAGTTTTCTTTAGATAAAGAACCTTCATCTCTGATAGCGTTTAAGACATCAACGTTGTTAGCTTTTAATGAAGCTAAGAAAGCAGATTCAAATTCACCAATTCTTTCTAAAGCAATGTTATCTAAGAAACCGTTAACACCAGCGAAAATTAATGGAACTTGTTCTTCAGCAGCTAATGGAGCATATTGAGGTTGTTTCAATAATTGAGTTAAACGTTCACCTCTAGCTAAGGTTTGTTTAGTAGAAGCATCTAAATCAGAACCGAATTGAGCGAAAGCAGCAACTTCTCTATATTGAGCTAAGAAAAGTTTTAATGAACCAGCAACTTGTTTCATAGCTTTAACTTGAGCAGCAGAACCAACACGAGAAACTGATAAACCAACATTAATAGCTGGTCTAATACCTTTGTAGAATAATTCAGCTTCTAAGAAAATTTGACCATCAGTAATGGAAATAACGTTAGTTGGAATATAAGCGGAAACATCACCACCTTGGGTTTCAATAACTGGTAAAGCAGTTAATGAACCACCACCTAAAGTATCATTTAATTTAGCAGCTCTTTCTAATAATCTGGAATGTAAGTAGAAAACATCACCTGGGTAAGCTTCACGACCTGGTGGACGTCTTAATAATAATGATAATTGACGGTAAGCAACGGCTTGTTTGGATAAATCATCAAAGATGATTAAAGCGTGTCTACCATTATCTCTGAACCATTCACCAATAGCAGAGGCGGTGAAAGGAGCAATATATTGTAATGGAGCAGCTTCTGAAGCAGTAGCAGAAACAATAATGGTATATTTCAAAGCATCATGTTGTTCTAGAGTTTGAACTAATTGAGCAACAGTGGATCTTTTTTGACCAACAGCGACGTAAACACAGTATAATTTTTTGGATTCATCTTGACCATCGTTCCATCTCTTTTGATTTAAGATAGTATCAATGGCAACAGCAGTTTTACCAGTTTGACGATCACCAATAATCAATTCTCTTTGACCTCTACCAATTGGGACTAAAGCATCAACGGATTTTAAACCGGTTTGAACTGGTTCGAAAACAGATCTTCTTGGTAAAATACCTGGAGCTTTAACTTGAGCTCTTGAAGTTTTTTCGGCAGCGATTGGACCTTTACCATCGATTGGGTTACCTAAAGCATCAACAACACGACCTAATAATTGAGGACCAACTGGGACATCAACAATTTTACCGGTACGTTTAACGGTTGAACCTTCTTTAACTGAACGATCAGAACCGAATAAAACGATACCAACTTGACCTGGTTCTAAATTTAAAGCCATACCTTTAACACCTGAAGAGAATTCAACTAATTCTTCAGCTTGGACGTTGTTTAAACCAAAGACACGGGCGATACCATCACTGTGTGAAAATAAGTTAGTAAAGTGTTCATTTTAGTTAATTCTGTCTCAATGAATTTTTCTTAAAGCTTTTTTGTTGATTTTTTCTCGGGTTCAAAAAAGTGTTGACCAAAAAAATTTTCAAAAAAGGAAACACCGAATAAGGAAAAAGATTGAAATCAGTTTTATAAGAATATATTTGATCAATCTTATTGATGATCCTCAATTGTAGATTCAATGTATTTTTCAATTCAATGTTAGTGTTCCTTTTTGCTTTTTCAAATAGGACATTACCAATTTAACCCGATTAAATCCCCTTTAAACACTCCAACAACACTTAAAAATAAACTCTATTGAGACAGAATGATAATGATCTGTGAACTTACCCAACGGATAAAACTCTACCAGTTTCGTCTAAGTTAGCTTCTTCAGAGACACCTCTGATTCTTTCTTCTAAGATGGAAGAGACTTCAGTTGGTTGAGCTTTGGCAGAAGCAAAACGACGACCAGCGACGATCAAAGCTGGACGAGCCTGTTGCAAATTGTTAGTACATATGTCCTCGTCACATTCTGTGTAATTGAGCAGTTTGAGGTACTTGATTGAACGGAATTTGGGTTCTCAAATGAAAAAACGTAATTTAAGGGATCAAATGAAAAAGGGCTTGTGTTGAAAAAACAAATAGAATATCAATTGAGATTGATTTTTCATGAATTGACCAGATGAAGGCAACAAAGGAGAAGATTTCAATTGAGTCGATTGTATAACATTAAATTGAGTGCAATTGAATATGATAAAATATAACAAGTTTTGAGATTTTATTCCAATAAACAGATCCAAATTTAAAATTAAATCCAACACACCATCAAAGACACAAGGAACATGAGGTACTTACAACACGGTTGATTGAGCGAGCAGCGTTAGCAGCAACGACTGATCTGGTAGCAGTACGGATAGCAGTACGTGAAAGCATTGTTAATTCACTTTTTGGTTAACTAAAAAAGAAAAAAGTGTTAATGATGAAAAGAAGGTGAACTTTTCGAAAAACCTCCTGGGACAATTTTTTTTCATTTTCATTGGGCGCCTCGAATTTGCGGATTTTATTGGCTGGTCGGATCTGGTCCCGATTTGGAAGCAGGGTGACCTCGGGATATGAACATCCAGACATCTCATCGGTCATTTCCCCAGAATTTTCAATTTCTTTCATGCGTCTCTTATACCATTCATTTTATTGCTATTCATAATTAGTACTGTTAATTCTATAAGTTAATTGTACTGATTTTATTATATATACACTTTCAATTCTATATCATTACAATATTATTTATTTTACATCATTAATTAAACCTTTTAAATTAAACCTATCGCACTATCCACCATGAAATCTGACACAGAATTAAACGATAACCACAATGTTTCTTTCAAGGCAAACTCACAAAAAAATTTCAAATTCTTCGTCATAACAATGCTACTACCAATATCATTCTTTCTAGTACTAGCCATCTCAATCATATTCCCTAGCCTGTCATCTTCACTCACGTCCACCGCAAAATTACGCCATCTGAATAGGTTCGAGTTCCATTCAAAATGTACTGATAAACAAATCATATCATTATGTCAAAAATCAAACAAATTATTCGAGTCAATGGCAGATGCTCATAATGCTTTCTATGACCAGGAAAAGCATGTGTTAGGTTCAACAATCTTCACTAAAAATGCTTATTCTAGGCAACCTTACGTTTCTAATGGTTACATTGGAGCAAGAATTTCAACATTAGGACAAGGTTTCATTTATGATGAAATCAACACCCATACCTCCATCATAAATGAAGAAGTTTTACAAAATGGCTGGCCTTTGTTCAACAAACGTCATACTGGTGCTTTTATTGCTGGTTTCTACTCTTTACAAGAGAAATTACCAGATACTAATTTCCCGGAATTATATGATAATGGTTACGATAGTGTTCTTTCAACAGTACCATATTGGGCCAACTTAGATATTATCCTCAATCAAGATGGTGAAGAATTTAGATTTAATCCTCAATTCGTCACAGAAGATCAAATATTTAATTATCATCAAAATTTCTCAATGTCTGAAGGTACCGTTTCAACTAAATTGATATGGCTTGATGAAATTGAGATAATCATTGAAGTTTATTGTCATCGAAAGCAACATTGGTTAGGGATAATGGATGTAAAATTGAAACCATTACATGAAGATTTAGATGTTATTGTCGAGAGTTCTTTAAACTTCTCAACCTCACAAAGAACTAATTTAGTTGATTTAGGTTATAAAGGTAATGATATATATATGGTTGTTAGTCCCGATAACGTTCCATATTCAAATGCAGCTGTTATTTCAACTATGAAACTAGATGGTAATTTGAATAGTTGGGTAGATAATGATACTGTTTTGCAATCTAGTGAAATCCATTTGGTTAAAAATCAAACATTTGAAATTCATAAATACGCTTCATTCAGTTCATCTGAAAAATTACATCAGTCAGATTCAATATTAGATTCAGATCCAATTAAAGATGCCTCCGCTGTTTTAAATGCATCACAATCAAGCCTTAAATCAATATTGGAAACCAGCAATCACAAAAATATCAAAACTTCTCATATAAATGGTTGGAAAGATTTGTTCGAATTAACAAATATTGAAATCCCTTCTGATCAATTATTATCATTGACTGCAAGGGCTTCATTGTTTCATCTTTTAACAAACACAGACTACAATTCAAAGGGTTTAACTTCTGCATTATCAACAACTGGATTGTCTTCAGATAGTTATGGAGGTATGGTGTTTTGGGATACTGATGTCTGGATTATTCCTGGTTTAATTCCCTTTTACAGAAATGTTGCTAAAGCAATTGGTGATTATAGAGTTTATACCCATAAGCAAGCTAAACTAAATGCTCAACAGTATGGATATCCTGGAGCTGCCTATCCTTGGACCTCAGGAAGATTTGGGAATTGTACCTCTAGTGGTCCCTGTGTTGATTATGAATATCATATAAATGTGGATGTTGCATTGAGTTCATTTCTAATGTATTTAGCAGGAGAAGATGAAAAATACCTAAAAGACACTACGTGGCAATTATTGAAAGACGCGTCTGATTTTTTATCTCAATATACTGAATTTGATGATGAATTAGGTAAATTCATTACTAAAAATCTCACAGACCCTGATGAATATGCAAATCATATAGATAATGGAGCCTTTACTAATGCAGGTATTGATATTTTGTTAAAAACCACAATCCTGGTGGCTCATCATTTATCTGAACCAGTTAATCCAAGATGGGTTGCTGTTAAAGGTAATATCCATATACCTAAATCTCCAAGTGGTATCACATTAGAGTACAGTGGTATGAATGCCTCAGTCTCTATAAAACAAGCAGACGTTGTGTTATTAACTTTCCCATTAAATAATATCATTGATGAAGACCAATCAAGAAATGATATGTTCTACTATTCTTTAAAACAAGCGGACATTGGACCTGCAATGACATTTCCAATTTTCAGTATTGCTGCATCAAGGTTATTAAGTTATGGATGCTCATCTCAAAGTTATCTAAGGAAGGCTATTGTTCCATATATAAGAGCCCCATTTGCTCAATTTAGTGAACAAGCTGATGATAACATTTTAACTAATGGAGGTACACACCCTGCTTTCCCATTTTTAACTGCACATGGTGCTTATTTACAAGGTATCGTATATGGAATGTTGGGGATCAAATATAGTGCTAGATTTAATGCAAACACTAATAAACTTGAAAGATTTTTGAAATTTGATCCAATCAAACATTTGGCTATCCCTGGTGGTATCATTGGAAAAGGTATTGACTATATGGGACAAAGGTTAGATATTATCGTCAATGATAATCAAGGAATAATCAGACATAAGGGTACAAAACCAATCAAAGTTGAAGTTCAATCAAGAAATCTAAAAAGTGGTAATTATACAATAAAACCTAAAACGGAGCTCATTGTACCTGTTCTTGAACCAGAGGAAAACATTTTCGGCTCACTTACTGAATGTCATCCAATCACAAACTTAACAGCTGGTGTTCCTGGTGATGTTGCTTTGTCTGCAATTGATGGTAATAACTACACATATTGGCAACCATTAAGAAGAGAAACTGGAAGGTTATTGATAGATTTAGGTGGAGTGAAGAAGATTTCTGATTGTTTGGTAATTTGGGGTGCAAGACCTGCTAAATATCTAAGTATTTTAGCATATGAACACAATGGTTTTTATGATGAACAATTTGAAGATATCTTACTGAATTTCAATGATGACCGATTTTATAGAATTATGGATCAATTACCAATTTCAATAAGTGAACCATTTGATCCCAGATATTTAGATGAAGTTAAATTGCTACCTAATAACGAAACGAGAGCCCATATTGAAAGAGATGATGTATATACGAGGTTTGTTATTGTGGAAATAACTGATGCAATTGATGAAGAAGGTGTTGAAGGTGCTACATTGAATGAATTTGCATTGTTTTGAATAGAATGTCACATCAAGTCGCATAAAAGTACTGTTGTAATCACAGTCAAGTATTCATAAATCATTATTTTGGTTTATATTTCATATTAAATAACATGAAAATATGAGTAGCTTTTGGAAATGTAATACCATTTTTCAACTCTGAGAGAGAAACACGCGTCAGGTAAAGTGCAATACTAATTGATCGCGTCTCTTGTTCCCTATATTAATACAATAATTCTTACAAGGACTTGCAGGAAACAATTGTCCAGTTAAATAGCTGATATATATTACTAGAATATCTCAATAATATCTCAAACAATATGATGTATTCAAGCCAATGATAATGCAAAGATGTAAGATGTATGTATGAAGAAGAAAAGTTGTAATTTGTTATCCGAAATAGGAAATTAATAAATATTGAAGATGGCTTAACTGAAGAAATTTCGAAAGGTCTGACTGAAACTTGACTGAATTTATCTTATCGTTACTACTTGTTGGTCATTTTGTAACAATCCAATCACTCAAATCATTCATTCTTTGCTTTCTCTATTTTACAGAAATTTATAGACAGATCTTAATCTATCACAGTGTCCCATCACCCATCACGAAAAAGTTATTTCACACATATAAAACGATGAAATTTTCAATCAATCTCATTGCTGCTTTCAGTTTACTCACTAGTCTAGTATCCTCAAAAACTGTCACTTGTGATGAGTCTTCCCATTGTCCTAAAGAACTTCCATGTTGTAGTCAATATGGTACCTGTGGTACTGGTTCATTTTGTTTAGGTGGTTGTCATCCTGCTTTTTCATTCTCCTCTGATGCTTGTATGCCAATGCCTGTTTGTAAAAATGTGAAAACCACTTTTGATAATACAAGTCTAATAGAGAAATATGACGTTTACCTTGGTGATCCAAATGACGCTGATTGGGTTTATTCAGGTTATATTCAAAATTATGATGATGCGACTATTCTTGCAATGCCAAAAAATAGTGCTGGTACTGTTCTTTCTTCAACAAGATACGTTTGGTATGGTAAAGTCGGTGCTACTATGAAAACTTCAAGAGGACAAGGTGTTGTTAGTTCTTTCATTCTTTTCTCTAATGCTCAAGATGAAATCGATTATGAATTTGTTGGTGATAATTTAACTCAAGTTGAAACCAATTTCTATTATCAAGCTATCTTGAACTATACCAATGGTGGTAATCATGCTAGTACAGATACTTTTGATGAGTATCATACTTATGAACTTGATTGGACTGAAGAGGAATTAACTTGGTATGTTGATGGTGAATCTATCAGAGTTTTGAAAAAAGAAGATACATACAATAAAACTTCTGATACTTATCAATA
The DNA here is from genome assembly GCA_003708145.3 of Phaffomyces orbus. Lineage (NCBI taxonomy): Eukaryota > Fungi > Ascomycota > Saccharomycetes > Phaffomycetales > Phaffomycetaceae > Phaffomyces > Phaffomyces orbus. Next base: position 476,994 of record PPNK03000001.1, read on the forward strand.
TCCTCAAACTCCTTCAAGAGTTCAATTTTCAATTTGGGCTGGTGGTAACGCTACTAATGGAAATGGTACTATTGAATGGGCAGGTGGTCTTATCGACTGGGATTCAGAAGACATCAAAGATTACGGCTATTATTATGCCATTGTGAAAGATGCTTATATTACTTGTTATGACCCACCAAATGGTACAGTTATTGATGGTAATGTTTCATATATTTTTGATAGTGATACTAAATATGATCAAAAATTCGTTCAGATTTCAAACAATGGTACTGTTTTAGGTTCTAATGATGCTTCAGGTTTAGATCCAGATGAAGGTGCATCATCTTCTGAATCTTCCTCATCTGAATCTTCATCTTCTTCAGACCAATCATCAGAAGATTCAACAAGTACCTCATCTACATCAACCATAACTGTTACTGGGTTCAATCAGTTTTCCGGTTCTTCAACTACAACTAGTTCTTCCAATTCTGGAGTTTCCAGTAATAACAAAGCACCAATTGTTAATAGAGATTTCACAGCACTAATAGCCCTTGCATTGACCTTGTTTTCTGTCATTTAAAACACACATTTACACTTAATTTACACACTGAATCTATATATCATTACTGTAGTGATAGTATATGGTTGTGGCCGTAACAATTGAATCTCTTGATGTTTGGGTGTTTCGAGGCTCTTCCGATTTCAAAAAAACCAACGATTTGAACAACAAGAGTCTAACACGCGTTAACAGTAACAAAGTATCACAACATTGGTTTAGAAACTTTGTCCGATAAGTGCTCATATTGCTTCTTTGATCTATTAAATCTGCAATTGTATAAGTTAGTGGGAAGAAAATATATCGGTCAAGATGAAGATGTTAACAAAGGTACGTTTTTGAAGGAGTTGAACCATCTATCAATCCAAGAGACTCGATCTATAGGACTGAATGAAACTTCATCACTCAATTTGATGTATTTGTACTAACAGTATTATTGCAGTTTGAATCCAAGTCAAGTCGTGCGAAAGGTGTCGCCTTTCATCCAACAAGGTATGTATTGTTTTCTTTTATATTTCTTTCATCATCATACTAACGTTGTTTATAGACCATGGATATTAGTTGCCTTACATTCATCCACTATTCAATTATGGGATTACAGAATGGGTACTTTAATTGATCGTTTTGAGGAACATGAAGGTTCTGTTCGTTCAGTAGATTTCCATCCAACCCAACCATTATTTGTTTCAGGTGGAGATGATTACTCTGTTAAAGTCTGGTCTTTGGACACTAGAAAATGTTTGTTCACCTTGAATGGTCATTTAGATTACGTTAGAACTGTTTATTTTCATCATGATTTACCTTGGATCATTTCATGTTCTGATGATCAAACTATTAGAATTTGGAACTGGCAAAATCGTCAAGAAATTGCTTGTTTGACTGGTCATAATCATTATGTTATGAGTGCTCTATTCCATCCATCTAAAGATTTAATCGTTTCTTCATCTTTAGATCAAACTGTTAGAGTTTGGGATATCTCTGGTTTAAGACAAAAACATTCAGCTCCTCAAAACAATTATGAAAATCAATATAATCGTCAACAGCAACAACAACAAGATATCTTTGGTAACACCGATGCTGTCGTCAAATATATTTTAGAAGGTCATGATAGAGGTGTCAACTGGGCTTCATTCCATCCAACTTTACCTTTAATTGTTTCTGGTTCAGATGATCGTCAAGTTAAACTATGGAGAATGAGTGAAACTAAAGCTTGGGAGGTTGATACTTGCAGAGGTCATACCAATAATGTTTTAAGTGTTGTATTCCATCCACATGAAGATTTAATCATTTCCGTTGGTGAAGATAAAACTATTAGAATTTGGGATTTAAATACTCGTACTCCAGTCAAACAATTCAAAAGAGATAATGATAGATTCTGGTTAGTTAGTGCACACCCAAACATCAATTTATTTGCTACTGCTCATGATTCCGGTGTCATGGTTTTCAAATTAGATCGTGAACGTCCAGCTCATGCAATTCATCAGAATCAATTATTTTATGTTAATAAAGAAAAACAAATTCAAATATTTGATTATGATAAACAAGTCTCTTCATTACCAACTTTGAATTTGAAAAAAATTGGTAATACTTGGAATAATTTCAGAGGTTTGTCTTATAACCCAAGTTCAAGATCTGTTTTAATCACCACTGGTGAACAGTATGCATTAATTGGTTTACCAAAAGATGCTACTGGTGCTATTGAACCTCAAGATTTACGTTTAGGTGATGGAAATTTTGCTACTTTCATTGCTCGTAATAGATTTGTTGTTTATAATAAATCAACTTCTACTTTGGATATCAAAGATTTAGATAATTCAACTACCAAATCAATCAAATTAGATTCTAATATCAAAGATGTTGTTTATGGTGGTCCAGGTGCAGTTTTATTACTGAAAAATAACTCTGTTGTTCATTATGATGCCCAACAAAGAAAAGTTCTAGCTGAAGTTCAAGTTAATAATGTCAAATATGTTTCTTGGTCATTAGATGGTCAATATATTGCTTTATTATCGAAACATACCATAACTATTGTCAACAAGAAATTAGAAATCATTACTTCAATGCATGAAACTATTAGAATCAAAAGTGCAGCATGGGAAGAAACTGGTGTTTTATTCTATTCAACTTTAAATCATATCAAATATACTCTATTGAATGGTGATAATGGTATAATTAAAACGCTAGATTCAACTTTATACATCACCAAAGTTTCTGGTCAAGATGTTTTCACTTTAAACAGAAATGGTGAAGTTGAAATTGTCAAGATTGATAGTACAGAATACAGATTCAAAAAAGCTTTAGTTAATAAGAATTTTTATGAAGTTTTACGTTTGATCAAATCCTCTAAATTAGTTGGTCAAAATATCATTGCTTACTTACAAAAAAGTGGTTACCCAGAAGTTGCTTTACAATTTGTTCAAGATCCTCAAACTAAATTCGAATTAGCTTTGGAATGTGGTAATCTAGATGTTGCTTTACAAGAAGCTAAAATCTTAAACTCTTCTCAAATTTGGAATAAGCTAAGTGATGAAGCTTTAAGACAAGGTAATATTCAAATCGTTGAATTTGTTTATCAAACTCAACATCAATTTGATAAACTATCGTTCTTATATTTAATCACTGGTGATTTCAACAAATTATCAAAAATGGAAATGATTGCCGAACAACGTGGAAATTTTGGAAGTTTGATTCAAAATACTTTCTATAATAATTCAACTGAAAAGAGAGCTTCTGTTTTTGCTCAAGCTGGTTCTTTACCATTAGCTTATGCCACTGCTAAAGCCAACGGCCATGAAGATTTAGCTGTCCAAATCTTAGAACAGAGTGGCTTGACTGAAGATGATATTGAATTACCAGAATTTGAACCATCAGTAAGACCAGAACCAGTTTTATCACAACAAACTACAAATTGGCCATTAAAACCAGCTACTTTGTCATATTTCGAAAAAGCTATTTTAGGTCAATTGGAAGATTTGCATATCGCTGAAGATGATGAAGAAGAAGAAACCACATCTAAAAATACTACATCATTTGCTGAACAATCAAACCTTGCATTTGATGAAGAAGAATTAGATGAAGAAGATGCTGGTGCTTGGGACTTTGGTGATGAAGATTTAGAAATTGAAGAGGAATTCCAAGAAGCTGATTTAGATGTTTCATCAGTTGTCCAAGAAGGTGAATTGTCATACTGGACACGTAATTCTAAAGTTGCAGCTGGTTATGTTGCAGCTGGTGCATTTGATACGGCTGCCCAACTATTAAACAGACAGGTTGGTCTTGTTAACTTTGAACCATTACGTCCAAGATTTTTACAAGTCTTTGAAGCTTCCAAACTATATTTACCAACTTCACAAGGTACTCCAGCTGTGAAAACTTATATTCGTTCAGATATTGAGGAAGATGATGTTTCAAAAGTATTGCCATTAATACCTGGATTTGAAGATATATCGAAGATTATCAATGAAGGTTTTGCATTATTTAGAGGGAATAAATTAGAAGAAGCTATTGAAACTTTCAGAAAAGTTATATATCTTGTCACTGTTATTGCAGTTGATAATAAAGATGATGAAGAAAAAATATTTGAAGCTTTAACTATTGCTCGTGAATATATTTTAGGTTTATCAATTGAATTAGAACGTCGTTCTGTTGAAAACAGTGATATCAAACGTAACTTAGAATTGGCTTCTTACTTCACTAGAGTTGAATTGATTCCACAACATAAAGCTAATTCTTATCAAGTTGCATTAAGTCAATCTTTCAAACATAAAAATTATGCTTCAGCTTCATATTTTGCTTCCAAATATTTACAACTCGTTTCAACTGGTCCAAAAGCTGAACAAGCTAAAAAAATCAAAGCTAAATCTGATTCTATTGGTCGTGATGCTATTGAAATTAATTTCGATCCAGAAGCTGAATTTGATGTTTGTGCATCAACGTACACTCCAATTTATAAAAGTTCCCCTTCAAGTTCAGAAGGATTAACTGGTGCTAAATACCAGATTTCCGAAAAGGGCAAATTAGATAAAATTACTGGATTAACAATGATTGGTGCCCCGGCGTCAGGTTTAAAAGTTCGTGTTTAATCGAATGTTTTTTGTTTTTAAAGTATTACATTTCCTACATACAATTCAAAAAAAATAAAGTTTTAATGTATATTATTCAAAGTTAGATAATTATTGTGTAAGAGTTGATCCTTTGGTTCACGTACACGTTTGAGAATAAATGCACTATATGTATATGACTTTTAGTCGACTATACAGTAGAGGAGGGATTTGGAACTGGCGTTTGTGTATCATTCATACTGATTGGTTCAATTGAGTCTAATCTTGGTTTTTTATTCGAATCTTCTAAAGAGACAGTATTCTCTCTTCTTCTTTTCAATATTAATGCTGGATTCAAACAATATTGAACTTTTCTGTCTATAACGGTAGCTTCTTCTTTTGTTGGATTATGAGCTTCTTTAATCATGTACTCACATTGTTGGATGGTTTCTAGTATTTGATCGTATAATTCTGTTTGAGTATCAACTGGATTAGCTTCTTTTATTTTAGCATCTTCTCTTTCTTTCTTTTCTTCAACTTTTTCCTTCTTTTCAATTTCTTCTTCTCCAGTTGTGACTGATGACTCAACAATAAACTTCTTCCTTAGGTATTTCAACACAACTTCACTATTAACTTGTTTTAAGCATGCTAAGGCAATCTGCGGTGGAGTGAAATGATAAACGACATCAGAAATTAAAGTTTCATCAACTAATTTTCTTGCTTCATCATACATTGAACCCAACTGTTTCATTGAAAATCCTTCTTTAAGTACACCCTGTATATCAAGGAAGAACCCATACAATGGTCTGAATGGGTGATGAGTTAAAAGTGTGAAATTCAGTGACTGCAAAATTTCGAATTCTAAAGCTAAAATTGATTCAGGAGTCGTTTTGGGAATTCTTTTACAAAACGTATTGATGCTGATAAAGTAATTCTCTGCCTTAGCAGCTAAGAATAAACAAGTTAATAGGATCAATTTTGGATGATGTTCCATAACACTATTCACAAGATAAAACTTTCTCAAAAACGAAATAGCAGTAGCTCGTACTTGTGACGGCATGTTGAAATGTCTAGCTAAGCCACTTATTCTTCTTGAGTGGAATGATATTAGTTTGGTCTCTTCTTCTAATGTGACTTTTTCAATTTGGGATGGATCAACCTCTTTATTTTGTATTAATCTTTCATCAACGCTTGAGCATCCTTTTTCATTAACAGCTCTTCTCTTTTCAGCTAATTCTTCCACTGTGTAAGACCATAGACGGTACTGACTTGAGCGACGATACAACTCATCCAATGAGACTCTATTACTCATGATGATCTTATTATAACTGTTTTCCAAAGAGTAATTTAATACTGGCTCAATGGCTATGATAAATCAGGTGGTGATTGGATGTTTTATGGCTTAAATCTCACTATTTTGTAAACAAAATATCTAACTGTACTGATTTGAACATACTTAAACGGACAAAATGGCGTATCTTCAGTCGAAGGTCATGAAGAAGAGGTTCCAGGACTCGAACAGTCGACGGATGAGTGGTGCTGCTTTTCTTAGAGAAGAGTTAAACAATATAGACTCTGGTAACACTTCACTATTAGACGATATTGCACCTCCCCCAGTCATTCAACAGGATAAAGGTGTCATGATGGCAAACTTTGAAGAATGGATCAAGATGGCAACTGACAATAAGATCAATTCCACTAACAGTTGGAACTTTGCTTTGATTGATTATTTTCATGATTTAAATGTTTTAAGAGGTCAAGATAACAATATCAATTTCCAAAAGGCAAGTGCAACTTTAGATGGTTGTGTTAAGATTTATTCATCCAGAATTGATTCAGTTGCTACTGAAACTGGGAGATTGTTAAGTGGTCTAGCCACAAAGAAATCAAACGAAGTTAACCAAGATGATGAAAATGCAGAAAACAATGAAGAAGATGATGACGCTAATGATGATGAGACTGATAAATCAAAAAAGAAAACTAGATCAAAAAAGAAAGAAGTGGGAGACAAACTTACTACCTTTGAGAATTTAAAGATCAAGAAACTTTCTTTAGAATTGGCAATTGATCCATTATTCAAGAAAACTTTGGCAGAATTTGATGAAGGTGGTGCTAAAAGTTTATTGCTAAATACTTTACACGTTGATAAGAACTCAAAAGTAGTGTTTGATGCCAGTACCACCAATGCTAATGATGAAAAAGATGGTTTGAAACTGAAGGATAAAAAAAATGATGAAGATGAAGAGGAAGATATAGAGGAAGAAGAAGGTGAAGATGTTGAAATGACAGGTCTTGAAGATGAAGAAATTGATATTGATAGATTTAAAGATTTCATTTTCAAATCAGAAGAAGATTTAGATGGTTACACTTTATGTCCATCTTTTGATCACTTGAGTAGTGTACTTGGTGATATGGGTAAATTAAAGACTTTGATGGATGATGTTAATGAACAAAATAAAGATTTTCAATATCAGGATCACATAACGAATGCACCAGAGGATGATTATGTTGATTTTGATTTTGGGGGTGGTGAAGACGATTTATATGGTGAGTTAGAAGAAGAAGCCGCAGCTGTCATCTTTCAAGATGAATCGAAAGAAAATGAAGAAGAGGTTGAAGGCAACGAAACCGGTGTTGTTGCTAGTGTTGTTGATCAAGATTTAATGGCATATTTTGATAACACTTTGAAACGTAATTGGGCAGGTCCTGAGCACTGGAGGGTTAAACAGTTAAAGAAAGCCAAACAACATGAAATTCAACAAGCAAGTGAAGAAGTACCGAAGAACAGAAAGAAAAAAGAAGATTTTGTCATTGATTTCTTGACTGAAATAACGGAAGACCAAGACAGAGAACAAGAAAAGAAAATATTTTCAAAAGGTAAAGCATCTGCAACAATACCAGAAGAAGAATGGCAATCTAAAGATTCATTTTTATTACCAGATGATGTTTATTTCTCATCGGTTCAACTAACAAGATTGTTTTCAAAACCATTACAAAAATTAAATTTATTTAGGAAAACTGTTAGTATTCAAGCAAAAGAAAGTCCTGCAAAAGATAACGAATTACCTGATGCCACATTTTGGGCTAATAATTATGAAAATAATAGAGAAACCGAGGAAAACAATTCGTTTCACAATAATAATAATGATGATGATGGTGATGATCAGGTATATGACTTCGACTTTGGTGGTGATTATGGAGATGAACCTGAAGTTCCAGTGAATGTCGGAACACATCTAGTATCAGGTAATACAAACATCAAATCAAACACGCTCACTTATTCAAAAACTGCTAAGAATGTTAATGTTAAGGTGTTGAAAGATAATATATGGAAGATATTAGAAAAACCTGAACTAGAATCTGAGATCGATCAAATAGAGCATATTGGTGGAAAGGGAGATAAGGATACTAAGCAATTCAGTGAAGTGGTTAAAGATATTGCAAGTATATACCCTAGAGAACAAAAGAAAGATCTATCAACTAGCTTTTGTTTTATATGTTTGTTACATCTTGCCAATGAACATTCACTTGTGATTGAAAACAACGAATCTCTAACAGATTTACAAATAATGGGTCTAAAAGGGAGTATTTAACGGATAATAAACATAAAATATCTCTACTTATTACTACTTTTATCATTATTGTAAGCTTATCATAGGCCCTCGGAATTAATCAAACCCCGGAAGTCCGCCACCGAATCTTTTGCAAAAGAAAAAAATACAATTTCATCACCTTTTAATAATAGATTTATACTGGTATTTATATCATTTACTGTACCAATCATTAACTTTTTGCACATTTTAGTGTATTAAGAACAATTCTATTATTATTTCAAACCAAGAAAGCGTTTTATCCGTGGAAATTTTTACTATTTTTGGTAAATTTTTGTTGAATATTTTAAATTGATATTTTGCTCATTCAAGGTATTTTGATACTTTAATATACTCACTTATAAAAATCATTTCTAATTGGTATAAGCTCTTTAACAATGTTAAGAACTATTTCACTATCATCTACTTTATCAAGGGCCGCAACTTTAAGAAGAGCTAATCCTTTGATGGCAAACATCGCTAAAAATGGTATCAGATTTGCGTCTAGTTCAGTTCAACAGTTATTGGCTTCCAAAGAGCAGCTAGCTAACAGAAAAACTGATAATCCTCAAGTTCAAGCAGACTTCTACCAAAGTTTATTAGATGCTAATTATCCTCAATACGTCATCTCAAGATATGAAAGTCAAGGGATTGCAAATTCTCCAGAATGTGCTCAATTATATAGTCAAGCTTTGAAGAAAGTTGGAAAAATCAAAGAAGCCGAACAAGTCTTGCAAGGTTTAGCCACTGGTAGTATTGCTGGTGCTTCAAGCTCTGGTGGTTCTCAATTCGGACCGGGTTTGAATTTTGGTTCAAAATATGAACCAATTCATGTTGTTGTCACTGAAAGTACTTGGAGTATGATTTCCAAATGGATCAAATGGTTGATTCCAATTGGTTTATTAACTTGGGGTGCTATGGAAGGTTTTACATTTTTGGTTGAAAATGGTACAATTTTTAAAAATGCTGACTCAAATGATAAATCAGTTGATGTTTCTAAAGTAACTGTTAAATTTGATGACGTTAAAGGTGCTGATGAAGCAAGAGCCGAATTAGAAGAAATTGTCGATTTCTTAAAAGATCCAACTAAATTCACTGGTTTAGGTGGTAAATTACCAAAAGGTGTTTTATTAACAGGTCCTCCTGGTACTGGTAAAACTTTATTAGCTAGAGCCACTGCAGGTGAAGCTGGTGTTCCATTTTTCTTTATGTCAGGTTCTGAATTCGATGAATTATATGTTGGTGTTGGTGCTAAAAGAGTTCGTGAGTTATTTACTCAAGCAAGAGCTCATTCTCCTGCTATCATTTTCGTTGATGAATTAGATGCTATTGGTGGTAAACGTAATCCAAGAGATCAAGCTTATGCTAAACAAACTTTAAATCAATTATTAGTTGAATTGGATGGGTTTTCACAAACTTCCGGTATTATTATCATTGGTGCAACTAATTTTCCAGAATCTTTAGATAAAGCATTAACAAGACCTGGTAGATTTGATAAAGTTGTTAATGTTGATTTACCAGATGTTAGGGGTCGTTCAGCAATCTTGAAGCATCACATGAAAAACGTTGAAATTGCTAAAGATGTTGATCCAACTATTATTGCAAGAGGTACTCCAGGTTTATCAGGTGCTGAATTGATGAATTTAGTTAATCAAGCAGCTGTTTATGCGTCTCAACAAAATGCTTTATCTGTTGATATGAATCATTTTGAATGGGCTAAAGATAAGATTTTAATGGGAGCTGCAAGAAAGACAATGGTTATCACTGAAGCTAGTAGAAGAATGACAGCGTATCATGAAGCTGGTCATGCTATTATGGCTTTATACACTCCAGGTGCCACATCATTATATAAAGCTACTATTTTACCAAGAGGTAGAGCTTTAGGTATTACATTTCAATTACCAGAAATGGATAAAGTTGATCTTTCAAGAAGAGAATGTCTTGCAAGATTAGATGTTTGTATGGGTGGTAAAATTGCTGAAGAATTAATTTATGGTCCTGAAAACACTACCAGTGGTTGTGGTTCTGATTTAAGTAATGCCACAAATACAGCAAGAGCAATGGTTATTCAATATGGTATGAGTGAAAAAGTTGGACCAATCAGTTTAGCAGAAAAATGGGAATCATGGTCAGCTAAATTGAGAGATACAGCTGATCAAGAAGTTGTTGACTTACTAAAATCTAGTGAGGAAAGAACAAGATTAATGTTGAAAGAGAAATCTAAAGAATTAGAAAGATTGGCTCAAGGTTTAATTGAATACGAAACTCTAAATAAAGATGAAATCATCAAGATTTGTAATGGTGAAAGCATAGCCAAGGCTAAGACTATTACTAATACCGTTGTTGAAACTCCAGATAGTGATGGACGTAAAGATAAGGATAAAGATAAAGGTAAACAACCTTTCCCAATAATGGTTGAAGCTTGAAAAAAGATTCTATGATAATTTGTGATGTGTTTTATGATTCCTTCCTTGTATATAATATATATGATATACCATTAAAAAAAGAGGAAGAAAGAAAGAAAGTCTTCTAATAGATGAAGGATATGGTTTGTTTATATAAATTTGTGTGTTTTTTATTGATTTTTTTTTTAAGTATATTATTACACTTTTAATAAAACAGATGCATTAATTCATTAACGTTTATTAGAAAATATGTATCTCATTGAGCTTGTAATTTTTCGATCAAATGACTAGTGGATTTAGAAATTTCAATCTTGAGTGTTTTACCTAAAAATTCAAATCCTTGAAGTTCTCTTAATGCCAATTTGGCTGAATTTTCATCGTTATAAATTATGAAAGCTTGTCTGGGTAATTCCTTTTTGGTATTTATGTCTAATACTTCACCGTATGTGGAAAAAAGAATGTATAATTGTTGCCTTATCAAGTCGATGTGTTCAGATGGTAAATTGGAGACGTATAAGGTATAATTTGAAGACATCTTTGATATGTTTTTAAGTCTTTGGAAGTGTATTTAGTTTGGAAGAGTTGAATTTTTATCGCGAAATAGCGTCAAGTGATAATAATGCCCATTATACTGTGGTGTACTATTTATTTTAATTCTATTTAGAAGCCTCATAAGCGTCGTTAAAGCTGTTCATGACAACATCAGGAACACCACAACCACTTCCAAAACTCATCCCGCCTTGAACTATTTTGCCCTTGTACTCATTTTTAAGCCATTTATGGAACTCGTCTTTCTTAGTAAGATACTCTCTTTCAAATTGTGGTATACATTTTGGTATAAAGCTATGATCTATTATATCAGAAGGTTGTAAATCAATTCCTAAATGTCTTTTAAGAACTTCATGGGTACGTCTTAGCATCTCTTCATCACTGGGTCTTTCTTTATTTAGCCACTGATGACCTCCAAACATTAGTGTTAGTTTAGTGTATGGTTTTTGAGCAGTCTCTTCGTTATGATAAAGATAATTGGAGTTTTTTTCAATATCGCTATCAAATATACAACCTAAAAGTTCTTCTTTATTCTCAGCTGATTGGGGTACAAGATAACCAAATCCATTGATCTTTAAATCATTTCTTGGTGTATAAATGTTAACCATATAAATATCAACAAATTTTAAATTGAATTCAGGTTTAGAAACGTTCAATATGTTTAGCAAATTATTTGAATTGATGCTTGACCTGATGTGGTCGAACTCATCTTTATTATTTATTGATAGATGTTCGTTTTTGTAAGTTATTGAGGTGATTGGAGTATTTAGTTGGAATTGAATCTTTGGATTATTATCTAAAACTTTATGGAGTTTTAAAGTGATTGAAGCTAATCCATTTGAAAATGATAACATTGGATAATGCTTCAAATTTTCTTTTGTAGTTATAAACTTTAAATCTTCAACATTGAATGCCTTTCCATATCTTTTTAAATCTTCAGGCAATAATGAAGCTTTATCAACTTTAGATTTCTTACTTAAAGCTTTGACAAGGGCAGATTTAATGATTGAACCATTTTCGTTTTCAAGTTTGGTAACAGCTGGCATAACAGCATTAACGCTAAGTTCTTTTACATCACCAGCATAAATACCTCTGTAAACAGCACTCAAGAATTTGTTGGTTACTAAAGGAGAGAATCTTCTTGAGAAAAACTCATGAATTGATTCATCTTTTGAGTGTGACTTTTTAGCAACAAATGGTTCTTTTAAAACAGACCAGAATATCTTACTTAAATCAAGGAAATCATTCACATAGAATTTGAAAAAGCTATTCATTGAAGTTGGTAATTGAATTAAATCTCTACCATTTTCAGCAACTAACCATTTCTTGTTAGAAACATCAGATGATTTGATGAATTTGACTTCATTTTGAAGATTTAATCTATCTATTAGATCCAGTATCACTAAGGTACCGGGGCTAACACTTCTTAAAGTTCTTGGGCCTTTCTGTAAGAAGATTGGATCTTCTTTGTGCTTTTGATGAATAGATTTGATGTATCCAGATGGTTCATTGGATTCTTCAAATACTGTTATTTTCAAGTCTGGTCTCAATTTTGAGAGAAAGTAAGTGTAAGTCAAGCTGGAGATCCCAGATCCGATGACAGCAACTCTTGAATTGTTTAAAATTAGCATGAAATCAACTGATTCAATTATCAAAAGTGGAAAGTTCTTCATGAGTTGAAGATGAGCTCATCGACGTCCAGAAGGGGGAAGGTTACGAGCCAATCCGAATCAACAAAAAAACCAAAACAGTATCAAAAAAGTAAACAAAAGAATGTTGAAGAAACAGTTTTGGCGTTTAATTCCAATCAATCATGCCGTAAGTTGAACTAACGTCGTGTATTTTCTATGATTCTAAATACTAACTTTATAAAACAGTGAAATTTTAACGCTTCAAATTGGCCAATGTGGTAATCAAGTCGGACATCAGTTCTGGAACCAACTTTGTCATGAACATGGTATCGATTCTGATGGATTAAGCTATGTCACTGAGAAAAGAGAAGATGAAACAAATGTATTTTTCAACAATAATGGGGATAACAGATACACTCCAAGGTCTATCTTAGTTGATTTGGAACCTGGAGTAATAAATGATATAACAACAAAACAAACACATAATTTATTTAACGATAGAAACATACATGTCTCAAATACTGGTTTGGGTGCTGGTAATATATGGTCGAAAGGTTATGATTATGCTGACAGTGAACAAGAGCTATTTATAGAGATGATTGATAGAGAATTAGATTCTTGTGATAATTTAGAAGCTTTCCAGTTATTTCATTCAGTTGCAGGTGGTACAGGTTCAGGTGTTGGTTCATATTTATTAGAACTGTTGGCAGATAACTATAACAAGAAATTAAGTACGACTTATTCTATTTTCCCAGAAAGCGTTCAATCTTCAGATGTTGTTGTTCAACCTTATAATACAGTTTTAACTCTAAAAAGATTAATTGAATCATCAGATGCAAATATTGTTATTGAAAATAGTGCTTTATTGAGAAATGCAATTAATGTATTCCAAAATAATAGTCCAACGATAAACCAAACAAATCAATTGATCTCAACAATAGTATCAAGTACAACAAATACTTTAAGATATCCAGGTTATATGTATAATTCATTAACAAGTGTGATATCAACTTTAATTCCAACTCCAGATTTACACTTTTTGATACCAAGTTACTCGTCATATACAACAGATTTTGTAACAGAAGGTAAAAACATTAGAAAATCAACAGGCTACGATATAATTTTAGAACTATTGGACAAAAAGTTAAAAATGATTGATGTTGATGATAAACATAACTCATACATTTCAATATTCAATGTACTTCAAGGAAGTTTTGAACATAGTGAAGTTGAAAAGGCTATAATAAAAGCACAACAACGTTCAAAATTTGTACCATGGAGTTCATCAACTCTACACGTTGCCTATGGCAAAAAATCTCAGCATTACAAAACTTCAAATTCAGATTATCCAAGTGGTCTAATGTTATCAAATTCTTCATCAATAATAACGTTATTAGAAAAAACGTGTAAACAATATGATAAAATCATGAGTAGAACTGCATTCATTGGTGGTTATAGAGATGGTAAATTGTTTCAAAATGGTTTAGATGAATTCAATGAATCAAGAGAATCTGTTCAATATGTGATTGATGAATATAAAAATGCTGAACTAATTTCGTATCTTGATGATGAAGATGATATTGACGTTGATATCGAAGGACAAGATTTATAAGTTGACATACAAACTACAATAATACTTAATGATAATTATAATAACAATAATGATAATAATAATTTTAATGCATGTTCTATATTAACAATAAATACTTTTTTTTCAACGCAATCCATTAGTTTTACGGGTTTGGGTATAAATCTGCTGTCTTTTATGTGCTAATTGTTTTCTAGGTTGTGGTGGAGGAGGAGGTTTCTTTGACATTGAATTAACAGATAGTGAAGAAGTATTTGAGTGGGTTAATTCTAACTGCGGTAATCCTTCGACATCACTGACATCTTCTTTAATCCATTTTAATGATAAACATCTCAATGCAAGCCTTTGGGTCGTTTCCGAAATCTTCCAGAATTTCGAATCGCCTTCCCCTGATAAGAAGGTCAATAAAGTCTTTAACTCATCTTTCTTATATAAAGATGTTTGAAATTGTTTCTTCTTTAAAATTTGATATAAAACTCTTAAAAATGTGTTCATTATAGATTCTTCATCTTCTGACAATCCAGATAATTCTCTGATCAAGACATCTACCAGCACGTTCAGATCGTTATGGTAAAACATATCACTTGTATTGGCATCGCTGAATATCAGGTATAAGATCTTTGAAATCATTATCTGTAGACATCTATCTTCTTCTCTATTAAAATAAACCAGTAAACATTCGTTAAAATTAGTTGAATTAAAGCCATGAGTTGATAATGCTTCGAAAACTTTGTTTGAGATGTGTTGTTCCCTTGAAACGATCATGAATTGTTCATTGACTGCCAAAATGAATCTAAATTTTGCTAAATTGAAAACATCTTCTTCATTATACGCAACTATCAAAGACTTGAATATATAATTGATGAAAAACGAGTTAATCAATAATAAATCACTCAATGGTAATGATAAATATTTACAAATCTGAAATAATAAATCTAATTGAATTGTACAAGCTTTTTTAATTATTTGAACAGTTCCAATATCTAGGGAATCTTTATCCAAAAGAGCCAAACTGTTGAAAGATTGTGATAATGAATGATACAAAACACTAAATCCATCAAAATCTTGAATCACCTGCAATAATGAAGAATTATTCTTTGAATCCAACAACAATATATAACTTGTAATGTATTTCATGTTTATATCTAACTCAAGAACGTTTAAAAATGATAAGATCTTCCCCATGCAAAACAGTCTGTTATTCTCGTATAGCTCAGAGTGAATCAGATACAACGCACAACGATAGATATCTTGATCGTCATTAATATAAATGTGAACATGGTCAGCAACTATCTTCAAAAAACGTACAAATAACGAATTAACTGTTTGTTCAGTCCAAATAACACCAATTTCTGGCCGTATTGAGTTCTGTACGTGAGTCCAAAACTCATCCTGGTTATCGAACACGACGTTATCCATCGACTCGGTCTTTGTTCTACTTTATAAGCGAATGTGTGAATCTGAGTGTTTTCAATAATTATGTCTCTCAGTGGAATTTTGTCCCAGCTTTTTTTTGTGGTTTTGTGTGGGATGATAACGAAATACTACAAATCTGATGGAAATATTTACTAAAAATGAGTTTAACTGAAGTGAGTCTCTGATATTAAAGATATATTGATCAATGCTAACGTATTGTGGTGAAAAGGCATATGAATTAGTGGAAAAAGCAGAAAAATTGAGCTCAAAAGGGCAATTAAATGAAGCTTCGACCCTCCACAAGAAAGCAAGTGAAATATTTAAAGAGAATATAGGCAAAACAAAGAATAAAGAGATCAATCTAGCCTTAGAATTGCTAGTGGAACAACATCTAAGGAGATCAAAAGAATTAAGTCTATTAAATAACTCAAACCCAGTTTTCAAACAATCTGCATCACCGACTTCAAATAACACTAATTCATTCTTTAATAATAAGACAAACACTGAAAACAATTCCATATCTGCGTCTTTGGCATCTGCAAGAGGAATTCAAACACCTTTTGAAAATTTCATCTCAACAGGATCCATAATAATGACAGGAAACAATAATCCAGTAGTTGATGATATTGATCCATTAACAAAATTCCAAATTCAAGTTTACAATCTCATAAAAGCACCTAACTTGAACAACATGATAGAAACACCCATTCCTGATCATCCTGTCAAGAAATCAGGTAAAACTATCGAAGAATTAGAGATTGAGAATTACATGTTGAAGAAATTGATTGTTAATTATAGTGAAAATTTACAGATTTATGAAAGTTTCCATAATAAAGTGAAAAACAATCTAAGGAATTACTTGAATACTTTGAAGAAGGATTTAATCAAACAAGATCATCTCAAGAAGAAAGAATTCGAATTTAAACTTGATTCTTTAAATAAAGATAATAAAAAATTGGAAGAACAAATCAAAAAACTGAAGCAACGATGGGATGAGTTAGTTCAAAGTGCTAAAAAGAGGAGAGAGGATAAAGAGAACAGAGGATAAACTACAATTCCATCTTTTGGTAGTTTAATTTATTGTTATAAATGGTGATTCACCAAAATCTATGCTTTGGATTTAATGCCATGCACCATTTCTTCTTTTGTGATCAAATGGCCAATAGTTTCAATTTGTCCTAATAATTCATCAACATTATTTGACCATTCATTTAATAATTCATTTGAACCTTTTGGTTTAGCAAAACTAACTATTTTAGCTGGTCTGTTAATTTTAGCAAATATAACACCTTTATTAACTAAAGAGATAATGAATTGTTCAGTTTCGATTTCTGATAAATCTAATAATTCATTTAATCTTGATAGTGTTATAGTTGTATAATAAGAAGAAATAACTCTTAAATTATGTTCAATGACTCTTGAACGTAAATCCTCCCAATGTTTTTGATTTGTTTTCAAAGTTTCAAAATCTTTGAAATATTCAGATTTTAATAATTCTTCGTTATAAACTTGTCTTATAATTGGCCATCTCATTAATTCTTTTGTGATAAATGATTTAACAAATTTATGATGTAATTCTAATTTCTTCAAGTTATTATCTAAGTCAATTTTATTGATTAAATCATTTTGTAAATTATCATATGGGGATAAAATTATAAAGTATACTATGTTGATTAAAATTGGTTCCCATTTAGATCTATTTTCTTTGATACTTTTGATTTCGTAAATTGACAAATAATATTTGGCAACATTTAAATAATCATCTTTATGATTACCAATTTTGATTAATAATTCATAATACTGCAATTTAATATCTTGATATTCATCCTGTTGTAAAGTTTTGACTAAAATCTTTCTTGATAAGATTGTTGCTTGAATGAAATCACCTTTCAAAATACATAATTCAATTTGTTCCAAAATAAACTCCATTTTTTCCCTTAACGTCATTGAACCATAAGTTTCAACTTGTAATTCAGTTAATAGATCAGTTGCTTCATCGATCTTATTTTCTGATCTTCTGATATGTGATAACTCTCTTGTAACTCTTGCTCTTTCAACTTCAACGAATATTTTACTTTCTGTAACTGTTCTGATTGTTTCAATAACCTTGATTTTAGTTTCTAGATCTGGAGTTTTATCTAAATATTCAATTGCTTCCTGAATAAATGTTTGGACTGCCAACTTTAATTGACCATGTTTTTTAGAAAGTAAAACCAATTGTTCATTTAATCCTTCCCAATCATTATTGTCACCTAGTAATTGAGCAATTTTAGTTAATACTCTTTTAGATGAAGATAGATCTGAAGCTTGACGTGTTTGTTTCTCTAGAAATAGAAATTTTTCTAATGCAGTCTTGTAATCAGACTAGATAAGTAGTTAGTATTGAATTATAACGGTCAATTTTAATATTGCCACTGGGATACATACTTTAGCTAATAAATCGATTTGAGGAAATTGTTCATCTAAGATTTCGGTGAAATCCTTTTCTGCTTTCAATGGGGCGTCTCTTGACATTAATCTGATGAATTTTCCCTGAATTGACTTGAAACTGATAGAGTCACAAATTGTTGTTTTCAATTTCAATATTTTTGTTATTTTTTTTTCCAAACTTGTTGACTTTTCACCAGCCACTAAATGTATTATATAATCAATTCGCGGAAATCTTAAAGTAGAAATATTTGTGGCTGGATGGATTCTAGTTAAAGGAAAAAAAAAATTTTAAAGCGATGAGCTCTTTGAAATTAAATTAATCTTTAGGTTACAAGATCTTAAAGAATTTGTTAAAATGGCAGGCTCCCAGTTGAAGAAACTTAAAGCTGCATTGAAAGAAAATGGTCTAACTGGGCAAGCCAACATCAAAAGCAAGAAAACTGCTAGAAAAGCTCCATCGGATGCAAGAAGAGATGAAAGACAAGAAGTTATCAATAAAATTAGACAACAATTCAATCCATTTGATGTCAAAACAAATAGACAAAAATTCGAGACTGATGATAAATTTAAAAGAGGAGCTCAAGGTAAACCAGGTGTTTCCAAACAAATTGGTGAAGATGCAAGAAAAGCAGCTTGGGAGGCTAAAAAATTAACAAAGAATAGAAATGGTGCAATTAAAGATAGACGTTTTGGTGAAAAAGATAAAAATATGACTCCAGAAGAGAAAATGCTCGAACGTTTCACAAGAGAAAGACAAATGCAAAGTGGTGCCTCAAGAAAATCCAATTTATATAATTTAGAAGATTCTGATAATGAGGAAGAAGCTTTTGGTTTTGGTGGTGAAAAATTAACTCATTTCGGTGAATCAATTGATGATTTCAATGAAGGTGATTTGAATGGTGATAGTGATGATGAATTTATCAAACCAAAGAAGAGAACAATAGAGAAAATTCAAGATAATCATGATGAACAAGAACAAGGTGCTCAAAGAAAGAAAACTAAAGCTGAAGTCATGCAAGAAGTTATTTCAAAGTCAAAATTCTACAAACAACAAAGGCAGCAACTGAAAGAACAAAATAATGAAAAAATCATGGATTTGGATGATGATTTTACTGATGTGATGCAAGCTTTAGGTTCTGTTAAAAAGGTTAAACAGGATCAATTTGCGGATACTTCAAAAGATCCAAATATCTTACATTATGAACAATCTGTTAGAGAATTGAATATGGAAAGAAGAGCTGCTCCAGCTGATAAAACTAAAACTGAAGAAGAAATAAGAATTGAAAGAGCTGCTAAAATGAGAGAGTTAGAACAAGCAAGGGAAAGACGTATGCAAGGTGAAGATTATGATAAAGATAGAGGAGCTGATGATTTAGGCGATGAATTTTGGGAACAAGACAGTGGTGATGAAGGTGAAGGATTTGCAATTAATGAAGATGAAGAAGAAGGAATTGAGGAAGAATCTTCAGATGTAAATGAAGATGAACTATCAGGAAGACCTAAAAATCAAAAAACTATTACCGTTATCTGTCCTGAATCTCATGAACAGTTTTTAGATATACTAGAAGAAATTCCATTCAAAGATACATTAGTTCAAGTTAATAAAATTCTTTCAACTTATGCACCACATTTACAAATTGGTAATAAAGAGAAACTATCAATCTTCACAGTTATTCTATTCCAGCATGTTTTATACTTATCAGAATCTAACTTAACTGAAGATCCTAATTTCAATGAAATCCAACAGGGTTTAATTTCAATAATTAAAAAATTAATGGAAAAGTACAGTACTGATTTAACAGAAGCTTTACGTGACAAAATTGAAGAAATCCATGAAAGAATTCAAGACACTTTGAAAGGTAATAAGGATTTTCCACGAATTTCAGATTTAACATTTTTTGCATTGATTGGTTTATTCTATTCAACCTCAGATCATTTCCATTTAGTTGTGACACCCTCTTCCATTGTTATGGGTGAAGCTTTGGAGCAGTTAAAATATAATTCTCTAACATCTTTATTATCAGGAATTTTCATTTCAGAAGTGTTTTTAACTTATCAAAGAATTTCCAAAAGATATATTCCTGAAGTTACATATTTCTTACAAAAGGCTTTATTAAGCTTATTGCCAACTGGATTAAAGGATGTTTCTGAAATTTTTGCAAAAGCTGATTCAAAATTCCCACTTGATTTAGAGATCAAGACAAATGAACGTAATGAACTGAATTTAAAGCTTTCAGATATTGATGATGAAAAATATTTGAGTTCACATAAAGATTTAGTTTTTGAAAAACTTTTACAAGTTTTAGAATTAGCATTAGATACATGGAAAGAAAAAAGCGCATTAATTGAAATTTCAACTCCATTTATAATAATATTACAAGCTTACATTGAATTATATCCTGATTTCAAACCATTAACTTCATTATCATTAAAATTCAAAAGATTATTAAAATTCTCTGAAGATGAAAGAGTTCCGTTAACTTTACAATCTCACAAGAAATTGGCAATCGCTTCCTTGGCCCCAAGATTTGAAGAAAATTTCAATCCAGAGAAGAAATCTTATGATAATAATAGACATAGACAAGAAGTTAGCAAAATGAACCATTTGATTAAACAAGAAAGAAAAATCACATTACGTGAAATCAGAAAAGATTCAAGATTTGAAGCTAGACAACAAATCAAAGAAAAGAAAGAAGCTTATGATCAATATCATTCTAAAATGTCTAAAATTCTTAACACTATTAATACTATCGAAGGTGCTGAAAAGAATGAATATGCAAGGGAAAAGAAAGCTGCTAAAAATAAGAAATAATAGTAAGGATATTAAACATTTATGTATTATTATATTATAAGGCACCCATTCTATATTTATGAATAATACCGTAAGTTAATTATTTCTAATAGATTTGGAATTGAAATTTTTTTATAATAATTGCAATTAATTAATGATAAGTTCTAGTAAATAGCAAAATCTATACATAACTATTTGAAACGAGTTCTAGGGCTGATTATCTGTTTTGAACTATATTCTAATTTCCAATCATGTTCAAGTAATTTTTGAAATGTAGTTTTGGCAAACAATAATATTAATAATGTGCAATCCTGTAGAAATTTAAAATACCTATCATATATAGTTTTATAATAATTAGTACACATATACACATGACGACGGTGATGTAGGTAACATCTTGCAAGGAATGTATATTTTTCAAGGCCTTGACGTGCAATTAACTCATGGAATGATGTATCATGTATCCGTTGGATATGCCCAATAATTATTATATATATTATTATATAATATATATTGAATTATTGAAACAAATAAATTAATTTAAATTTCAGTTTTTAAAAACTGCAAAAGAAAGAGGTTAATCAATGATCGATCGACACTAGTAGTAGTAGTAGCGCCTAGTACTAGACGTAGTATAACGTAGTAGCTGTAAGCTGTAGCTGTGCATGTCATGACTAGGCGCTACTGCTCGAGGCTCTAGCTGGATTCATTTATAATCAGATTAACTCATGTAAATGGGATTATTATGAATTCTAGTAAGTATATGGAATGAAATTTGAAATATTTTTAAACTTTAACCAATATTAGTTTATTTAGGCTTGGAAAGAGAAATTTAGTAAAACTTATTTATAGTAAGCTTCATTAAGTTAAGTTAATAATGTATAACTATTTTATCACTAAATATTTATTAATAGTGCGCTCTTTGGTTCAGTTATCGCTATTTAATAATATTTGTTACACTAAACTGATCACAAGAGGATATATGGTAATAGTAAGGTTAGCATAAGAGATAAGTCAACATAGTAAACATTAGAAAAAATTTCAAACAGTTGAAATTATACATCAATAAATTCTTATACTCAATCCATTATTTATACTTTAATGAGAAATCTGATAATCTTTATAGAATTGATTAACCATTCCTAAAACACCAGGTTTTTTAACAACATCATTATCATCTTTATAATTATGAGCATCTGTTCTAGGTAATGTCATTAGAAATGATTCACCTAAAGGTTCTTCAGTTTGTCCTCTATATGAAGTTTCTTTCATTCTATTATCCAAATTACCAAATTTTGTTTGACTTAAGGGATCAATGCTATAAGAGTTTGAGTTCCAATCTCCTGGACCTTGACCTTGTGTAGTGGCCCGTCCTCTTGTTAAAGGTTTGGGACTTAGCTTTTTGTACATTGATTGACTTAAAGGAGTTGGTTTTTTGGGATGATGTAGTTGCAATTGTTGTACAGGTCTGTTATTATTTTTGACATTATTCTCTTCAGCTCCATCTCCATAACTTTCTAAAAAGTATAGATAAGATTTCATCATTTTATCTTCATCTGATTTGTAATAAGTACCTCTTGATTTTGACATTTTCTTATTTTTGGATTTTTCAAAATCAAACATTGCAAATGTACAAACATAACCTAATCCGTCAATATGAACAGAATAATCTCTGAAGAAATCAATAATTCTATCACTAGAATTTGGTAATGAGAACCACAAAATGAATGGAGTTAAAACAAGACTCGCAATTTCTCTGATTAAAATTACTAACTTCATTGAAAAAAACTCACAAAATTCGTTTCTAACTTCTTCTGTATGATATTTACCATCCCAGCTTTGAGGTAAATAGTGCGTTAGTTCTGCAATTTTTCTTAAACTATATTCTGGGTCATAGACTTGATATTCTTCAGGAATTGCATTATGACAAACTGCCCAAATTGTACCAAATATACTAATATAAAATAAAACCGTCCTATCCTTTGTAATTTCAAATTTGAAAAACATATCTGGATCAACAATAGATAGAATACCTAATACTGAAGCAAATGAACCCGATATGAACGAAATAAATTTTAAAATGATAACGGTTTTTTCTTTTGGAAATTCATCAACGTATCTTGAAGCATATGGGACACTTAGATTAATTCTTTTTTGAAAGATATGATATAATTCATTAAATTCTCTGAATTTCCATTCAGCAAAAGGAGTATATTGCCTTGAGCCAATTGAACCAGGATTTTTCTTATATTCATTAAAATAACGGAAGAAGTAAAGTAAAATAAAATAAATAACCAATAATGGGGCTAGAATTATATTTAAAATACCTGCTAAAACAAATCTTCTTTTCAATTCTTGTGATAATTCATTTCTTTTATTTTCTTTGAGAAAATTCTGTCTTATTTGTCCTGATTCATTGAAGACAAATCCTGATATACATAATTGTAAATTCCATTCTAAAGTTTTTGTTAACATATTCTGGTTTAAAAATGGAATTGGTAAAGTGAAATCAAATATATCTCTATTAAACATTGCAATAAAATAATTTTCTTTTCTCATAATCCTATTAGCAATAATATGTGCATCAATTCTTTTCTTAATTTCTTTATCAGAAACGTTCGATGTTATAGCATTTTGATCTTTTAGCCCCATTATACGTTGAGTGACAATATTCCATGAAATTGTTTGTAAATCTTGATCTGTAATTTGTAATAAATACTTATAAAAATCATGAATTTCAGTTAAATTTTTCGAATCAAAATATAATTGAACTGATTTCAAGAGAAGATAAATGTAAAAACACCATAAAGCAAACTTTGTACCGAATCCAATATTTGAATAACATTTATCGATTGTTATATCTTGGAGACTTCTTGTATTCGGCGCTTTTAATTTTGAGTAATCAACACAGTTAGTTAAAAACGTTGAAAAATAAACAACAAAAGCTAAAGTTGCTAAATCAAATGCTCTTGATAACAAGATACAATAATATCCACTTCCTAAGTAATATCCATAAACATCTTGAAGAAATCTATCTAGATTTTCAACGTTTGCCCATTTCCATGATGCTCTTTCCTTCGGATTCAGTATTCCAACCTTTGTTCTTTTCCTTCTTTCTTCATCAATAGTTTGAGTATTAGGTCTTTGTTCCTTTTTATATGATATAGCATTTGGGTTTGATGTAGGGCTTGAGGAAGAATTAAAATCTTGTCTATTATGTTGATTTTTATTGTTACTATTTAGTTCAAAGGGATTAAAACCATCTATCACTAAATTTGGTTTGTCATTATCTTTATTGTCATTGCCATTGTCAATTTTATTATCTACTTCATGGTCATTTTGATTCTGCTCAGGTTCAGTAGCATGCATCATTATAGATAATGGAACTTCACCATCTTTATAGTCATCATCATCATCATCATATTCATCATTATCATCCAGTTCATCATCATCAATCTCAGAAAATTCATCACGATGATCTGTCAACAGATCATTGTCACTATCATCATCTTCCCCATCAGATTGTATCAGGTTTCGTGAACTGACATTATCTCTATAAGGCGTAGAATTAGTGAACAGTCTGCTTGAATTCTGAGAACGATAATCTTTTATACTGTGCAATTCATTCTCTGAATCATTTATGGGCAATTGTGAATTGACACCAAATATTCTTGATAGGAACGTATTTTGTTGCTGGTTTGCCATATTTCAGAGGTTGAGCTTAGCAAAGACTAGCACCGGTAAGTTATAAGTAGTGATTGGGGTCTTCAGTGGTGGATATGCAACCTTCTAGATAGATTGTTCTGAGTTAAAGATGAGCTTTGAGTAGTGGCGATGGAGTTAGTTGAGTAGAATTTTAGTGTCACAAAAATAAACAAAGAAATTAGATATTAGATATTAGATAAGAGGAATTATGTAATCATGAAGAGTGAAGAGTGAAGAGTGAAGAGTCAATATAAGAGTCTACAAGAGTACAGGAGAGATCAAATACATGTGATTCTATATCAAATGCATTTATTATGAGTCTATTGGAATGAAGGAGTGACAACGATTTTGTCTTGGAGATGCCCCAGTAAGAACCCTTCTTTTCTCTCACTTGTATCCATTAACACAACTTCTTGCAAAAAGTCAGTCTTTGAGCCTCTTCCAACCTCCATTATCACGTCACCTATCTTCATTGTGACTTTACCTGACTTATGAATTCTTAACTTACCAATTTGGCCTTCAACTGGGACTTTTAGTTGTTTTTCCTCTGAATCTGGATTTAAATCTGGGTCTTGTTGTTCAGTTTCTGCTTTAACTGGAGCATATGGATGTGAGAATTTGGGTAATACGCTTGGTAATTGAAACATCAAGAATTTATCTGATTTATTATCAATCTCTAGTATTTCTTTCACTAAGGTTCTATGATCGTTCAAAATTTCCACGTTATTTCTATCTTCCTCAGATCCATTAGCATCAGTTATCTCTAGTTCTAGCTGATTTAGTCTTTTATTGATCTCTTGATCTCTTTGTTGTAATACTGTATTCAAATCAGTATCTTTTGGTTCATCTTTAACTTTTAGATTAGCATCAATCATTTGAACATCCGGTGTGGCTTCACGGGTATTCCCACTCGTAGTAAAAACCTCTTGACCACTACTTGTATTATAATCAGCTCTTGGTGCTCTAACTGGGAACAATTCAGATTCTTCTGGTGAAAATCTATATTTTTCACCCATGTTAATTTTTGTTAAATCATCAGAATCATCATCACTATCTAAACCTGGTGTACTTTCTCTTGATAATGGAGTACCTTCTTTGCTAACCAAGCGTGAGATAAAAGAAGGGGTGGGAGATGATGTTCCTGAAATTGAAGTTGGTCTATGTGAAGATTGTGTAGTTTCAACAGTTGATGAAGCTAAAGGACCTGCTTGAACTAAATGAGTACCTTGCAAAGCTCTACCTCCACGGGCACCACCACGACCACCTCTAGCGGAATTATTTTTACGTGGAGGAGGAATATTTGTACCATCTGGTCTGACCACTGGAGCATCAGCTGCTAGCTCTTCTTTAGTTCTTCTTGCAACGACTTTAGGTTTGAATTTCAGACCTGGTTTCGCAGCTCCTGAGGAGGTTGAAGAGGATAAACGGGATAGTGAGTCTAGTCTTGCACCTGGAGGTAGTTTATTGGACATGATGAAACTGTTTGATTTGATGGGATGGATTCTGTGGTAAAGTGTGTGGATTTTGATAATTTTTTAAAAAGTCACCCGGCAAAGTCATCGCAATAAATTTTTTCTATACTTTTATTTCATTTTGATAGAGAGAAGTGTTCAAGGATCAGAAAAGATTAGAATGGCGAGACACTCAAAGAGTAAGAAAGTCGTTGAAGAAGACTTCGGATTGAATGAAGTTGATGCTTTCCATCAGGAAAAAGAACAAGTGCTCCTTGATACTGCTGGAGATTTAACTAGATCAAGAAATAGAAACCATGATGATGCTTTCAGTGATGAAGAAATCATGAATGTTTCAGATAATAGTGATGAAGACGAAATGGAAAACGATGATGAAGAAGAAGATGATGCTGAGTATTTTGGTAAAAAAGCAGATGATCTAGATGATATAGAAGAAGAGGATGGTGCTTGGGGTAAATCTAAAAATGATTACTATGGTGCTGATGAATCAGAAGATGAAGAAACTTCAAAAGCTATCGAACAAGAAGCTTTGCGTTTACAAAAAAAACATTTAGAAGAGTTGAATATGGAAGATTATGTCGACGAAGAATTGGAAGAAGAATGGACAAAAGCTGCTAAACAGCATGATCTTGGTGATTTCAATGAAGATAAACAAAAAGAACAACAGTCATTAAAAGATTTATCTTCCTTAGATCTAAAAACCAAAAAGAAAATAATCAACACTTCTCATCCTGAATTCATACCCTTAACTAAAGAATTCACCAAATGGTCCCCAATACTAGAAGATTTGAAAAATCGTCAAGATTCAAATGAAGTCATGAATGTCAAATTCACTGCTTTATCTGCTTATTTAGGTTCTATATCATCATATCTTTCCATATTTATCACATTGATAAAAGAGGATGAACCATTTTCAATGAAAGATCATGAAGTTATGGAAAGTATATTAAGTTCAAAAGAACTATGGAGACAAGCCAATGAATTAGAAGAATTAGTAGAAGAGGATAATGAAGATGGAGAATTAATTGACACTGCTAATGATGTTAAAGATGAAGAAATCTTTGATATCGATCAAAGTGATCTCTCAGATAGTTCTGACATTGATGAAGATAAAGATAGCGAAGAAGAAGAAGAAGAAGAAGAGGAAGAAGAAGGACTAAACATTGATATTTTCAAACCGCGTGTTTTGAAGAAAGCTAAAGAACAAGACATTGAAGATTACATTGAAGGTGAAATTGCTGATGTTGATGCAGAAGAAAAGAAAAGAAGAAAAAAAACTTTGCGTTTCTATACTTCCAAAATTGATCAACAAGCTAAAAAGAAAGCTGAACGTTTCGCTGGTGATTTAGATCTTCCATATAAGGAACGTCTATTCGAAAGACAACAAAGACTAATCGAAGAAGCTCGTAAACGTGGTTTACACGATGAGAACGGTGCTGATTTAGATAGTAATGACATTGATGAAGAAGACGCCAGTGTTTCAAAAGAAGTTAATGATGAATTCAGTGAAGACTACTATGAGACGGTGAAACAGGAAACTGCTGATCGTAAAGCTAATCGTTTAGCAGCTCATCATGATGCAATCAAAGCTGCTAAAGAAGGTAAATTAGCTGAATTAAAAGAAAATATTGGTGAAGATGGTAAACGTGCATTGAACTTCCAAATCTTGAAGAATAAAGGTTTGACTCCACGTAGAAAGAAAGAAAATAGAAATTCAAGAGTTAAGAAGAGATTGAGATATGAAGCTGCTAAGAAGAAACTTAAATCTGTTCGTGCCGTTTTCTCTGCACCAACTGGTGCTTATGGTGGTGAAGCTACTGGTATCAAGAAGAACTTAACAAAATCTACCAAATTTTAAAGAAGCAGCATTTCGTGTGATTATTGTAATATAGAGGGAGGGATTTAATTATTATTTAATGGAGAGTACCAATTAGATTTTATTGTTGATTTGTAGAATTAAACCAAGTTTCTCTTTTAATTCGTGTGAAGATAATTCTTCGTTCTCTAAATCCCACAATAAAAATTCTCTAGTAATGAGTTTCTTAAAACGATACAGGTTAGTATGAATGAAGTTTCTTTAATGATATCGTTAAAACTTACTGAATTGTTGAAAACATCGTCGTTGTTAGCCTCCTCATTTTGAGCTTTTTCTTCAGATCTCATGATTTCGTATGCTCGATTGATAATTGATTTTGGAATACCGCAAATTTCAGCACATCTTGATATGAGTTAGTAATAGATAAAAACAAATAATGAAATCTTTCTTTTTAACAACATACTGAATTCCAAAACTATTTTCTGCTAAGCCTGGTTTCAAATTATATAGATAAGTAAATTCTTCTTTGCCATTCTTGATTCTTTCAGTGAATAGAACATCCATATGGTAGTGATTTATCAAATCTTGACAATTTAAAATCCCATCTCTAAACAACTCATGGAAATGAGTAGTGAAGACACATCTTGATCCTAATTTTGAATGATTCAAGTTTTCAATAATTGAGCCTAATAAAGAAGGACCTCCAATTGAATCTGTCCCCTTTCCAAATTCATCAATAAGTAACAAACTTCTCTCTGTTTTCAAATTTATTGCCTTTGAAACTTTTAACAAGTCTTTG
The DNA here is from genome assembly GCA_003708145.3 of Phaffomyces orbus. NCBI lineage: Eukaryota > Fungi > Ascomycota > Saccharomycetes > Phaffomycetales > Phaffomycetaceae > Phaffomyces > Phaffomyces orbus. Next base: position 505,761 of record PPNK03000001.1, read on the forward strand.
TAAAAAAAACTTTCATTTCTCTCAAAAGATTCAGTTGTTATCATTTTGGTTAATATTTTATCCATTATACCAATTTCACAAGATTCTGCAGGAACGTAAGAGCCAATATGAGCTAAAAATGAAATCATACCAATCTGTGATAAATAAACGGATTTTCCAGAAGAATTAGCACCTGTGATGACTGAAACATTATTATTGGATAGTTCTATTCCATTTGATATATAAGATGATACATGACTTTCAATGACAATATTTCTACCTTTTTCAACAACTAAAATAGGTTCATTTTTGAATTCAGGTCTTGTTAAATTTAAAACTAATGAACTTTTAGCTAGTGAGCAAATAGCATCCAATTCACCAAACAAAGAACCTAATTTGATTAAAGATTTATCAAAATCCAAAATTTTTACTTGTAAATCATGTAATATTTCTATCTCCAAATCAACAATCATTTGATAAATATCACCAAATTCACTATCCATTTTTTCCGTGGTTTCATCTTTATAATACAGATTAGTTGAAGTTTGAAATATTTCATCCCATTCATTTGGGTTAGAGTCTTTGTATTGGATTTCTAAAGATATCAAATAACCCAACTGTGGAATATAAACCACATTTATTGATTCTTCTGGAAATTGAGTATATTTTAAAGATAATTCATAGGCTAAATCACGCAAGATTATTTCTAACTCATTGTACTTGAATTTAAACTCATCCAACTCTTGATTGAATCCATCTTTGACATACACTCTTTTCCAATCTTTTGAGGCTTCAAAATCAATAGTGGAGATGATTCGATTTTGTAATTTCGCTAGTTTATTGAGACTTAACTCTTTAGAGATCTTAATAAATAAAGGGCATTGATAAGTTTTCAAGAATTCAGTTATTGAAGAATATATTGATAGTGAAGAATTCAAAAAATTTTCCAAGCTCATCCAATATGAAACTTGTGCTTGCCCTGTTTGAATAGATGACAAAGTTTGGGTGAGATTTGGTATATGTTTCATACAACTCATGATATCTTCAGCAAGTCTTCCATTTTTAGGATCATTTAAACATTGAATTGTATTTAACCTTTCATTAATTAGATCAATATCAGACGATGGAGTGTAAAACCAAGAAAGTAAAGTCTTTTGGCCTATTGCAGAACCAGTACGATTCAATAATTCGAAAACTGAATTATTTTTAGTATCTTCACCAGGTTTTTTGAAGAGTTGTAAATCATAATAAGAATCCTTATCGATATAAAGTTGGTCTGTTGGGATTTGTATTTGGATATCTTTAATGAGACCTATAAAGTCGGGATCGATATCATTTTCTAATTGAGTTGACTCAATTATTGATTTTAAAGAGTGTAAACAATTCTTCTATAATAGTCTGTTAGCATAAAACTAAGGTGAGTGTACATTGAAAGTATTAAAAGATACAGTTAGCATCATATTCTTATCGTATTTGATATCAGCCAGTAAAGGATAGAATTTTGAATGATTTGTATGAGAATTCATCAACTCATCGATAATTTCATTTGCAAGATCTTTCAAAAACAGTTTAGAAGTGATTACATCAACTGTGTAATTGAATTCAGCGCTCCTATTGTTTAATATATCCATAACTGATTCATCTGAGCGTGAATTTATCAACACTTTTGAAGGATTGAACTGGTTTAGTAAAGAGTTGATCAATTCTTCGTGATTCTTCTCAGCGGTATGAGCGTCTTTTATAAAGAACAAAGACTTACTCACCAACTCGAAGAATAAACAGCCCAATTTCTCACCGCCTCCATTTACAACCAAGATCCTCTCCTCTTCTACCATCTTGCAACTACTCTCAAACCAATCAGTTCTTTATTGCTCTTTATATTGAGATTTCCTGTACAAAATAGAAAACATTTAATCGTCTTTTTCATCTTTTTCAATCTTCATTTGCAGTTCCTTCCATTCTTTAGCGAGTTCAGCCATCGCAGAAGAGTCCAAACTGGCATCAACAACGTCCCTTGGCACCTGATTCTCTGTGTGTTCTTTGACTGCAAACCTCCCTTTATTCGTCTCTGTGACTAATCTGAACTCGTAATCCTCATCATCTTCTTCTTTAATCTCTGTAATTTCATGCCATGTAAACAGTTGAGGGTCTGTTCTTCTTGAGAATGCATTGATATCTAATAAATACACTTTCTGGAAAGGACGTGGAAGATAAACATCAAAAACGTAACGATCATCAGGAAACGTATCAGCTAAAACAGTTTCAAAGAAATCGTCAATAAGATCTCTAAATGTGCCTTTAAGAGCGTCCAAGTAATCGTAATAGTTTAGATCTCTTTGAGTTATACCAACTATTCTATTATATTTAACAAATACCCTGAACTCTAGAGCTGGGTTCACATTGAACCATTTTCTCAACACCAGTTCATAATCTTGCTGAGTTTCCTTTTGATTCTCTTCTTCGTTATTATCATCTTCAGCAACATCGCTAAATGCGTTAGTTAGATCATGCATTATATAATTAGAAGCATTCAATAGTAGATAAACATCTGACGCATTGTCGCACTTCATTGTATTTGTAGCTAAGATCCAAGTAGCATCTCTTGGAGCAGACCAGTTCAACTTCGGCGTCACTGGACCCCATTCTTTGATAGTATCTTTGATCTGTTCATGTACTTCTTGAAACTCTTTGAATATTTCAGTGACTGATTTCTTTGGTTTTTGTGGCTCTTCATCTTCCTCATCTTCAGGTTCATCTTCTGACCAGTCACTATATTCGGCATCTCCATCACCCATATTGACAGCATAATGACCGTCATCTGGTAGATCTATCCCGTCACTTGATAGATAATCTATAAATGCTTGAGGCAATGGCTTAATAATTCTAGCTTTTGTGGTGTGTTGCTTATATCTGGGATACCATGAAGAGAAAGCACAGTTAATGACATGCGACCTGGTCACGTTCAGCTCATTGAAGACGAATTCATTCATTTTAAACCTCTCAATTTGTTTACAATTTGAAGGAATTTGTAATAGAATTCGAAGCTCATCGCCAACGTATATAATCATCAGTTACCCGGCAACAAAAGACGCGAAAAGTTCACCGAAAACAAATTATATTGAAAAGAAGCTTGAGTTCTTCTATATAAAAAGAAAACTCCAATTTCATTGAAGCAAACTTGTTAAGATGACTGCTGCTGTTGCTCCTTCAAACGCTACCTTCAAGAATAGAGAAAAACCACAAGAGGTCAGAAAGGCCAATATTCTTGCCGCAAGAGCTGTTGCCGATGCAATTAGAACCTCATTGGGACCTAAAGGTATGGATAAGATGATTAAAACTGGTAAAGGAGAGGTTATCATCTCTAATGATGGTCATACCATTCTTAAACACATGGCTGTCTTACATCCTGCCGCTAAAATGTTAGTTGATGTCTCTGGAGCTCAAGATGTCGAAGCTGGTGATGGTACTACTTCTGTTGTTATTTTAACTGGTGCTTTATTAGGTGCAGCTGAAAAATTATTGAACAAAGGTATTCATCCAACTCTAATTGCCGAATCTTTCCAAAGAGCAGCTAAAAGATCTGTTGAAATTTTACTAGATATGTCAATAAAAATTTCTTTAGACGATAGGGAATCTTTAATCAGAGCTGCTTCAACTTCCTTAAGTTCTAAAATTGTTGGTCAATATTCTCAATCCTTAGCTCAATTAGCAGTTGATTCTGTTCTAAAGATAGTGGACAGCGATTCTACAAACGTTGATCTTTCCGATATTAGATTGATCAAAAAAGTTGGTGGTACTATTGATGATACTGAATTAGTTGATGGTGTTGTATTAACTCAAAATGTCGTCAAAAACGCAGGTGGCCCAACAAGAATTGAAAAGGCAAGAATTGGTTTAGTTCAATTCCAAATATCTCCTCCAAAACCAGATATGGAGAATAATGTCGTTGTTAATGATTATAGACAAATGGATAAGATTTTAAAAGAAGAAAGAGCATATTTATTAAACATTTGCAAAAAAATTAAAAAAGCCAAATGTAACGTTGTATTGATTCAAAAATCTATTTTAAGAGATGCTGTTAATGATTTAGCTTTACATTTCTTATCAAAATTAGGAATCATGGTCATTAAAGATATTGAACGTGATGAAATTGATTTCCTAAGTAAAAGTTTAGCATGTAAACCAATATCAGACATTGATTTATTCACAGAAGATAGATTAGGTTCAGCTGATTTGATTGAAGAAATTGAATCATCAGGTTCCAAAATTGTTAAAGTTACTGGTATCAAAAGTAATACTAAACAAACTGCTTCAATTGTTTGTCGTGGTGCCAATAATATCATTTTAGATGAAACTGAACGTTCCTTACATGACGCATTATGTGTTATCCGTTGTTTGGTTAAAGAAAAAGCTTTGATTGCAGGTGGTGGTGCTCCAGAAATTGAAGTTTCAAGAACTTTAACAAAAGAATCAAGAGAATTGTCAGGTACTGAACAATTCATTTTCAAAGAATTTGCTGATGCTTTAGAAGTTATCCCAACCACATTAGCTGAAAACTCAGGTCTAAACAGTATAAACATCGTCACTGAATTGCGTTTAAAGCATGAAAATGGTGAACGCAATGCAGGTATTTCAGCAAGACGTTCTGGCGCTTCAAACACTTATGATGAACATGTTTTACAACCTGTTTTAGTTAGTACAAGTGCTATCACTTTAGCTGCTGAAACTGTTAAATCAATCTTACGTATTGATGACATCACTATCAGTCGATAATTAATTCTAATGTGTATAGAACTGCTTTAATATCCCAATAACTTGAGAATTTACAATCGTAATTAGTTTTTCATATAATGCATTATTTCATGACTATCTATAAATACACACCCACGTATGATCTTGAATCTATTTCTGTTGTGGTGTTGTTAAGATCTTGACAGCATTTTTAGAAAATACGTACGACAGTCCACTTGATAAGGTAGTTGTTGCAACAAAATAACCAAAATATTCAAATGATCCTTCTAATAAAGAAATCAAAGAAGGATCAATAACGGTTAATAAAACAGGTTTAGCAACCGCTACTGCAATATATAACATCTGAAAACCTGTGTTATATTTAGAGATGGTTGTTGGATGAACTTCAGCAGATGGAATACTGAAATCAAAATATCTCATGACTGTCTTTGGAGGTGGTAGTGAAATATATCTATAATAAACAGCAGATAATGCTAATAGGAAGTCTCTTCCCAAGATAAAAGAGGCTAAGTATAACGGCATTTGACCGGCTTGAGTCAAACAAATCGTACATATCACCATTAACACTTTATCTGCCATTGGATCTATCACTGAACCAACCACAGAATGCATATTAAATCTTCTTGCAATGTACCCATCAATGAAATCAGTGACACATGAATAAGTAAACAGACCCAAAGAAAGCCATATTTGTTGCTGGACAATCAAGTAACCAATAATTGGGGCACTGATTAGTCTTGTGAAAGTTAAAATGTTTGGAATTGTGTAAATGTTTTCATGCTCTGGTATTAAATCTTTTGTTTGTTTTGCTAGTTTTTCAATATTTTGTTTAGATTGGTCAACTTTTTCCTTTATTTTGGGTATTTGATCTCTTAATCTTTTCTTTTCAGCCCATTGTGACTTAAATGAAGAGAATTGACGAATGTAAGATGTGTTTTTGATTGATGAATTGAGTATTGATCTAGTTATTGAAATAGATTGACGAGGAACGAAGCTTTTGGAATGACTTAAGAGAGTGCATAATGTGATTGAAACACGGAACATCATAGGAGTGAACTATCGAACAACAACCCAACAACTTATTCTTTCAATGAATTCCTTTTTTTGTGAATATTTCACTTTTTCATTTTTCATTCACTTCATCTCGGAATCTGAATTAGGAAATTTTAATGAATCATCCATCGCCCATGATTAAAAGATAAAATTGTTGGGAATAATCTCATTGAAGTTGTTCCTATTTGAACGTCAGTTTATGCTGTTCAAGACTGCGAAATCTCTTTTATCCAGACAGTTCTCACCTTCAAGATCATATAATACTACAAACAAGATGAACGTTTTAGTGTATTCAGGTAGGCAAATCATTACTTAATACCCATTCTATTAAACTAACAAAAGTATCTTCAGGACCAGGCACATCCCCTGATTCAGTTAAACACTGTTTAGAATCTTTAAGAAGGTTCCTATCACCATTCTACGCCGTTATTGCTGTTGACTCAAAGACTTTATTACAAGAACCATGGCATGCAAAGACTTCGCTATTAGTTATACCAGGTGGAGCAGACCTACCAGTTTGTAAAATATTCAACGGTGCAGGAAATCAAATAATAACTACGTTTATAAGAAGAGGTGGTAAATTCTTAGGATTCTGTGCTGGAGCATATTATGCATCTGGTCGTTGTGAATTTGAAGTTGGTAATCCACTTTTAGAAGTCAGTGGATCTAGAGAACTAAAACTATTTCCAGGTATTGCTAGAGGAGGTGCTTATAGTGGATTTGAATATGGCACAGAGAAAGGTGCCAGATTATCTAAAATCCAAGTCAATAAAGAAGTTTTAGGACTCGATTTTGATTATTCTTATCATTATTATAATGGAGGTCCAGTGTTTGTTGATGCAGAAAAATATGATAATGTTACTATATTAGGAAGATATGCAGATGAACCTGACGTTTTGTACGGCGAAATTCCTGCCTCTGCTGTTCATTGTACAGTTGGAAGTGGTGCAGCTGTTTTAATTGGTTCTCATCCAGAATACGTTCCTGAATTAATGACACAAACTTCCAGCGATTTAGATTACTTAGATATAGTTAAAGGTTTAAGGGAACATAATGAGTATCGTCAGTCATTTTTAAGAAGCTGCTTACATTTATTAGGATTGAAAGTTAATGAAAATGAAGTTGTAAGACCAAGATTAACTCCTTTATTACTATCATCTCCTGTTAATGGAATTGTTTCAAATATCATTAATAACATTGTTTCCAATGTTGGACTAGTTGGAGAAAATGGAGATATCATTAAAGGAAATCAAGATGAATTCCGTCTTCATAAAGGTGAAGAATTTTCTGTCTTCACTCAATTAAACAAGCAAGAGGAAATTGAAGATCCTGATAAAGTTACCAAAGAGTTATTCGCATTCACTGAAGGTTTACCAGACAGAAAACTTTCATCATTTTTCGACATAAGTCAGTATTTCAGAATCTTAAAAGAATCTTACGGTTCATTAAATGGATCTGAGACAGGATCTACTTTACTATATGGGGAAGTTGTAACGTCAACATCAGGAATGTTGGATAAGAATTTTAATATTCTAAGTAATATTCCATCTGGGGTTGTCTGTGCTGCTACTATTCAAGTTTCAGGAAAAGGTAGAAGTGGTAATGTGTGGATCAATCCACCAGGTGTTCTCGCATCCTCGTTAGTGCTAGACCTTCCTATTTCATTAAAGTATGCACCTATTGTGTTTGTGCAATATTTAACCAGTATTGCTGTAGTTGAAGCTGTAAAAAATTTAGGTGAAGGTTATGACGAATTACCAATCAAAATCAAATGGCCAAATGATGTTTATGCTATCAAACCAGAATTTTTCGGTAAAGATCTTTTAAACATTTCAGATGAAGCAACGTATGTTAAAATTTCAGGTATTCTAGTAAACACCAATGTTTTCCAAAATACTTATAAAATAGTTATTGGTACAGGTATCAATTTATTCAATGCTGCTCCTACAACCTCAATCAATTCCACAATCGCACTATTAAATGAACAAAGAGTTAAAGAAGGTGAAAATAAATTAAATCCAATATCACCAGAATTATTGCTTGCCAAATACATGTATTATATGGGTATTTTGTTTGAAAAGTTTAAAAGAGAAGGGTTTGGACCATTATTACCATTGTACTATAAACATTGGTTTCATACCAATCAAATTGTTCATTTGAAGGATCATGGTAATGCAAGAACAAGAATAATAGGTATCACAAGTGATTATGGTCTTCTTTTAGCAGAAGAAGTTGATATGACGAATAGGCCAACTGGACAGAAATTTCAATTACAACCAGATGGTAATTCATTTGATATGTTCAGTGGATTGATTTCTAAGAAAGCAAATGTGTAAATAAAAAACAATTTGATGATTTAAAATTGATAGTCTATTATACAAAAATTTTTTCAAAATGGTTTCGTTGATAATTTTTTAATATACAAACAAAATAATTAACTATTCTATAACTATTCATGTCACTTTCTTTATTGAATATAGCACATTTTGCAGACAAGATTTTTTCTACAAAAATTTATCCTTCCTAGTTCCTAGTCCTTCTTATCGGATTCTTTTGGTGAATACCCAGCATCTGAAGGTGGGTTTTGAGAAGTTGGACTATAAGAAGGAGATGTTGGAGAATATGATAAAGATGTTGGAGAGTAACTTGGAGATGTTGGAGAGTATGTAGGAGATGTTGGTGAATATGTAGGGGATGTTGGTGAATATGTGGGTGAAGTTGGTGAGTAACCTGGAGAGGTTGGTGAATATGTAGGTGAAGTTGGTGAGTACCCTGGAGAGGTTGGAGAATATGATGGAGACGTTGGTGAGTATGTTGGTGAGGTTGGTGAATAAGAAGGAGACGTTGGTGAGTAGGATGGAGACGTTGGTGAGTAGGATGGAGAAGTAGGTGAATAAGAAGGAGACGTTGGTGAGTAGGATGGAGAAGTTGGTGAGTAGGATGGAGAAGTAGGTGAATAAGAAGGAGACGTTGGTGAGTAGGATGGAGAAGTTGGTGAGTAGCTTGGAGAGGTTGGCGAGTACGCAGGAGAAGTAGCACCACCATAACCAGGAGATGTAGAAGAGCCAAATCCTGTAGAAGAGCCAAATCCTGGAGAAACAGCAGAACCGTAACCACCGTAACCAACATAACCTGGAGAAGCTGCATATTCTGTACCAGCACCACCATATTCTGTGAAACCACCAGACGTATTACCTTGACCTGATTCACCAATTGGAGAGAATGCACCATCAGCGACTCCGGCAAATGTACCATAACCTGGGGTGGCATTAGCTTCAGATTCATATGTTGTAGCACTACCATTTTCAGCGTATTCAGTACCTGGAGCTTCATCATATTCTTGAAGAACAGGACCACTACCAGCTGGTAATTCTTTTAAGATAGAGTCATTGACAATAACATCAAATGCACCAGTACCAATTGGGGCTAACTGACCTAAGATAACATTTTCTGAGACACCACGACAATCATCTAATTCAGCAGCTGCACCAGCTTCGAATAAGATTTCGACAGTTTCTTCGAAAGAACAACGCATTAAAGCACCAGTGTCATTTCTATTGATACCATGACGAGTAACAGCCATTAAATGGCCTCTTGAAGTCATGACATCAACTAATAAAGCCATATGACGATAATTAACATAAGAACCATCAGAAGCAATAACGTTATAAACTTCTTTATACAAAGCAGCACGACCAGCCTCAATACCTAAAACAGTTAAAATATCAATGAAGGAGTTAGTATAAATTCTGGTATGATCAACCCCTGGAACACACATAACATCTTGTAAATTAACACCATCAGTTTCTAGAACCCATTCAGAAACTTTAGAAAATTTACCAGTTTCATCAGGCAATTTACGATCATATTTCATCATAACAACACGACTAATATCTTGAACACCACGTAATGTAATGGCTTCCAGCATATTACTTTCGATACGTTTCAACATTTGATCTTCCTCGGCTTCAGATTCTTCATCTAACGATTTTGGATCACGAATAACACGACAACGAATGATTAATTTTTCAGCGTTATCTTCAGACCAAATAACGAACAAATCATCTTTGAAAGTTTCTTTAATCTTTTGACCAACTTGAGCCATTGTTAAATCTTTATCATTCATGGCAGCACGATCTAATTCGATACGTAATAACCATGGAGATTGTTTATCAATAGATGCTTCAATTTCTTCATCAGGAATTTCAAAATGTAAGTACACCATTTCTTCATCATCAGCGATAACAGTAGAACGTGGATCTGGATCATAATAGATTTCAGTAGCAACTGTAACACTTTTTAATGTAGTATGTTCAATAGCAGATCTAATTTCTTTAGCCTTTTCTTGATCAGAAGCATATTCAGGAGTTAGATAAGCGGTTAAAGAAGGAGTTTTCATTGATTTAGCAACATTTAAAATTTCTTTTAAACGAGGAACACCTGAAGTAACCTTTTTAGAAGCGACACCTGCAAAATGGAAAGTATTTAAAGTCATCTGAGTAGCTGGTTCACCGATAGATTGAGCAGCGACAACACCAACCATTTCACCTGGATGGACAACAGATCTTTGGAATTGAGCTTCAATTTCACCTAAAACCCAGTTATAAGCAATTCTATTCAGACGGTACTCTTCAATAACACGACGAGTAGCCATACGTGAACGTAATAAACATTGGAATAGAGCAGTAGCATTTTCTTGAGCTTCTTTAATTAATGGATTTTCACCACGTAAAACAAATAATTTAGTAGTTAATTCTTTGACACCTCCAATAATTTCTTCAATAGTCAAATCAGAAGCTTTAGAACGATCGATATGGAAAATTTGTTGGGCATTTTGAATGATACGACGAATATTAACTGGCAATGGCCAATTATGTTCACCATCATTGAAAACTTTTCTCAAAAACGAACGATCTTCAACTAGTTGAGAATACTCTTCATCTAATAATGATTGTAACTCAGTGTTACCAATAATTTCACGACCAGTTTCTAGTAATGAAGGTTTGATTGAAGTCTTTTCACTAACTAAATCAATTTTATAACGTTTTTCGAAAGCAATATCTTCACCTGGAATGGTATCAATGGTTTGTTTTTCAACATGTCCAGCATCTAAACCATCCTCACCATAGATGAATTGAATAATATTACCCAATGAGTTTCTTGTGGTACCATCATAATGAACCATAATATCTTCTAAAGCCTTGACTAAACGACGTTGAATATAACCAGTTTCAGCGGTTTTAACAGCAGTATCGATTAAACCTTCACGACCACCCATGGCATGGAAATAGAATTCTTGTGGTGTTAAACCTCTTAAATAGGAGTTTTCAACGAAACCTTTAGATTCTGGAGAATAATCATCTTTAGCAAAATGCGGCAAAGTACGATCACCAAAACCAAAGGCAATACGTTTACCTTCGACAGATTGTTGACCAACACAAGCGGACATTTGGGCGATATTAATGAAAGAACCTTTCGAACCGGCACTAACCATCTGTTTGACATTATTTAAACCTTTCAAGTTAACTTCTGCAGAACGACCAGCTTTATCTCTAGCTTCATTTAGATAACGAATAACGTTATCCTCAAAAGATTCTCTTAAAGTCATACCATGTTTGGCTGTTAATTTATTCTGTTGAGCTTCAAGGGTAACTTCATCAACTTTTTCTTTTGCAATGGCAATGGCTTCGGTAATTTCTTTCATAGTTCCAGCATCCGCAATAGTATCACCGATACCAATAGAGAAACCATTATGTAGTAACCAGAAATTGACAACTTTTTGAATTTTACCGAATAAGTTAGCACATTGGGCAGCACCCTTTTCTCTCATAACAGTATGGATTAAACCACCATTGGTTGCACCAACAGTTTTTTTATCAACAACACCAAATAAGATTTCACCGTTAACAATTAACATACCATTATCTTTTGGTGATAATAAAGTGGTTCCTTCATCAAATCTTTGCAAATGAATACCTTTTGGAATTGTCATTGATAACATTTGTTTACCAGACCATAATGGTTTTGGTTTCAAAATAGCTGGTTGTGGAATAACACCATCCCAATCACTGATCCAATACAAAATGTTCATCATTTGGTCATATTCAATAAAAGAATCACGCAATGTCATTTTTCTGATACCCGCTAAAGTATCCTGCACAATACCCATACATGGTTTATTAGATTGTGGAGAAACAATTTGCAATGGGACGGCAGCAATATTCATTAATTCAGCTCTGGTTTCTTCAGATTGTGGAACATGTAAATTCATTTCATCACCATCGAAATCTGCGTTATAAGGAGAAGTAACAGATAAATTCAATCTGAAAGTAGAGTAAGGCATCACTTTAACTCTATGTGCCATCATGGACATTTTATGCAATGAAGGTTGACGATTGAATAAAACGGGATCATTATCCATTAAATGACGTTCAACTTTCCAACCATACTGAAGAACAATATCACCAGCACGTTTGTTATATCTTAAATCAATACGGTCTCCATTATCACGAATGACATATTTGGCACCAGGATGTTCATTTGGACCGTTACGGACTAATTCTGTTAATTTTTGAATGTTGTATGGAGTGACAGTTTCTGGATAAGTTAATGTACGAGCTATACTCTTTGGAACACCAACTTGATCTAATTCTAGATTTGGATCACCTGAAATAACAGTACGAGCTGAAAAATCAACACGCTTACCCATTAAATTACCTCTAATACGACCTTCTTTACCCTTTAAACGAGCTCTGATGGACTTAATAGGACGACCAGACTTTTGTAGAGCTTGTGGCTGACCTGCAATATCATTATCCATATATGTAGCGACATGGAACTGTAATAGAGATTCAAACTCATTGATAACATGTTGTGGTGAACCATCCATTTCTAATTTTTGGACATTTATATTTGCTTTTAAGATATCTGATAATTTATAAGTCAAATCATCTTCACCTCTTTGTGTATCATTGAAGGAAATTGATGGTCTAACTGGTGGAGGAGGAACTGGTAAAACTGAAATGATTAACCATTCAGGACGAGCAAAATCATTATGGAACCCTAATTTGGTACAATCTTCTGCAGGAATATGCTTGAAGACATTAAGAATTTCACCTGGAGTCAATATACGTTTTTCAGGTTGTTCATTTTCATCCAAATCTTTACCTTTTCTCCAGGTACCCCACAGTTTTAAACCATCACGGCGAACAGTTGGTTGAGCATTACCACAACCACCTCTGGAAGTAACTTGACCATTTTCTTCTGGCGGGAAATTAGGTTCACAGACCATTTTAGTTTTAGACAAATTCCAAACTGCATTAAATCTTTTCTTTGGATCTTTGATTCTAATAACTTGTCTGAATAAATCATTGGATTCGTCTAGTAGCAATTTACCACAATGCATACAAACACATTCACAAACTTTTTTGATTTTGTTGATGAAACCAATATGGAAAACAGGTTTTGCTAGTTCAATATGACCAAAATGACCAGGACATTCATTCATATCTTCACCACAAGTTTGACATTTGAAATTACGATCAATTGAACCTAGTCTTGGATCATTCAAACCACCAACTCGTGGTTTCGTTTGAGTTTCGTCCATGGTTTCTGGAAATTCAATTTTTGCTACTGAAATTGCACGCTAAAATAAAATTGTTAGTATCAAAAGTTCATATAGAGTTTCGTTCTATTAAAAAACTCACGATTTCATCAGGAGATAAAATACCAAATTGGACTTCCTTAACAGTACGTAAAGCAGCACTGGAATAAGGAAACTGAACCATGTTTTATGTATATGTTATTAAATTGTCTTTTAGCTGTTAATATAGATGCTGATAATTTTTTTTGATTTTTGATTTTTGATTTTATAAAGTTAATTAAAAGCTTAATGAATGATTTTGGGAGAAATAGAGTATAAATGTATCTCTCTCTCAATGGTTTTCTTTATGTGTATAATTAGATTAATTGTTTTAGTTTAGCTCTATATCACCAAAATGGATTGGGAAATGACTTCCTCTCTATAATAAATAAGGAAGTTTCTAAACACCTGCAATAAAACAGTAAGATAACTCAGTTACCTGCAACCTTGTATAAAACAGATAAAATATACTCTCTTTTTGCAATATATAAACAACTTCAATTAAATGAGTTGTCTTGAATGTCAAATGTAATAATCAAGGTATGAGACCACTTAGAGTATAAACTGATATAATTCGCAATCAAATTTGATGTTAGAGAAGCTAATATTGGTATGTACTGATAGCTTTGGTTTCTGCTGTTCAAAATTGATAGGAATAAAGGTTGAGTTCTGTGCAAACTCGGTGTTGTTCCTTTGTTTGATGTTATTCTCTTTGTTTTGTTTTGCCCCCGTCCAATTTTTCAAATTTTCACTTTTTTTCACCGAAAACACTAGCATGACAGAATATACCCGCAATTTTGCTGTTTTGTGTGCTGAAATATACCCGTGTGAGTTCCCACTGAAACGAAGCCCTGGAAATGTCATTTTAACTAGAGTAACCTTAACAATAAACCTGAGTGACGAGAGGCTATATAGTATAGACACTTATGATTTCATACCGTCTCACTGTAAGTTTACTGTCAAAGACGTAAATTGAGTATATAAGAAAAAATTGTTATTAAAATTGTAACATACAAGTTAAGATCTATACTTTGGAATCAAGTTTATTCATTATTTCTAAGAAAGGCTGAAATGTTCAACTGAACATTTTACTATAGGCTTTCTTTTCTTTAGCCTTGCGTTCAGCTTCACTTTTCTTAACATCATCTAATACTTTTTTGATACCAGCATCAGTTGGTGCTAACACAAGAGCTTCCGTAAGATCTTCTAGAGCATCGTCAGAGTTTCTCAATTTGAAGTAAGCAGAACCACGACGATACAATGCTTTGGCTTTTGATTTATCATCAATGTGTTCAGACTCAAGAGCATATGTAGTAGCTTTTATGACTTCTTTATATTTATTCAATTTTAGACCAACAAGAGCAATGTTTAAACTAACTGAAACTGAAAGTTTGTTAAATTCTTCTTTTTTATCAGTTGGTAAATCTTCAGCGTAGAATTCATTAATGTAACCTGCTGCTTTATTATACTTTTGAAATGATTTTTCCAAATCAGCAGCTTTGAATAGTTTAGTACCAGCTTCTTTGATAGTGGAAATTGCTTTGAAGACATCGTCTGCATTTTCAATATCAATGGAATCATTATCGGCTAAAACTTCTTCATAAATATCACCAGTACCATCATCAACTGTAACTGATGGCTCAATAACGTAATCACTAGGTAACTCACCACAATCAACAACCACAACATCTTTAACTGGTTTATCACCGGAATCAGTTTCGCCTCTTTCAATTTTTCTGATTAAAGATTTACCTGATAATAATCTACCAAATACGACATGTTTACCATTTAAATGAGGGGTTGGAACAGTAGTAACAAAGAATTGAGAACCATTGGTGTTTGGACCAGAGTTGGCCATTGATAATAAGAATGGCTTATCATGGATCAATTGAAAGTTTTCATCTTCGAACTTTTCACCATAAATTGATTCACCTCCAGTACCGTTATGATTAGTGAAATCACCACCTTGAATCATGAAACTTTTAATAACTCTATGGAAAGTTGAGCCTTTGTAAGATAATGGAATATTAGAGGCAGTGTTACCTTTTTCACCAGTAGCTAAGGCTCTAAAGTTTTCAGCAGTTTTTGGTACAATATCATTGAACAATTCAAAGACAACACGACCAGCTGGCTCACCACCAATTGAAATGTCAAAAAATACTCTAGGACGTTTAGATTCACTCATTTTTTAATGTTTAAATTGTCTTTATTAGTCAAGCAACGGTGTGGATTGTACTAGAAGATTGAATTGGAAGTTGAATTTATATGGGTAAAATTTCAGATGTGATTTTTTTCTAGATCCTTCGATGAGGTTAAAGTGAGTAAACTACCGACCAATCACAAGACAGTTTAATTCATGTATTTACAAGATTTTGTTTATTTACCTCAAGATTCAAATCTTCTCATCATTTTCAACAGTGGAAGTTCTTATGTTGTTTTGGTTTGCCTCCCAACATTTTTTAAATTCAAGCATCTTTATCTGGTTAGTACTCCCTCTGGTCTGTAAAAAGATAATTATACTCACTTCTTTGGTACATTGACGCCAGTCACCAGTATCAGCGTGGCATAAGGTAAGCTTTAAATTTTCATCTATGAATGAGCACAAGTCAGTAATAGTTCAACGATATAGCAAAATGTAATAATACCTACCTGCACAACCAGTTTTATTAATTCGTTTATCCCTTTTCGTATAATGTTAGTCATTATAAATCACAAATTTACCGCACAATCACTCACCATTCATCTGGTTCATCATCATCCACTTCTTCTACTCTGTTCTTCTCTTCGTTGCTCATTTGTTCTATCCAAATAGAAGTCATCCAAGTATAAATTTACTCACTAATTCCTTTAAAACTCCCCAGAAAACTTCCGTAATAGGAAATTACCTAGTGAGGAATTAAACGCGAAATTTGAACTCGATCTATTTTCGCCCAAAAGAATCGAAATCGACAACTGGCCAGAAAAACAAAACAAAAACTCTTCATACTAAAAATACTCACGACATCCACAGATCCAATTGCTATTGAACTATGGTCAAAGTCAACGAGATCCACAATACTGCCACGTTTGCATGGTCTAGTGATAGTATCCCTACTCTAGCTACTGGTACTGCCGCTGGTGTTATTGACGACAGTTTTTCCTCAACATCATCCCTAGATTTCTATAATTTATATGAAAACAAATCTTTCTTAACTGTTAAGGCTGACGCAAAGTTCCACGACTTAGATTGGTCGAAGGACAATGTCCTATTAGCTGGTGCTTTAGAGAATGGCTCTATTCAATTCTGGAATACTTCGAAATTATCATCAAAGAAAAAAGTTGACGCGGTTGCTAAAGGTGAAAAACATACGGGTTCAATCAAATCATTACAGTTCAATCCAATTCAACATAACGTCCTAGCGTCAGGTGGTTCTAATGGTGAAATTTATATCTGGGACACTAAAAAATTATCTAATCTGGCTCCTTTCGCTCCAGGTTCAGCTATTACTCCAATTGATGTTATTCAATCCGTTTCATGGAATAATTCCGTCAGCCATATCTTTGCAAGTGCCGGTTCATCAGGTTATACTTCTATTTGGGATCTAAAAGTTAAGAAAGAAGTCTTACAGCTATCTTATACTTCTCCAAGTGGTTCAAGAGCTTCATTATCCACTGTTGCATGGCATCCAAGTCAAAGTACAAAATTAGTTACTGCTTCAGATGCTGATGGAGTTCCATTAATCTTAACCTGGGACTTAAGAAATTCAAACGTTCCAGAATCTATTTTAACTGGTCATAAAAAAGGTGTATTATCTGTTGATTGGAACTCAAGAGATCCGTCTTTGTTACTATCAAGTGGTAAAGATAATACCACAATCTTATGGAATCCATTAACTGGTGAAAGATTAGCTCAATATCCAACCACTTCCAACTGGGCTTTCAAAACTAAATTTGCTCCTTCAACTCCAGATTACTTTGCAACTTCAAGTTTGGATAAAAAAATTGTGATACAAACTTTACAAGATACTTCACCACCAGTTTCTAATAGAATGAATTCAACCTCTGAAACAGATTTTTGGAATAAAATTTCTGATACTGATACTCAGCAACCAGAATTTTTTGTAAAACAAGCTCCAAATTGGTACGGTAGACCATCCTCTGTTAGTTTTGCGTTTGGTGGAAAAATTGTTAAATTAAGTAAGAATGGTGATAAAACTTCTCAAATCGTTATTGAAAAAGCTCAACTACCAGGTTCAAAAGAAAATGAAGAATTAAAATCAGCATTAGAATCTAAGAATTTCAACAAAATCATTGAATCAAGACTTAAAGAATCATACGATGGTATTAATAAAGCAGATTGGGAATTATTAGAAGAACTAAAAGATGATAGAACTGATGTTTTCAATAGATTTATTGCACTAAATATCAAGGATGAAGAAGAAACAACTAATGGTGATGTTAAATCAGAAAAAACTGATGAGTTTTTCAATAACTTGAATGAACAACCAAAGAAATACATTCCATCAGGTGAATTCAAATTAACTGAAAATGAATTGACTGATGCTTTATTAGTCAAAAACTTAACAAAAGCGGTTGAAATCTCTTTAAAGGAAGACAGAATTGTTGAAGCTTTAGTCATTGCTTTAAATGGACCAGAAGAATTGAAAGAACAAGTTTTAGATTACTATTTAAACCAAAATGCTTCAAAAGATTCAACTGCCCGTTTATTGTACAGTGTTTCATCGAACAATGTTTCTGATTTAGTTGAAAATGCTGATGTTTCAAATTGGAGAGAAATCGGTAACGCTATCAAAACTTATTGTACATCAAACACTGAAGATTATAGAACCTATTTCAATAAATTAGGTGATAGAATTTTAACTGCAGATCCAACTAATAATCGTAATGATGCTATTTTAAGTTATATCAGTGCCTCATCATTAGAAAAAGTTAGTGATATTTGGGTTAACGAACTGAAAACTTTAGAAGATCAAATCCTGAAATCAAAGCAAACTTCTTCATATGATGCTCATTTTGATTCATTAACTGAATTTGTTGAGAAATTCAGTGCTTATAGATCGGTTTTAAAACTAGATGCTCCAATTAAAGACAATGATTCACCATTATTATCAACTATCTTAGAATATACTACTATAATTTCATCAAGTGGCCAATTTGATCTAGCTAGTAAATTTTTAGCTCTATTATCAGATGGAATTCCAACTGTCAAATTAGAAAAAGAAAGAATTATGAAAGCTTCTGGTATTTCCTCAACTCCTATTGTTCCTGTCACTGATAATAGAACCAAAGCTGCAACTAAACCAATTGGTGCAGCATCAACACGTTATGGTAACCTATCCCATCAAAATAATGCAACAGCGGTTCCATCTATTGTTACTCAGTCTGCTCCAAGACCTAGTGGTTCAATTTCTTCAAATCCTTATATGGCTCAACCAGTTGTTAATCAGCAAGTCGTACCACCATTACAACAAGGTATTGTTCCACCATCTTATGGTCAACCACAACAATCAACTGCAACAAGTCTATACGGTCAACCATCAAGTTCCAATGTTGCACCACCACCAGTTGTTTCCAATCCATACAAACCAACTGGACCACAGACTATTAATCCATATAAACCAGCTTTACCAGTTCAAACTCCTGTAACTTCAACTCCATTACCACCACCACCAAAGAATGGTAAAAAACATGAAACAGATGGATGGAATGATTTACCAACACATTTCCATAAAACTGCACCAGCTTCACGCTCAACTCCACCTTCTGCTGTTTACAATCCTACTTCTTCATCAGCACCAATTACAACTTCTGGATTAACCCCACCAATTCCATCAGCTTCATCAGTTACTCTATCAAGATCATCAAGTCGTAATACCTCATTTCATAATCCACCAACTATTCCACCGCCACCAAGATCACTTTCAAGAAAAACTCATCATCCAGCTTTATCTGAAGAGAAACCAGCTGCTCCACCTGTTAATACACGTTACACACCAGTTTCCCAATCAAGTGCTCAATCCATTGACTCAGTGAATAACAATGGTCTTATGCCACCACCGCCACCTCCTAATCTGGGCCCAAAGAATCCATATGCAATCTCACCACCTCAACAATTTGTTTCACCACAATTACCAGTTGGTAATACGCCACCAAATAAACCATTTACTCCATTAGCGTCAGGTCCAGCTTTATCATCTTCAAAGAATCCATATGCACCAAGTGTAGCTCAGCAAGGTCCACCCCAAGTAGGATTTAATGGACCACCTCCACCACTAGGGGGAAGAGTTGAACCAGTTACAGCTGCTTCATCATTGCAACAACAACCTTATCAACCAACTCAACAACAAAATTTTGGTTATCCACCACCACCAATGAGCTCATCTTCATTTCCTCCACCACCAGTATCGCAACAACCAGTTGCTTCAGAACCAGTAAAGGTTAAATATCCGAATGGAGATCGTTCTCATATTCCAAGTGAACAATTATTCATTTATGAAACACTTAACAGTACATTTTTAGATATTAAACCAAAAGTTCCAGAAAAATACATTAAACAAGTTGTTGATACTGAAAAAAGGTTGAACATATTATTTGATCATCTAAATAATCAAGATTTGTTAACCAGTGGATCAATTGGAGTTTTGACCACTTTGGTTGAAGATTTAAAGAAAGGGGACTTTGCAGGAGCATTAGCTCAACATTTAGAATTAGCTACCAATCATACACATGAAGGAGGACATTGGTTAGTTGGTATCAAAAGAATGATTCAATTTGCAGAAGCTGTTAATTAGTTTTAAGAAAAGGTAAAAAAGATAATTGTATATCGATTTTAATATTATGTATATGTAGAAGTTTTGGATAGTTGTAAGTGACATTAATAGATTACAGTAAAGGTTTGTAAAACGATTCATAAGGACATATTTGATTTGTTTTATAGAGAGTTTATTTCAATGCAAATATTAATTAGATTTTTTAGCTTTCAATTCAGCTTTTCTTCTCATTCTTTCTTCTCTTTCAATTTTAGCTTCAGGACCAGCTTCAGTATCTAAAGTGAAATCCCACCATCTGAAACTTGAAGCATAATTACCAATAAAATAATGATGATGTAAATCATGATGTTCAGCACCAGCCCAAAATGGTAAGAAATGATGTAAAGACCATGGAAATTCATAGCCTGAATGGGAATCAACAGCCTGGAATAATCTTAATGTAATCCAAACACATAAAGTGAAGAGATGTAAATCTCCAGTATACCAGACATAGGCAATTGGCATACCAACAGTACCGGCACCTAAAGATAAGGTTTCTATTGGATGAGCGTATTCGGCTGCAAGACCAAATGGAGCAGCATAACGATGATGTTGTTTATGAATATATTTGTAGAAAATACCATAATGGAATAATCTATGGAAAAAATAATGCCATAGATCTTCTAAAACGAAAAATAAACAAATTTGTAAAAACATTTTAGTGAATGATGGGAATGGAATTTGGACAGAGATACCTAGTTTTTGACACATTGGATGGAAAGTCCAAATAGGCAAAGATTCAACTAAGAAATGCGATATCAGGACAGATTTCAAACATTCCCACTGTTCTTTATTTGATGGGATCTTTGTTGGTTGAATCTTCCATTGATTGAAATATGGAATCTTATCAATTATGAACCAAGGTAAACAACGACCGAAATACATGAATTCATGAAGACAGAAGAACAATAACCCAGTGGCAAGGATATCATTTTGCATGTAATGGTACCATGAAGCCCAAAGTCTCTCTATTAATGGGTATGTTGGTAGTTCATGGGTGACAATCTGTAGAGATTCTTTGAAATTGGATGCGAGAGGTAAAGTGTTTTCTAAGGATATAGAGTCAAACACTTGGGACATGATGAGTGTGGGAATAGAAAGTAGAAGAGAGAGAGAAAGATATTCTGAGAGAGAAAGGCACATTTATATAACCTGATCTCAACAGGTGTTTGATGGTCTGATAATTGAAGAATAAAAATAAACACACGACTTTGACTGGCCGAACCAGTTTTTGTGTTAAACGACTAAACGATATAAACGAGGTTGGCTAAACGACTAAAAACTAAACGAGGGATTATGTAATTTATTTTTGTATTTTTGTATTTTGTATTTTGTATTTTAGATTGGGACCTATTATTACTTTGTTCATGTATTTGATCCACATGGATCGTTAGGATCATGGAAAGACTATTTCTTTTATAATATTTTTTTTTTCTTTTTGTTGTTGATTTAACAGATGCTTGACAAATATAATGAGAGACGGGATTGATCCATTAGTTCCAAAAATAATGATCGTATAGCTGTACACAAGAGATATATGATATTAAAACAATCCACCCACATAAAAGAAGGAACATTATGTGGGATGATCCTGATTCATTGAATATTAATATGTATCCAGATAAAAGGTATCAATCAAAACAGCATCCACAATGAATCAAGTAAAGTGCTCTATTGAAGTACTCAACTGAGTCACTTGTACCATGGAATTTAGAGTTAGCCAACTTGAGAAAAATAATGAAGTCTCTGACGTTAATGAATTGATGTCAATAATCCTAAGTTGCATAATTTGCAAGTGGTGGTAGAATTTCAGATAAAGTTTCTATAAATAAAGATCAATTACCTAGTTATGATACTGAATTTGATTTGAAAGAATGATAATATTGTTGGACCAGCTCATCATAGTCCTATTAGCCAATTATGTCAACCATAGATCATAATAAAGAGACTTTGAAAGATTTGAAGTCCATACAAGAAACCGATTCAAATCACGTCCACTAGTACCTATATATTGTAAAAAAGTTATGAATGTCACATGTCACATGTCACATACCACATACCACTCAACACTTACCTTCTTGATTAATACTCTGACATTCTTGCTAATAGTAATAATAATAATAATAATAATTTTCCTTTCTAATCGGTTATTTGCCCCGATCAGGAATTTCCACAGATTTCGTCCCATAGAATTATATCAACTTTTCGCAATTCTTCACTTTTTTTGTTTCTACAATTTCAACGATCAAATCGTCATGTCTTATGGTAGAGCAGCAGCAGAAAGAATCGCAGGTAAAACCATCTTCATTACAGGTGCATCGTCAGGGATCGGTAAAGCCACTGCGTTAGAATTTGCGTCATTGTCGAATGGTAATATCAAATTGATCTTAGCAGCTAGAAGAATCGAAAAATTGAAAGAAATCAAACATGAATTGGAATCAAAATTCCCATCAATTAAAATCTTCGTTAATAAATTAGACGTGTCTGTTAAAAATTCAATTGATCCATTTTTAGAGTCGTTACCTTCAGATTTTAAAGATATTGATATCCTTGTTAATAACGCAGGTAAGGCATTAGGAACTTATAAAGTTGGTGAATTAAAACAAGAAGATATTGAGGAAACTTTCAACACTAACGTATTAGGTTTAATTTCAGTGACTCAAGCTATTCTACCAATTTTTAAGAACAAAAATTCAGGTGATATAGTTCAATTAGGCTCAATTGCAGGTAGAGAAGGATACCCAGGTGGATCAATCTATTGTGCTTCGAAGTTTGCAGTTAGAGCATTCACTGAATCATTAAGAAAAGAATTAATTGATACTAAGATCAGAGTTATTGAAATTCAGCCAGGTGCTGTTGAAACAGAATTTTCAATTGTTAGAAATTATGGGGATAAGGCAAAAGCTGATGATGTTTATAAAGGTAGAGAACCTTTATATGCTGATGATATTGCGGAATTGATTGTTTTTGCAACAAGTAGAAAACAAAATACCGTTATTGCTGAATTGTTGGTTTTCCCATCTGATCAAGCTTCAAGTTCACATGTTTATAGAAAACCATGAATATAGTGATATTGTGTACCTGATCTTTTGCTCTTAGTATATACAAGTGCTCGTGTAAGAAGAAAAATTTAGTGTATTTATGGCAAGGATTTCATATAAGTCTTTATCAACCAATAAGAGTTGATTTTCTGGGGATCCGATCAAACTCTCATATTTTGACACATAATTTATGGAAAGAGATGGTTAAAGTGGAATGTGTTAAAACTTGCCATTGAATTGGTGCAATTAAGGCGACCTTGATTATTGATGAAATAGGAGATGTACATACATATTTTATATCAAATATATAGGAGTCATATGATGGTGTTGCGAATTTGCTCTACATTTACTGTAGTCTCAAACACACCAATCATTTGAATAGTCTTTCATTTTGATCCTATTTTTGTCAATTGATGAATTATCCAATAAGATTGAATATTGGGGATAATCCGTATTATCACACCCAAAGGATACGTCATTGACATTGAATAGAAATTATCCATCATTATTTACAGTAAATAAATAAAATACTCAATAATAACAATTAAATGATCTCTTCATTCGGAACGAGACATATTATTGATTTCCATAGAGGGGTGTCTGACAATAAAAAAAAGTATTTAAATGAGAGTTTAGCACCTTCTTAGATCTGAGAGTCAATCAATTGCAACAATAATCAATCAGGTATCTCAATTAATCATGTCTAAAGTTTTAGCAGTTTTATTTAAAGGTGGTAAATATAACACACCGAATTTACTTGGATCAGCAGAGAATGCATTAGGATTGAAATCATTCCTTGAAGAAAATGGTCGTTCTCTTTACTCAACCAGTGATAAGGAACATGAAATTGATGAACATATCAAAGATGCTGAAATCATCATTACTACACCATTCAATCCAGCATATATTTCAAAAGAACGTATTGAAAGTGCCAAAAATTTGAAACTACTAGTCACTGCAGGTGTTGGTTCAGATCATATTGATTTAGATTATATCAATAAGTCAGGTCGTAAGATTTCCGTTTTAGAAGTCACTGGATCAAATACAACTTCAGTTGCAGAACATGTTTTATTAACAATCTTAGCATTGGTTAAAAATTTCATTCCTGCTCATGATAATGCAGTTCATGAGAAAGGTTGGGATATTGCTAAAATCTCAAGAGATGCATATGATCTAGAAGGGAAAGTTGTTTCTACTATTGGTGCAGGTAGAATTGGTTATAAGGTGTTGGAAAGACTTGCACCTTTCAAACCATCCCAACTGTTATATTATGATTATCAACCATTATCTAAAGAATTAGAAAATAAAGTTGGTGCAAAGAGAATTGATACCATTGAGGAATTAGTTTCAAAATCAGATATCGTCACTGTTAATTGTCCTTTACATTCAGGTACCAAAGGATTAATCAATAAAGAGTTATTGAGTAAATTCAAACCAGGTTCATTATTAGTCAACACTGCAAGAGGTGCTATCACCAATGCTCAAGACGTTGCAGATG
Source organism: Phaffomyces orbus (assembly GCA_003708145.3). Taxonomy (NCBI): domain Eukaryota; kingdom Fungi; phylum Ascomycota; class Saccharomycetes; order Phaffomycetales; family Phaffomycetaceae; genus Phaffomyces; species Phaffomyces orbus. Next base: position 530,535 of record PPNK03000001.1, read on the forward strand.
CTGTTAAGTCTGGTCAATTAAGAGGTTATGGTGGTGATGTTTGGTTTCCACAACCAGCACCACAAGATCATCCATGGAGATCATTCACCAACAAATTTGGTGGTGGTAATGCAATGACTCCTCATGTTTCTGGTGCTAATTTAGATGCTCAAGAAAGATATGCGGTTGGTGTTAAGAATATCTTGAATAGTTATTTCTCAGGAAAATTCGATTACAGAAAACAAGATGTTATTTTACTAGATGGTGAATATGGAACTAAAGCTTATGGTCAAGATAAGAAAGTTAAGATTTGAGTGATAAAAAATGTGTCAAATCAAAGAGTTATGTGTCAAATAAACTGAATAAATGAATATGGTGAAATTTTGTTGTAAAAGTTTTCTCAAAAAGCGACCAATATGGGGTATCACAGTGATATATTTTTATATATAACATATTCAATAAGTAGATAACATGTTGTATATACAGTAGTAAATTGTAATTCAATACATATATGCCTGTTTACAATCAGTAGTTGATATGGCTAACAATGAACATTGAAGATTTATCTAAACTCCATTTTCGGGTTAATTTTTGTGCCAAAAGCCATCCGATTTCATCCACAATAATTTTCTGAAACAGAAATATCATGAAAACTAAAACAAAAATCTTCACCTTAAAAACGCCTAGCTTGCCAGTAAAAATACACTTGAACATAACCTTCTTCCACATAAATCAACACTCTCACAACACCTTGAAACAAAGTAAGTAATAGTCCTTAATCTTAAACTGTACCCATCTCCGATCATCGGGTGTTGTCGTTTCTTTTTTACTTCCCGGGGCCAACCGTTGAATAGACACAAAAATTTTCCAATGTTTATTTAAACTGAGTGAGATCTCAAAATCGTCTGTAACATGATCTCTGTACCGTTCACGTTAGCTCCCCTATGATGTTCAATAAACTACCAACTGAATTGAAACTAAACATTTTATCACAGTTTCAAGGTAAAATACCCAATGATTTGACTTTTGAAATAAATGAACTAGTTAAATATATAACTAAACAAAAAACCAATCAATGTTTTAGTTCAAAGAAATATCAGTTTTACCTTTCATTATTCTGCACAAACTCCAAAACATCTAACAAAAAATTAATATACTCAATAAATCATGAACTTATGAATGATTCAACATGTTTGAAAATTGATAAATTAGTTGATGTGATGGAAATCATACCTATAAAACAATCAAAGGAGGAACAGAATATCGAAGTAAGTTCGATGAACCATTTAGAATTATTGGTTGATGAAGAACAAACATCAGTGAAACTCTCAATTCAATTAAGACTACATCATAATAAGAGTGAGGTTTATAAAAGAGATGAGAATGAACAAGAAGAAGAACAAGAAGAAGATTTAATATTAAAAGAATCTTCATTATATCTAAACGTCAATGATTTAAAGAACGGTTTAATAATCAACAAAGATGATATGATTTTTAAAATGGATATAACAAAAGGAAATCTAGAAGATCGTGGGTTTTATAGTTTTACAGATTTAATCAACTATTCACTCAAGATAGACTATTTAAAGATACGAAATAATGATTTAGTTGAATCTATAGAGGGATTCAAAGGTTGTTCAATAATTAGATATTGAATATTAATAAGGTCATATATGGACTAGATATCTGGCTAGATATATTATAGAGGTTTAAATAGAGGTTTATAGAATGACATAAGTATTAAGATGTAGATGATAACGGTATAACGTTTTAACGGTATAACACTAGATCTGGTTGATAAGTGGAGTAAACAAGCACAAGGTACCTGAATTTGACACAATTCGGAGAAATTGGTGATGGACCATGGTTAAAACTTAGTAGTGTTTTACTCAAAAGTGTGCATCAAAATAGAAACTAGAGCTGTTTATAGTGTTATTTTATTCACATGTGTATCATGTATACCCTTAGAAGTGTAATATAGACATCTTATCTTACCCACTCAGAATGCGATAAATGAAGTGACCAATTAATACTGAACAGAACAGAAATCAGTACTTGGCTTCTAACAAAACCAGTCACTCGAATTAAATGATAAAGAGTGGTGAATGACTTTATCTCATACTTGATGGTAGTACACTCATTGCACTATTCCATAACAGCAAAAGTTCTAACCATACAATTAACTCTAGTAGTCAGCCACTTCTTCATGATGAAAACTTTTCACTTTTCACATAAAAATCAAATCTTTCGGTTGAAATGAGATGTGAATCAGATGAATTCTTCTGTGGTAATCTGTTCAATCATCACCATCTATACGGTTATAAAGCTTTTATTCTTCAGAATCTCATGTACTTAATACTCGATATTCTGTCCTTCTAAAACAACTCTTCGCCTTCTAAACTCCTTCTAGATTTTTCCCTCTAGGGTCCCTTCCCCAGAGAACTGTATAAGATAATTTTGGTGGGGCTTCGGAACAAAAAAAAGATGATAATTCTTTCAGTTCACCAGTATATAAATTAAACAAAGATTCCTTTCATTAAAATCTCGCATATATATCATCATTACTATCATTTAAATATTACTGTATAATTATATCACAATGGCAGAAGAGGTAGATTCAATGCTTGCTGAAAACGTCAAATCAGTTGTCGCTGGTGGTGTTGGTGGTGTCGCTGCTGTCTTAACTGGTCATCCTTTTGATTTATTAAAAGTTAAACTACAAAGTGGTCAATATCCAACAATGTCAAGTGCTGTTAAAGACATTTTCAAAAAATCAGGCCCAGTGGGGTTTTATAGAGGTGTTGTTCCTCCTTTATTTGGTGTTACACCAATGTTTGCTGTTAGTTTTTGGGGTTACGATGTTGGTAAGAATTTAGTTTCATCGTACTATAAAGTTGATTCTAAAGATTTCTCAATTGCCCAAATTTCTACAGCTGGTTTCATAAGCGCAGTGCCAACAACATTAGTAGCAGCTCCATTCGAAAGAATCAAAATTGTTTTACAAACTCAAGATGGGAATGCTTCAAAATCAATGGTTGGTGCAATCAAAAGAATCCTTGCAACTGGTGGAATTAGATCTTTATTCAGAGGCTCATTTGCAACTTTAGCAAGAGATGGTCCTGGTTCTGCTTTATATTTCGCTACTTATGAAGTTGCTAAAAAGGAGTTATCGAAATTATCTGGTGCCAAAGAAGGAGAATTATCTCTAATATCTGTCAGTACTGCTGGTGGTCTAGCAGGTATGTCAATGTGGCTAGCTGTTTTCCCAATTGATACAATTAAAACAAGATTGACTAATAATGTTACCGAATCAATCTCTACAAAGGAGGCAATTCAACAGATTTATAGAACTGGTGGTGGGTTGAAAGGATTTTTCCCAGGTTTGGGTCCTGCTTTACTAAGATCTTTCCCAGCTAATGCTGCTACTTTCTTAGGTGTTGAATTGACTCACAACTTCTTCAAAAACTATTTATAGAGACGTATTTATATATGAAACAGAAGCTATTTGAGATAGCAATTTATTTAACAGAATTTGTAGATATAGATTCACCAATCGATTCTACCAATTAACCAAACTGACCAGGGAAAATAGAGTTAAGAACTCATTAAATAAGTCGATCATCTAATATCATCAAGTATTAACCAGCTAATAATGCTAATTGACTACTGAATATTTACTAACCACAACCTCGAGGCTTGTACCTAGTGGTTAGTACCTTCTACTAACTGCACTGAATTACTGAAAAAAATGACATAATAATTACATAATCAACAAACTATTACTCTAACTATTTTTTCTGCAAAGAATTGATTGGATAAAACGATAAAATCAAAGAATTAAACCAAAACCATCAGTTATGTCTTTCATCTCAGTAACAAGAGTGAGTTGAATTCTATAATATTCCGTGTCCATCACAGCTAACAATTGACTAAAGGTCGGTTTACCACTTATAGCTGGTTTTTCTCTCCTATCCATTCCAAAAGCTATGAATGAACCGAAACGTTCAAGATCATTCTATCAAGATGATGAAAATGTTCAATATTCTCCAATACTAGAAACTTCCAAAATAGAACCTGTCAAGACTATCGAGATTGACAACAAAGTGATTTCAGCTGACGTCTCTACTGAATACGTTGAAGGTCATGCTATCAACACTTCCAACTATCTAGAGAAAAAATTGAAAAATGTTAGAAATTCAATCATTGACCAACTAAACTACATCACTGCAGAATATAGAAACTTGAAATCTGCTACATGTAACGAATTGAATAACTTAACTTCATCCATAACTTCTGTCTATGATCCAAAGGACGAATTTTTACCAAATTTTATCTATGCACTCACTGGGACATTAGTTGGATCAATCATGGTTAATAAAAAATCACTACCAGTAAGATTCATCACTCCTGTTTTATTTGGTGTTGCAAGTTTCAAATTATTCTTACCGAGAACTTATAATAACACCATCAATTCAATCAGACATTATGAAGCTGAAGAATATCCTGAACTATTACAATATCAAAGATCTTTTAAAAATTCAATCATAGGAGCAGAAAAGCAACTGGAAAATTTATCTGATGATGCTAACCAATCTTTGATCAATAGTATCCATGAAATCAGAGAATCTATCTCAAAATAATTATGTTCAAGAAATTAGATTGTTTGTTCAGTTGTATCATATATTTATAACTCTTCTATTTTTATTATACTCAGTACTGTATGATACTTCTTATCGATGTTTATTACTCACTTAACAAACACAAATTCATTAGAACTGATAAACACACCTTAATACCTTCTACCATTTCCATAAACCGCATCATGCTGATAAACTTTCTCATCTCCTTCATCTGAGATAACACCACGGTCATACTGCAACTGCTGTTGAGGTGGATAATATTTACTTTGATCCTGGGAAGAATACATATTTGGATTATCGTAAGTAGATTGACTCATTGGAGCTTCTTTAGCTTCTCTCCTAGAACAACAATTAAAACAACAACAAAACATACTACACAATCCACTAGCACCACAACATAAACAACGGAAAATCCCTGACGTTAACCATAATAATAATAACGCAGCTAATGCTATACCTACAATAGCAATGATTTTACATCCTTTTTCATCCATACAAGTGTCCCAGCTTTTGAATGAGTCTGTAAATGTTGATCTTTTAAGTAGTTCATTGACTGTTTCTGCAGGACAATTGTGTGGTAATATCATATTAAATCTCTCGATACTCTTGAAGTAACTTGTACGATATTTGGCTCGTTCATGAGATTTCAAACTACTTATATTTATACACAACATGAAACAAATGCATTCTCCACAAATAAATGAAAACCAAAAATGAAGATAAAAATAACTATCAAAAGCGCGTCAAATTACGTGTAGAAAGAACGTATCAACCATCTCTACGTTTTATGGCTTATTGTGACTGATTGATATCTGCAGTGACGTATAATTATGAGATATTACCCATTATTCTGAAAATTTTTCTATTTTTAAATCTTTTCACTTTGCATCAAAGAAATGGCGAAGTGCATAAATCTCTTGATCTAAATATTTATCACGAATGACTTACATCTATTTTTATATAAAACATTAATCCATACATTCATTTAACCCTATTTATTCATGAAATCAAACATATTACCTAAATCAACATAACGACGACCACAATCACTTAAATATTTCTGGACAACAGATTTCCAAATTTCAAAAAGTTCTCTATTTTGTTCACTCAATGCATTGATTTGTCCATCTATCAAAGCTTCTGGTTTACTTTCATCTGAAATATCATATAGTGGTCTTAATAACTTCTTCTTATTCTTTTCAATATCAAACAATGAATCAAAGTATAATAACTGGTTATATAGATCCTTATCACTATATCTGTATCTCATAACACCTTTACAACCGTTAGATAAACATCTCTTACCATAAACAGACACTTGCCTTGTACTCATCCCACATGTTGAATCATCACATACAACAACACCTTGATAGTAAAGAGCAATGAATGATCTTATTTTTTGTTCTAACTGACTTGAAATTGATAATGGTGAGAATTGATTTGAACATTTTTTACATTGAATACCATTAAATGTAATTAAATAATCATTGGATGAAACGATACCACCAAATTTGAAAAATGAACCACATCTACAATTCAGGTATAAGTGTTCTGAATTTTTGAATCTTTCTGAATCGGAAATTGTGGATTCTAATGGTTGTAAAATTTCAGAGTTGTTACCGTTGGAATTATGATGATTTCTTTGTCTATATTCTAATCCTAATGATTGTGTTAATCTGACAATATCCAAACCTTCAATTTTTTCAACTAATCTTTCAACTGGTGCAAAAATCTGTTTTTCTAAATAATACTTAGCATCTGGTTTTAATGTCGAATTCTTAACTAACAATTCATTTAATGATCTTGCTCTTTCTGCAAATGACCCTTCTTCACCTTCACAGATAACGAATGTAATAACACTACCTGCTTTAATAACTTTCCCCTGCTCTTTTAATCTTAAAGCAACTTGAACTGCTGGCATATTTTTACCACCTGGATAAGCTGATGGATCTTTCGATAATTTAGTATTGATTTTGAAATTGATAGGTTTGAATTCATTGCTTTTGATCTTTGCTGTCATTTCTTCTAGATATGAATAAATCTCATTCAATGCAGTTTCTGGTTCAACATCACTCAAAACTTTTTCTAAAACATAAGTTGAGATTTCTTTTGATAATGGACAATATTCACGACGTCTCATATCCAAACCTTTGACTTCTAAAGTTGCAATTTCATTACCTGCTTTATCAAATGTTACGTTCATTGCTGCATACTTCTTTTTAGCATGTAATAATAATCTTTTGAAAACATTATCAGTATCAATTTCCAATAATCTATACCTCTCATTAACTTTCAATTTGAAATCTTCAGCAATTTTCATAGCATCTTTGTAATTATCACAACCACTATCGATCATAACAGAATCAGTATCACCATAAACAACCCTTAATCCTAGACTTTCAGCCAATTGTCTTGTATCCATTAAAATCTCTCTACCTTTATTAGTAACCAACATAGCTAACGGTTTAGCATAAAATCTTGAATGAATATAACCTAAACAACCATACATTGAATTAGCCGTTAATTTTAAAGCTTGCTGTTTGATATCATACTGGGCTTTTTCAACTGCGGTTGAAGTTGGATCTTTCAATAATTTTTTAACTTCACGACGACGACTAACTAAAGTATTTAATAATCTTGGTAGAACACCTTGTTGGATTGATTTATTTGGAATTTCTGGCAATTCTTCAGGATTATCTAGATTTCTATCAACTGTAGTGAAACAGATATTGAATTCTTGAATGATTGATGGATATAAGGAATTGAAATCCATGACGACGACATAGTTCTTATGTAACCCTCTTTCAGGTTCAAAGACTAAACCACCTTGATACTTAGACTTCTTATTGTTAGTACTTGAAGATTCGTCATTAGCATCACCATTATTTAGTTTTTGTTGATTTACTTTTCTTTGATGTTGGGTTTCTTTATCAGGTATTAGATACCCATTTTTGAAAAATTCATGAAGTAAGATAAATTCATTACGACCAGCCCTTGTACCACCTAATGTATGAGACCAAGCATTTCCTGCTAAGTTTGTCAATTGCTTGGATAATGATAAAATTTGGATTCTGAATGCAACTTCAGCTGTAATTAAAGCATTTGAACTATTCTCCTTTAACATCATGAAATAAGAACTTGGATTCTCTTGATATTGTGGTTGTGATAAATTGATTTCCATTGGGACATGTTTTTTTTTACAAACAACTTCATACATTTCAGGTAAATCCCAAGACTGACATTTCATGGTTAGTGATTGACCCATTTCGTTAGCAATATCACACATTAGTCTACCTGCAAAAATTTCTTTAATTAAAAAGCTTGAATTGAAACTATTTTTACCAAATCTATCTGGCCATTGTTTTCTATTACGACGACCAAATGTTGAAAATGTGGTGACTTGCAAATCATGCATACGATGAACTAAAATGTCAAATGAAATGTTTTCTAATCTATGACCAATAAAAACATCTGGATCTGATTGTTTGACTAAACCAGCTAAACAATTCAATAAAGTCTTTTCATTCTGGAAAATTCTCAAAGACAGTTTGTTTTTTTGTGCAATTGTCGCAACACCAGGTGGCATAGTAGCACCGATTGGTCTTGCTAATGTAATTAAATCAGTTGGTTTCAAATCTTCACTAATTGGTGCATCTTGTGGTAAATCTTTATATGTGGCCAAAGTAACAGCAACAACTTCTTGTTTGTTTTCCTTTTGATTCATCATAGTTTGAATGGAAATTGAACATGAAGTTAATGGAGGTGGAACATTTTGGAAATCTGATGTTGATTTTTCAATAGGAGTTATGAAATTTGGATTATTGATAGTAACTTCAACTTTACAATGGGAACTATTAGTGATCTCATTGAAATTAGCATTCTTAATATCTAACCAACATGGACCCATAACATTTCTTTGCAATACAAATGATTCAAAAATACTTGCATTTGTACCAAAAACCCTCGAAAATGTTTCACCTTCCAACTCTGATGGTAGCTGAACTCTTGCATTTTTTGGTGGTTGATAAGGTAATAGAAGCTTTAGATACTCTTTTTCTTTTGGAATACCAGGAATTTCAAAAGCATATTTCTTAGTTTCTGGTTTGGCCTTTAGTGAATCTAAACCGAATTTACTCATAATTAAAGGGGAAATCTCCTCATGAACGTCCATTGCATTGATTTTCTCATCTGTGACTTCACCATCAACCAGTCTAAATTCTCTTGGTAAGAAATATAATTCACGATTGAAATTTTTAACTTGGACCATACCTGAAACCAGCTTTTGGTCTTTTGTTAAAATTTTACCAAATAATAATAGAGTGTTATCAACTTCTGCATAATCTAACCAATACATTTTGAATGATTCGCCAGATTCATTAACAATCATATCTTTGTCAACTTTTTCGTTCGTACTAGTTAACGTTGCTTTCAATGGTGATGATGGAACTAAGTCTTCTGAAGATGGGATATCTGATTTAAGTTCCAATTTTGAAGTATTCAAAAAAATAGATCGATCAACGTTAATTGTTCTTTGTCTTTTAACAACAACGATTTCGTCTTCATCTGATTCGTCCTCTTCAATTTTTAAAGTATCAGGTTCAGTTTCGGTTTCAGCTTTACTGAATGTTGCTGCTGGAACTGTGGAGCTTTGGTTCTTAGTTCTGGTTGGTGATGAATCCATATTACCAAAAGAAGTATCACTTTTATTATCAACTGAAAATTCATCATCAAAGCCAAAATCACTCTTAATCTTTCTTTTAAGTATTGAGCCTGATTTTTTACCGGAGCTAAAGAAATCATTAGTTTGATTGTTAACTTTATTAGTTGAATTAAATAACGGAGTTGATTTTGTTGATGGACTAAAAAAACTGGTTTGCTTTCTTTTTGAAGGACCTGTAAACTCATCTAAAATATCACTGAAGTCAGTGTTGACTTTTTTTTTAGGAAGATTCGAAACTAAAGAAGCACTTGGTTTGAAGAAGTTATTTATCGGAGCAGATTTCTTAACAACTTTTTTCTTCTTTTTAGCGTTTCCTTCATCAACTTCCTCGTCTGAGTAAAACTGTGTTTTATTATTTGTATTCCATTCATCAACACCGGTGTCGAGATAACCTTCACCATTATCACCAACAACAAAATCATCTTGAAGTAAATCTTCACGTCTTTTTTCTCTATATTCATCTTCATCAATAAGGTCATAAATATCTTCAGGCTCATCATCCTCATATATGTTTTTGCTGTTACCCGCAGCTCTAGCTTCTCTAAGAGCCTTTAGCTTATCAGCTCTACCCATATCTGTTGGTCTTGTGAAAAGAAAGCTGAGTATTAAACTAAAATAAACCAAATAAATAAATAAATAAAACTTGAAATTACGCGTACTTTTTTGATATTTACCAAACGCGTTTTCCGAGGATAGAGGCACGTGACTAGAGTCGGATTATATCTTTTCCCCCAAAATGTGGAGCTAGTTCAGTTTCTGTTGAAGAAAAGTATTTAAATAAAGAGAGACATCTGCCTTCATTCAATCTCAGCTGTTCAAATAATATTGAAATGTCGTTCTTAGATATTGACATTGAAGCCCAGAATGATAATTTACAAGCTGGCGAATCTGAATCTGAAATTAGTTTGATTATAAAGAAAGCATCTAATCTTCTAAGTGATTTTGCTAATGGTGTCAATGGTTTAGGAAGGTTAATAAGTCAAATTGGGACCAAAAGAGATAGTTTGCAGCTGCGAGAAGTCATTGAAAAGGAAAAAATCAAACAACTGAATGATTACAGACAACAATTAGAACATTTAACTAATGATATCACCCATTTAGTTACAAATAATAAAGATTCCTCAAATGCTGATCAATTCAGTGAAGAGAAACTAAGGAAGGAGTTTGAAAGTATCAATAAGAATTACAACTATCTGAAAAGACAATTAAACGAACGTAAAAATTCTGTCACACTTAATCATAGAATATTGGAACAACAGCAAGATAGCCAAAACTTTGACGAGTCTACACCCTTAATCTCAGGTCAACAACAACAACAACAACAACAACAAGTAAGCTATACGGTGAATCAGAAAGATCTTGACTTACATACTGCTTTAGCAGAAGAAAGAGAATCTGACATCAAAAGAATTCATGGAGGTGTTGAAGAGGTTAACACAATTTATAAACACTTAGGACAATTAGTTCAACAACAAGGAGTACAGGTTGATACCATTGAGAATAATTTATCAGGTCATGTTGATAATGCACAACGAGCAACTCAGGAGTTGCGTAAAGCTGACAATTATCAAAAGAATAAAGGAAAATGGACATGTATAATACTAGTTATCCTTTCTGTGATTTGCTTAATTGCAGCGTTAGCCATCTTAGCATGACGAGAAGAAAATTTTGTATTATAAGAATGAAGATGAAAGCAATCGTCTAATAAATAATGACAATTTATAGTGATTATAGTTGTAGAGCACTTTTTGGTATTGGCACGCCTATTCTATTATGTGGATGAAGACTGAAATTTTTGATTACTGTATATCTGCAAACAACAAATTCTTTAGTGATTGTGTATATAAATGGGCAAAAGAACAAAAGAATCACCAAGCCTTAGAGATACAAAAAAGGCAGCAACTTCATTCTCCAAAGGTTCTGAATTTCAAAATGAGTATAAAGGTTATTATCCAGATACAGATATTATTGAAACTGTGAAAATATCAGAAATTACACCAGAACAATTTTATGAAAGATATCTCAAGTTAAAAAAACCAGTGATAATAGATGGTGTTATTGATGGTATCGATATTAATGATTTTAAACCGAGTAATATTGTGAGGACATTGAATTCTGATGATTTGCTTTTAGTCGAAAAAAGAAGTCAAGGTGGGTTTGGATCAGGTACAGAAAGAATCAAGATGAAGTTCGAAGAATTTGTGGAGAAGGTTCGGGATAAAGACGGCGACAACTATTATTTAACTACTCAATATACTGAGGATGATCCAGATATAATTGAATCCCTATTGAAAGAAGTTCAAAACGATCAAGATGAAGAAGAAGATGACGAAGAAAATGATAAATCCGATGCCAGAGAAGCAGCCTTAGACTTTCCACAAATTGAAAACGCTAGCACGATGAGTGATTTCTCAGATGCCGAATCAATAGACATGAATAATTTACAAGACGATTTTGAAGATTCTGATGCATCAATTACTAATGAAGAGGAACCAGAGGAGGAAATTGCCGTTAGAGAAGTAATTGGTGGACCATTAACAATAGATGAAGCTCTCACCAGGGTCCACGAATTAGTTCAAAGACCGTTAACTAATTTATTAAAATCAGATTCACTACCAATTCAACCTAAACTATTTGAGAGATTATATCCACAGCAAATCAATCTTTGGTATGGATCTGCTAATCCAACAGATGACCACATCTATGAGATCAATGAAAATGAAACAGATTATGGACTGGGTAGGAAGGTTTTCGGCGGTGGTGTTTCGTCAGGATTACACCATGATCATGCTGATAATTTATACATTCCAATCAAAGGTCATAAAAGATTCACTATATTTTCACCATTAGATGCTGATAAGATGTATACAGTTGGTCAAATTAGACATGTTCATGATTCAGGTATAATAAATTATAAAAACAACGAAAATGCTCCAGGTTGGAGAGAATTAAGATCTGATAGTGCATTAGTTACAGAAGTTGCAAAATGGAGATTAGATAATGATGATGATTATTTGAATGAAGAAGAAAGAGATCAATTGATTGATCTGATCGAAGAAGAGGAGGAAAAACTTAAAGACTTCGAAAAAAAAAGTATTGGCTCAGATGGTGTGAAGAGAGATCCACCATCATTCTCTAAAGTCCCTGCTTCTATTGTTCATATTGATAAGATTAGTGATGAGAAACTTCGAAATAAATTATTAGAATATGCAGAATCCAAATGGCCATTATTTTTTAAAGCTAAAAGAATGACAGGTTATTTAGAACCTGGTAAAATGTTATATTTACCAACCAGTTGGTTTCATGAAGTTACATCGTTTGGTAGTGATTCAAAATCGAAAACCCATATTGCTATAAATTACTGGTGGGCTTCACCTAATGATCCAGAGAGCGTTTATCAAGATAGATACTGGCAAGAAGATTTCGAAAGAACCTTAAAATCCTGTGAATATTTTAAATCAAAATCAGATTAGTTCACCATTCAATAACACATATATGTAGAAATCGCTACAATGTTTACAAACCCTAATGACAGAGAAGCTGTGTAAGCTAAAAGGTAAGACACATAATAGTACATCCAGACATTTATTCACTGTCACAAAATCAACCCTACGTGATTTAAGAACCAGACTGAAATTTACTGAGCAGCTACTAGTTTTACCCTGGTAACAGGTTCCAGCTGAAATCGGGGTAGAATTTGGTTCGAACAACACATCTAGATAAGAACAGCCTGTAATGGTACAGGAATTAATAACAAATAACAAATAATACAATAGATTGATCTAGTTGATGTTATCAGGAATCGAGTTTGTGTTGGGTTATACTAACAGTAGGTACTAAATAAACGGTGATATTACACACTTTGAAGTAGAACGAACAAACTAGTCTGGAATTTTGATACTTATCTATGATTTCGTTGACAGAGATAATTTTAATGCCTCTTTTGATAAGGCTACTTAGTACAAAGAACGTTTTTAGAACCACAAAAGTGGGTGAGATCAGCATGCAACGTAATATTTTGACGGAAAAATTAAATACAGAAATTGTGAGATCTCCTAGATACATTAACAGGGAACTCACATGGCTCTTCATGAGTGCACAACACTCCATCTTCAATTGGATTCTCAACCTCAAATCCTTTTTTTTGTGACAAATTTGACATATTTTTTGGCGAAATAGTTGAAGATTTTGTTTCCTTTTTGGTGATCTCATAACCCGCCAATTTATGCCAAAAAATCGTTTAACGTGTCCGGACCGGCCATGTTGTCTGTCACTAAATCATTTAAAAGGGGTAATAAATAAGTTACTATTACGGTAAGAAGAAATTATAATAGTCCCTTGATCTTAGGTTTTTGAGAAACACCACTACAAGCTTTCTGGAATTACTTTTAAGAACCTTAATCACCATTTTAGTCATCTCAAATATATGTGTCCTGTACCGTAATGCGTGGTCCGAACAGATTTTCAGAGCACGCAAAAAAAAAGCGACTCTGAAAAAAAGTGAAATTTTACATAAAGAAACACATCTACATATCGTCTTGAAGACTTTTTTAAGCAAATAGCATCAAAGCAACGATACTTTGAAGAAAACGTAAGTTGAGCTTTATTGCATATTGCCTTAATTATGGAGTTTATCAAATTTTTGAAGGAAATTGTTCCTATTTCTGCTCCATAAAAGCCTTTTGTTTTGTTTTCTACCTTTCAGAATGACACATAAAAAGGATCATTTGTACCTAGGGGGTAAATTAAGAAATTTGGGCATTCATGAAATTTGACTCACTATCATTCCACATATATCAAATGACTAATACTTTCAAAACAGTAAAAGCTAAGTTATTTGCTTACTTTATTTCTTTTTTCATTCAATCTTTGATCCAGCCCGTTTTTATTTACTTATCTTTGTTTTTATTTACATATAACAAAAAGAAAAACACAAATTCTTTCTTTTTAATAGTGATATTGAAACTTATCTGATAATCAAATTATTGTCTAGTGCATGTTAAAGAATTTAACAAATTTGGAGCTCCAATAACTCCTTCAATTTAGTATATTTTAGATACAATCATTTCCTTTCGCTCAAGACTTATTTGAGGACTTAATCATTAAGTTACAAAACACAAATTCAGAAGGTTTTAATTAATTCTTTTGGTTTCTGTTACCTTTTAGTTAGTTTTGTTCTGAAAACCTTACCGTTAGATACATACATACAGTTATTATAGAATAAATTTTATTGAAATAATCACATTTAGATCATGGCTTTAGCTAATAGAAGACCAGTTGCTTTTCCAGAAGTTGAACCATCATTCAAACCTTGTCGTTTAGGTAACAATGACTACTTAGTTAATACCAAAAAAAATGCCAGAGTTAAAGAAGAATTGAATGCCTTTGCATCAAATAATGAAGATATCAAAGAAATGACACCATCAAAGAGTTCAAGTTCGAGTCCAAGAGAGCTAGAAGGTTCTCCAAGAAGTGTTTCAACTTCATTAACTTCACTTTCATCTCATTCACAATCAGACAAAAAGGTCAAAGAAGGTAAAGTTAAAAGTGAAAAAAAAGAAAAGAAAGATAAACAATCTTCAAGAGCTCCTATTGCTACAGGTATTTCGACTACAATTCCAGTCACTGGTGAAAGGCCAAGACCAGAAGAGAGTAAATCATTAGATGATGGTGTTTTATATGCTATTTTTGAAATCTTATATGAAAAAGATCCAGAGGGTCAAGGTATGACAGTTAAACAAATTTGTGATATCTTAGTTGAAAAACATCCAGAAATGGCAAAGTTATCAACCAAAACTTCTAACTTAGTTTCTGCTAAACTAAATGCTTATGTTAAAAGAGTTGAAAAAGGTGAAAAAGAATTAGTTTACGCTCTTTCAAGAGAATGGGCAGATGCTTCACCGAAGAGAATGGTTTATGTTTATCGTGGTTTATTAACGTCAGATTATTACATCCATGCTCTAGCTGCTATCGAGAAACAAAAAGCTGACTCTGATGATGGTTCTAAAAACTCCTTAATTGGTTCAAGTGATGATTCATTAGTTTCTGCTGAGGAAAAGAAAAAATTCTTTGATAGTTTAAAAGATGAAGATTTTTCTTCAAATGATAATCAATTAAAAAGAAGAGCCACTGCTTTTGATTTAGGCATCACAAGAAATACTTTTGCTGACATGCAACTGGATTTAGCATTGCCTCAAATTTCTGTTCCTTATTTTGTTGCTCCTGTTACTGCTTCCTTAGGAATTGGTGCTACTTTAAAAAGTACCTCATTCAAATCAAACCATGTCATTTCAGATTATGACATGGACGATTATGATTCTTTCAATGAAGATGATGACGATGACAATGAAGTTAAAATCACTTATAGAAATAATAAAAGATCTAAATCAATGTCTTACTTATCACAAAAAAAGAATAGAACTTTAACAATTGCTGCTGCTGCTCCAAGATTATCTAACTCACAAGCAGCACCATCTCCTTCAGCTGCTGCAGCAGTTGCAGCTTTACATGCTGCTGCCTTAGAAGGTTTATCACCTGCTGGTTCAATTGCCTCTGGAATTGATGATTTAAAAAGAGAATCGTTCAGCTCTGAACCACCAGTTGCGGCAAAATGGCTGAAAGCAATCAGAGATGGGTTTTTAACTCAAGATATCGGTGTCCCCGAAGACATCTCATTGGCTGAATTAGACTCAATGTTTTAGAATATGACGAAGATAGACTATAAGCTCACACTCTCATAACACCACTTTTTTTGTTTAAATAATCCTTTTACAAGAAGTGTTCATTTGTTATTACAATTATTATTATTATTATTTTTTATTTTTATTATCATTATCATCATTATTGTTGAATCTTTTCACAATAACATTTTTTTTTTTATATTTTTGTTATCTCTGTTTTAGTTTACTTTGTTTTGATTTACTTCTTTTGATGCTTTTCTATCTACTGAACTGCTTTCACTTCCCTTTGTTTTATACTATATATATCTAAACTTTTTTCATGATGGATTAATGTCTTTTGTTTTACTTTTAACAGTTTTGTTGAATCAGCTTATACATACAACGTTTTTGGTTTTTACTCTAGAGTGTTTTTTGATTTTTTGGCTTTTACTGGTGCTTATCATATATCATGTGATTGAAATTATTAATATAAGATATCACGGTTTTAAACATTGTAGAGGTTACAGTTCTCTTTGTCTTGAAGGCTTCGAGTTTTGCTAGATATGTCAGACTAACAGTACAGTTAGACTCACAATATTAAATTCATAATAGATATATCTCATATCCAATAGCAGAAAGTCAAGGTTATGAAGCCAAAAAACAATTTACCTATACTATGTCTCGAATGAATATAAAACCACTTTTTTTATTTTTGTGTCACTTTCATGTTCCACAAAGATGAACAATAATGCAAAAAATTGATAAAACACTCCATAAAATCACTTACTATGTGAAAGTCAGCTCTCTCTAATGCAATCAGTCTTCAGATGACTTTTGACATTAACTGATTCCTGAAGATACGATAATGCTGAAAGATGTAGGATACTGTCTTTCTTGCATTCGAAGTTAAGAAATCTTTTTTAGTTCAAATCTTGTTAGTTTGACTGGAACTTACTGTATCAGAAAGGACAGCCACCTGAATCCTAACACCTAGATTGTTTAGTATAATTTTAAAAGAGCCACCACAGAAATCTGGTACCTATTTTTCATTGTTCAGAGTTTGGCATTGCATTCTAATGGAAACATATATCTGAAGTTAAACATGAGAACGCTTTGTACATGCATATCTAGAATTATGAAGTTCTTTCAATACATCCAATGTGTCTACAGAAGGGGCTCGTTGATTGGTGATCAAACAGGTAATGATGTGATACCCTCATATCTTGGTACATATAGAGTTTCTTTGCTGAATAATCTGTTTCATTTACTAAAGGGTAATGTAAAGTCTGAAAACACGTAACATGCATTAGTTTTTTGAACAGTAATCTTTAAAGACTAAAGTATATATACATAATGATCAAAGATAATACAATTAGTAGTTCCTGTTAGCTTCACCAATTGAATTAATCCATGTAAGGCTGGCATATAACTAAAAATCACTCCCAAAACTGCATATTTTTTCTAGTAGTTTCCAACGACTCAAATATTAAATTCTACAAAAGTACAATCCATCATTAACAGACCAAATTTATTCAAATAAAACTCTTTTCAGTTCAATTCTGTCTCGTCCAGTTAGAATTATCAGATTTAAAATCAGTAAAACGGTTTTTCGGTTCGGACAACAAAAAAAAAAGTTTCTGCGCATCTCGAAATTAATCAATTTTAAACGTAATTTGAATTGTGACTAATCGTCAAAAAACTTGAATTAATCGATCATTTAACTATTGATTGAAACTATTTATTATCATTCATTTCCACCCTAGCATATCAGTACTTTCAAGTCACTGAGCCCCACATATTAATTTCAAAAATGTCATTAAAAAGATGCCTATTGACTGATTTTAGACTCTGTTCAAAATCAATAATCAAACTAAATGCACTAAAATTCTCAACAAGGTTACCTACAAAACTAAACAAATCATTTCAAAACGGTACGATCAAAAGTATAAGAGCATTCTCAACGACAACCTCCAATTTAAAATCATCAGAAGTTCAGTTTAATGAACTCGATGATGATATTAAAGAACTACTGACTGAAGAAAGGGTAGTTGATAGAGTTGACGTCTGTATAGTCGGTGGTGGACCAGCAGGTCTAGCCACTGCGATCAAAATAAAACAATTAGAATTGGAAAATGAATCAAGAGAGATCAGAGTTATTGTACTAGAAAAAGCTCCAGATATGGGGTCTCATATAGTTTCTGGTGCAGTTCTAGAACCAAGAGCATTAAGAGAATTATTTCCAGATAGTGAATTTTATGATGAAAATGGGGATGGGATCCCCTTGCCTTCAAATATTGTAACCAAAGTTGAAAGTGAAACTTTAAGATTCTTATACCATGATTGGGCCATTCCATTACCTGAACCTCCACAAATGTTAAACAAGGGTAAGAGTTATATTGCTTCACTAAGTGAAGTTGTAAAACATCTTGCTGAAAAGGCAGAAGAAATTGGTGTTGAAGTTTATCCTTCAACTGCTGTTTCTGAAGTTTTATATAATGAAGATGGTTCTGTTAAAGGTGTTGCAACTAAAGATATGGGTATGGGTAAAGATGGTGTTCCAAGAGACACATTTGAAAGAGGTATGGAATTCCATGCTAGAGTCACTGTTTTAGCTGAAGGTTGTCATGGTTCTTTATCAAAGGAAGTTATTAATAAATTTAATTTGAGAGAAGGTAGAGAGAATCAAACTTATGGTTTAGGTATCAAAGAAATTTGGGAGGTTGAACCAAGTAAATTTAAGAAAGGTTTCATTGGTCATTCTTTAGGCTATCCATTATCATATGACGTTTATGGTGGAGGTTTTCAATATCATTTCGGGGATGGTTTAGTTGCAGTTGGTTTAGTTGTTGGTTTAGATTATCAAAATCCATGGATTTCACCATATCAAGAATTTCAAAAAATGAAACATCATCCATTTTATGAAGAAGTTTTAAAAGGTGGTAAATGTATTTCATATGCTGCAAGAGCTTTAAATGAAGGTGGTTATCAAAGTGTTCCTAAATTAAATTTCCCAGGTGGTGTTTTAGTTGGGGCAACTGCTGGATTTATGAATGTTCCAAAGGTTAAAGGTACTCATACAGCAATGAAAACAGGGTTGTTGGCAGCAGAAAGTATATTTGAAGAAATTAAATCATTAGAAAAATTTAGAACTGAAGAAGATAAAGATTATGATCCTGAAATTCATGATGAATTGAATGAATTACCAATTAGTCTAGAATCTTATGAATCTGCATATAAAAATTCTTGGGTTCATCAAGAGTTATATGAAGTCCGTAATTTAAGACCATCTTTCGGTTCAGGAACTGGTCTTTTTGCAGGTATTGTTTATTCTGGTATTGATTCATTATTATTAAAAGGTGAAGTTGCATGGACTTTTAAGCATCATAAATCAGATGCTGGATTAACTAGACCTGCATCAGAATATGAAAAAATTGAATATCCAAAACCTGATGGTAAAATTTCATTTGATATTTTAACTTCAGTTTCAAGAACAGGTACTTATCATGCAGAAGATGAACAAAATCATTTAAGAATTCCAAATCAAGATTTAGATAAACATACTGAAATTGCATATCCAAAATGGAAAGGTGTTGAAAATAGATTTTGTCCAGCTGGTGTTTATGAATACCTTGAAGATGAAACTGCTCCACATGGTGTTAAATTTCAAATCAATTCTCAAAATTGTATTCATTGTAAAACTTGTGATATTAAAGTTCCTACACAAGATATCAATTGGACTGTTCCTGAAAGTGGTGATGGTCCAAAATACGTCATGACTTGAAAAAGTTAGTTTCATGTACATATAGATTTAGATTTTTGTTTAATTTATTTAATAAGGTGTTTTATAGTTGTCATTAAAAAAAAGTTTTAATATTGTTTACAAAATTTGTAGCTATAGGCTATAGAGTAAAAAATTCATTTCATGTCGTTAAAAACCTTAAAAATATTCAAATGAGGAAATAATCAATATTTCTCCATTTATTTTCCCTTTTATTATTTCTTTAATTCATTTTGTATTTTGATACTTCTTAGAGTCTTTGATGATATCAATAATGTTATGAAATTATAACTTTATTTTCTTCTATTTTCTCTTAGTTCGACCAATAATCTATGCAACCCAAACGTTTAAAACTTTTTCTCCACTTTCTTTAATCATTTCTTTGACTAGTACCCAATCATCATCACTTTCAATAACGATATAATCGCCATCCTCATCTTGATATTTAATTTTCCCTTTCATAACTCCACCACATTGTTTAATTTTTTTTTCTATTTTGGATAAAAATTCTTCAACAGATATATCTGATGGAACCATCAATGTGAATAAATCTTTCTCAAACAGTAATTTGACAATAAATGAATTGTTCGGTAATGAATTCTTATAACTTTCTGAAATTGATCTTTTGGATACTGTGGAGTCTTGAGTTAGTCTTTTATTGACTATGATTTCAGATTTTTGTCTTTGATGAGATTGATAAAGATCACCACCATTTGTGATTATATCAGAATTTGTTCTTGATAGAAATGATGAACGATCTGAACTAACTGAAAATCCATTACTTCTTCTATCTGAACTTTGAATTGACATAGAGTTAACTGCTGTTCTTGCAGAATTAGAATAATCATCTTGTAAACTATTGACGATTCTCCTTATACAAGTTTCCCAATTTGTTTTAGTTTCCTCGTTTTTGAATTTCATCAAAAATGATCCAGTGTCTTTTAAACCAGACCATGATATATTTAGTAGCCTTGTGTTAACCGCTGAAATGTTATAAATATTAGCAATTGAAATTCGACCTTTTAATTCTAAACCAATAACATCATTTGAATTTGTTACATTAACTTGAGATCTTTTTTTTAAAGCTAAAGATGAGGATTTTTTTTGTTGTGGATAAAGTTCTTTGAAGAATATAATGATATTTTCAAATAAATAAACTTGAAATTCTCTTTCTTCAGAAGTTTTAGAATTATCTTTAACTATAACTTTATCGAAAAATAATAGTTCACCAAAACTGTTGACATTATAACCTTTCCAGTCAACAACTTTATCATATAATTGTTTTAAAAATTCGACATTCTCAACACGTCTTTGATTCTCGTTAATGTCATTAGCTATTGATTTTGAAATCTCTAAAGCTTTTGTTAATTCACTATAATTTGGTGATGATGATTCAGTATGCTTTAATAAAGATTTCAATAATAGTGGATATTTACATAATCTTTGCACTGGTTTCAATAAAAAACTTTGTAGTTCAAATTCGTTTTCAATGATCATTTGACTATTACTTAATTTCAATCTACTTTGACTAATATAATCAACAGCAGCTTTTTGACCAATTGACCAAGGTTCATATAGTTTGAAAAAAGATTGAGCATGGATGAAAATAGAACCGATTCTTTGATAATTAGGCTGCACTAAAGCATTAATTTCCAATGACACTAGGACTCTTCTTTGAAAATCTAAAACATCATCTAAATTTGGAAATAACATGTATAAATCCTCTGAAGATATTATATTGTTTTCTAATAATTGATCTCTATAAGTACTTAAAGTTTCTAAATCATACACATATTTTCTTTCAGATTCAATTAATTCTTTAACGACTTTTGATTTAGAATCTGATATTTTAATTTGATAATCAATGTCAATTGGTTTGAAAATACTTGGTGCCATATCAATAACGCGATTGATTACTCTGATTATCTTTAGCAAATCTTCAGTTTCATTTGAGAAAACGTTTGAAATCGTGAATAAATCAGAATTATCAAAATTCAAATGATTTTTACAAGCTAGTATAAAATCATAAATAGATTTTTTACAAGTTTTCAGATCATCTGATGATATGACTGATAACGAGTATGCTGGTTTGATGGTGTTGAATATGACACATAATGGGGAACCTTGCTGGAATAAGGCCCATAATTGAGTGATTGGATCACAACTGACAGTGGCAGGTAGAACACCTGCATGGAATGTATTTAAAGGTACCACTGCTGGAGATGATGGTATTAAATTGTTATTTGAGGATTCCTCACTAAGATTACTGAAGCTAGAGAGTCCACTTATTCTTGAGCTGTTGTTTAAACCACCATTTAATGAAGAATAACTATGATGTTTTGATGAACCGTTTGAAGTTTTTTGAGATAATGATAATGCTTGATTCTCTGATAACACTTCAGCAGTGGAATAGGCAAGGTTCAGGTATGGTTTCAGCTGGCTGACAGACTCCAGTTTCTTTCTCAACTTTAGACATATGTAATACAAAGAATCTTCAGCCTCGACATGTTTGTTCATTAATAAGACCGTATTAGTAGATGCGTTTCTCATTGAGCTAGAGACGAGGTTCACGTGCGAGCTGCTGCTTGATTGGCCACTGAATGTGAACTGGCTGCCATTCGCACTGGGAAGTGACATCCCAGCGGTAGAAAGATCAGGGTAAGACGCCATTGGAAGGAATTCTGGTGGGTTTATTTAGGTCTTTTGAAGGTTATTGTTTTTTTTTTTGGTTTTTTTTGCCTGTCTTATTCAAGGTACGAGGTACAATTGTTTATGTCAGCAGATTTTCCATATTTCATACAAGTGAGTATTAAGAGGTTTACTGAAGGGTTTAACTGGACTGAAACGAGGTGGAAATGGTGGTGATTCAAGTGGAAAGTCAGCAGTTGACAGAGAACAATCTGAAGGCGTTGAAGACCAGAAAGAACGAGTTCAGGAGACACATTATAAGGTCTTTCTCTGTTGGAGGATATGTGTTTATCATACTATTATATTTGAAGAAGTGAGTATCGAAGAGATTGAGATGTGTGGATTCGTTTACTAATCAGAATGTCCAGTGTATCGTTTCTCAGGTTCATAGTGAGGTTGGGGATGAATAGTGTGTTCTCTGACCCTTTCCCTGTTCCATACAATGTCAATCTCACAGATGCAACAAAGAAAAGATTGACTAGAAGTATGTTCACACTGGCCATATTCATGAATTTGCTCTGCTTAGCTATTGATATGGCTGTGGGAGTGCCTGAGAGTGAGCAAGAGTGGTTATATGGCAGTCTCACTTTACAAATAATAGGAGATTCTAAACCAACAACCAGACTGGTTTACATTTATTATAATGCATTAATTTGTATTTTACAATTGATATTGATATATCTAAGTTCAATTCTAAATATAGCTGAAGAAATGGAGAGTAACAGCAAGATAATAGACAACAGTGGATATTCAACGAATCAAATAGAAGGTGATGGATTCTCTGGAATTACAACAATCACAAAGATTAAACCAATGGAAATCTTCCATCAAGTCAAAAATTTTGAATTTGATCAAGAAAACTCAGATTCGACTACTGATCAAACTTATAATGATCTGTTAGCTGTTAGATTCAATCTTACAAACATGGCTTTATGATGTTTTTCTTAAAAAAAATAAAAATACCCTCTATATTACAGATTTATTATATGTAAATTTTTCTGAAATTTATAATTGATGCATTGTGTTTAATTATCAGCACATCTTTGACTTTCTCTCAAACTTATTCATCTACTAATTGGACAGTTACGTAAATACTCAGCTTTGTTCTTTAAAATTCTAACACTTTTGAAAAAGATCTCTTCTGGAGTCATAGCACCAGTTGATTCAACGTTGAAAATGAAATGATCTCTTTTTCTTCCTAACTTAACTTTACCTTGGAACTCTTCATGTCTCAAGACTTCACGAGAAACGGTATCTCTTCTTGCATCTTTAACATAAGCTTCATCATCTTCATTAATACCAATAACACCTGTAGAAAAACATTTTTGAAATTTTCTTGCCGATTCACCTCTAATTGGTTCTAAAATATCAATCACTGGTAATAATCTGTATGAAGCAGTAGAAACTGGAGCGAATTTAGCATGATCAGAACCAATACCTAAGATAGCATGAACTCTTAATGAAATCTCTTGACCAGGTCTTAGCTTAGCTAATAAAATGTCTGGATCAGCTGGAACAACTGGAGTTTTGTAATTCTCTAGTTGATTCCCTTGTGGTTCGAATTTCAAATCTTTGGCATAAACGTTACTATTTCTATATAGTTCTTTTGGATCTGTTGAATCTTTTGGCGCATGAGGATTCTTAGTACATGAAACGTCTAAAGTCAAAACAACCGTGTTTGCATCAGTAAAACGATCGTTTTCATCAACGTTGGTATCAACCCAAGTTAACAAATCTGGATCAACTTTTAGTGGAATTAAACCTATTCTATGAGCTAAAACTTCATCTTGTATAACTGAAGTATTGTTGAAAATATAGACTTGTTCAGCCGCAACTGATGGAACTTCAGCTAACATTATACGACGGAAGGCATTGGCAATAGATGTGTCTAAATTGATTAAATCGAAATTCGCATCTCTTTCAGTTATGTATGAAATATTGATTTCAAATGTACTTTTAAATTTTTCTAAATCCCATGAATAATCTTCGTCTGAGTTATGGTAGCCCGGATAATCAGTGGAAACAGTGTTCGTGACACGGTCGTGTTCGACATGGACAATGTTATCACCAGCTGGCATTGTTTATATTGATTTTGAAGCGTTTTTTAATCTTTCTAATTAAAATTTTTTTCTTCATATAAAAACAAAAAAAAAATGAATTATGTAATTAGCGATGAGATGGAGGGTAACTTAGCTTCAAACATAGAGAGACCTTCACAATATTGGGTGAAGGTATGGATACACGTTCTAGCCATCTATCATCTGTTGATAATCAAACATTACTGATAACTACAATTTTGTTTTTTGTCTAATTCATTAATTAATTAAATATTATCTTTTTTCATGCAACATGAACTTCTTCTGTTTTATCATTCCATTCTTCATTAGTAACAGCTAATCTTTGATTTCCAAACAATGGTTCTTGTCTGGTGACATTTTTACTTCTCAAGACATGAATTTTGAACAAATCAACCATTTCCCTGTTTTGGTATTTAGCATGTTCTAATAACGGAACATCAAATACTTCATCTAATTCTTCCAAAGTCAATGATTTGGTCTCTGGTAAGAACCATAAAACTAAAAAGAAACCAACGAAGTTCCAACCAGCATAGTAACTAAAGGCACCTTGTGGAGTGAAAGCGTCTAATAATGATGGCCAGGTAATGGCTAAAACAAAATTCCAAAACCATAAATTACCAATAGCTAAGGAAGTACCTAAAGTTCTGACATATAATGGGAAACATTCAGCAGTGTAAGGAAATGTAACAACACCTGAACCAAATGAATAGAAAATAGTGTATAAATAAATACCCAAAGTAATTGAACCAATTCTACCAGTTCTTGAAGTTTCTTCACTAATCCAGAATGAAAACCCAGTCATTAATAAAAATAATCCCATTAATGGGAATGTAAGTAATAATAAAAATCTTCTCCCATATTTATCAATTGTATAAAAAGCAGGAATAGCAAATAATGTGTTCAACACACCAAACCCTAATGAGGCACCTAAAGCACTGATTTCAGAAAAATTAGCTTCAACGAAAATAGATGATGAATAATAAGCAATGACATTAATACCACAAAATTGTTGCATAAATGTGACAATACCTGAAGCAATACTAGCGTTTCTGTTTCTTCTAACTGTGAATAATTCTTTGATTCTTTGTATAGTTGGTGTATCTAAACCTTCTTCTTCTTGTAACAAA
Organism: Phaffomyces orbus; assembly: GCA_003708145.3. Taxonomy (NCBI): domain Eukaryota; kingdom Fungi; phylum Ascomycota; class Saccharomycetes; order Phaffomycetales; family Phaffomycetaceae; genus Phaffomyces; species Phaffomyces orbus. The sequence continues at coordinate 556,204 of PPNK03000001.1, forward strand.
ACATGTTGATAGAATAAATCTCTTGCTGCACTAATTTCATATTTTCTAATTGATTTTAATGATTCATATGCGTCAGCGTATCTACCTTTACCCATCAACCAACGAGGAGATTCAGGAACAAAAGGAATTTGAAATAATGCGAAAACAGCAGGTAACATAGCAGAACCTAACATAAGTCTCCAATTTAAACCACCACCAATCCCATGAGCCTTAACATAATAAAATGCAAGACAGAAAACATAACCTAATGCAATACCAGCAGCAGTGAAAAATTGCCACAACATAGTTAAAGCGCCACGAATTGGAGCTGGTGCAACTTCAGAAGAATAAACAGGAACAGTCGCAGACTTTGGTCCTAAACCAAAAGCACCTAAACAAGCTCTTGCAATGAATAAATGAAACCAATGACTATCAACAAAACCTTGCCAAAAACAAGTTATAGCAGAAACAAAACATGAAACAAAAATAACCCATTTACGACCAAATTTCTTATTTAATGGATCTGTAATAAATGTAGAGATAAAAGCACAGAACAAATATGGTGCACCATTGACTAAACCTTGTAACCACCTTGATCTATCATCACCATTATCAATTCCCATATACATTGGATAGAATAGTAAAGCACCATTAATAACCGATTCATCAGCACCTTGAGTGGCAGCAGCTAATGACACAGTTAAAACAACTTGCCATAATTTAGCAGGTATGTTCCAAGGATGATGAATCTCATTATGTAAACCTTCTTTCTCTTCATTAGATAGAAAACTCATCTTATTATAAGCTGTTGGATTTCTTGCAACTGCAGCACCTTTAGCAAATAATTCAGTGTCAGGTAATCCATACTTTTGAGCAAATCTTCTACCCATATTCATGACATGATCTTCATCATATTGTGAAAGTATGTTTTGTGGACTTGATTCATTTGATTCTGGGTCTTCAATTGGTGAGGAATTACTAGAATTGTTTTTGAAAATACCATAAGTTTCAGCTTTTGTTTGTTGATCACTTGAATTAGCATCAAATGTATGTTGACTTATTTCTTCTTTTTCCAAAGAAGTGAGTTTTGAACGGTCCATTATTAAATACACGTTTAATTATCTGTTGATCGAATTAACTTTTAGGTGTTTCTATAAACTGGGGATATTTGATATTTTATATATAAATTCATGATAGATCTTGTGATGAGAAGTGTATTTACTTAAAATACGTCATATATCCATATTAAAAATGTAAATCAATTGGAGATTTTCATATTATTCTCAGGTTGAAATTTATATCTCATAAAATTTGTATGGAAAAATTGAAAGATCTTCATAGTTTCTCCATGAAAAAGGAACTGACAACGTAAATTTAATGTCATCATACTTTTAGCGGATGTAGAGATTGGCGTTACATCATTTATAATTCTTGTTGTTCGGATAATCTTTTACTAGTGGAGTCTTGACTCTCTTGACTCTTGAGTCTTTACCACAATTTCCAAAACCGGATCAACTCATTATTCTCCACCATTTCTTCTCATTTAATCAACAAACATCGAAGATCTTAAGCTCATTCATATTGGAAAAATATTTGCTGAAATTGAATCCATTAATTAAAGGTTGCTTTTATTTTTTAGTTCGATATGTAGAATTGTGTAATTGTTTTGTTCTTCCTACATATTTTTCAGTGATGTGTACAGGAAATATGTGGGAAAGGAAAAATATCCTATTTAATTATCCATACATATACCAAATAAGAGCTATATTCAATACAATAATTTGTTTCATAATAATGCAAAATGAATTAAATACCGTCTTTATAAAGCTATAATATATAAACACATCATATATCTTATATGTTTTACCATCAATTTTAATCATTATATAAACTCAGTCTTCGATTCTCTTTCTACCCAAACTTGCAATATGTATGTTCAAAATTGAATTTCTTCTTGAAGAATGTTGTGAATTTACAGGCGAATTGCCATTTGATGAACCAATTTTCCTATAATATGAACTAGTTACATTTGAAAGTTTGCTTCTTATACTTTCATTATCTGTTCCACTGGTGGGACTACCACTTATACCTGTGAAAAAGCCAGCTTTTCTATTCTTTGTTGTAGTGGTATGAGAATATTCATTGTCAGATTCTGTTGACACAGTACCTGATGAATTATTCGTGGACATTCTTGAAAGTGATAACTGAGTGTTTGATGGGGATAATTTAATAGAGTTCACCTTAGTTGGAGATATTTTACCAGGAGGTTTTCTTGCAGGTAATACTGAAGAATCCTTTCTAGAATCACTATTAGATCTTGTTTTACTAATTGAAACGAAATTGATTGATTGTGAAGATCCATTAATTGAAGAATTCGCTCTGATTCTTGATTCTGTTCGTTCATTACCACTGTTTAAACTTGACATTGATGGAAATGAAGTCAAACTTCCACCTGTCTTCGTTGGTTTAAAACTCGTCAGTGCAATTCCACCTAATGAAGATGTTTGCTGTGAATTTGATAATTCTCTAATAGGTGGGAAAATTGTGGAATTCGTTGGTGAGTATAGCGTTGGTGATGATGACTTAGTCATTCCTACTGTAGGAGGCTTTATATTTAATCCACTTAATTGCTTCTGATTTGAAATTGATTGAGTTGGTGAGTATATGTAAGAATTTGAATTTGATCCGTTGAATTCTAATGATATTGCAGTTCTTGGAACAGGCGATTTCGTTATTGAAGATGTTGTCGAGGAACGACGCGTTGTGGAAACTGAAGGTAACGGAGGTAGAGAACCATAATGTCCACGTTGTCTGCTTGATGCTAATGGTGTTGTATTAGTTGAGTCTTCATCAAACTCACTAATTGATTGAATTTTAGGAGTCACTATCATTGAATCTTCTATTGAAGGATTCAATACTAAATCGTGATAAAAAGATTCCGTTTGGAAACTTGAAGCAACATCAATTGGTTTCAAACCTGATTTATTTATATGATTAACATTGATGTTTGACTTTATTAATATCTTCATTGAGTTTAAACTATTATATTTCATACAAATATGTAAACAATTATTACCATCATCATCAGTTGAATTAACATCAGCACCTAGATTCAGCAACATTTCAACACATTTGAAATAATCCTTGATAGAGGATACGTGTAAAGGAGTATGTCCATGTTGACCTTTTCTATTTAATTGACTTCTAAAATGCTGTAATAATAAATGAGTAGTTTGTTCATGACCATTCATTAAGCTTAAATGAACACATGTATTTTTTTTGAAAGTCATTGAAGTTTCATTCTTATCATGGCCTAACCCAATTAAATGGACACATATCAAGTAACGTCCATTGTAAGCTGCATAATGTAAAGAACTCCACCCATTTGAAGGATCTATATTCTCTAAGAGGTCAGGGAATCGTTTAAGCAACCTTTTGACAACCAGTAGATTTCCGTCTATTATTGATTGACGGAGCCGTATTTCAGGTTCCAACATCGTTATTGTATAATGAATGGAGTGATAGTTAACAATAAAACTTCAAAGTAAACGAATGAATAGCAAACTGAACGAATTTAAATGAGTTTAATAAATATTGACAAGGTTTATGGAGAAACAGATAAAAACCGTGAGAATGGTTCAGATTTTTTGGAAATTCAACCAATATTTCAAAAATAAATGATGAAATTCAATGAATAAATACGTTTGATAGCTCAACCCAACAAAATAGCTGATAAACAATAGAAAGATTCTGAAACAACTTTCTAATGAGTGAAAATTCATTTTCCACTTTTTTCAAGATATTTTTTAAGCTTTTCGCGTGCAACTGAAATCTCAGTCCATCTTACGCATAAAGTAACAATTATATGTATATGAGTTCTATCTATACATTTCAGTTCCAACCAAAGAAGCTGTAAACTGAGTCTTTGAAGTCTTTTGGATTATCTAAATAGATGTGATGTCCAGCGTTTTGTATCACTTTGTATTCTGCTGTCGCTTTTCCCGTTCTATTAATGGCACTAACAATTGTATCACCTGCCTCTTTACTCATCCAGTCATTATCACCATATAACCATAAACTATTAACATTCAAGTTCTCTGGGACCCTGCTCAACAATGGATATCTTGCTAGTGCACCTGGTGCTAATAACCTGGTTAGTGCATACTCACCACTACCTTTAGCAACAAATGTGTTATAACTATAAACATGTAATTTCATTAATTCAGATGCATTTCCAATATTACCAAACCGTCTAAATGACCATCTTGATGATAATTGGGGACCCCAAGGCCCAGCAGTTCTTAAAATACTAAACGGTGAGACGTTTTTCTCCCAGAGATAAACTAAATATTTTGGAAAATTTGGTATTCTTTTGACGTATCCATTTTCATCAGGAACGTGTAATGACGATGAAGTCTTGACATATTCATCTGTATTCTCATTATGGATACCAACCTCTTTTTCAATGTCTGGACCTTCTTTGAGATTATCATCCGTACTATTATCAGTTACATCATATATACTTTTTTCAACTCCAACAGGACTTATTAGAACCAATTTTGAAACATGTTGAGGGTATTTCAGAGTATATAAAGAACACAAGTAACCACCAAAAGAATGTCCAATCAAGTAAAATCTATCTATTTTCTTAACTTGTCTCCATTTTTCTATGCTTTCAATGAAGAAATTTTCAACTAATTGAACATCTTCTTTTGGTGTATTCTTAGAAGTCAGTTTCGGTAAAGAAGGCCTAGAAGATAATCCATAACCTAATAGATCTAGAGCATGGAGATCCACACCTGGTCTCTCTGTCAAACTTTCAAAGTTCTTGAAGAAGAATCCCAGGGCAGCACCGTAGCCATGAATTAAAACGACATGTTCGTTATCTTTAATTTCTGTATTTTTAATATTGAATTCGTGGACATTGTTCTGGTCGTCAATAGGAACGTTGTAAATTTTGGCAACTCTCTTACCATCAGATTGGGGGTAAAAGGGCAGTAAAGATAATATGTCTTCTTCTGCTTCTTGTAAAGACGATCTATTCCACCAGTGGCGAAATGAATCCTTATAAGAGTATTTTATAGTTCCGTCCTCATTTTTAGAGGGAAATTTAACATGTGTTGTAGCCATTTAAATAAAAGTATTTGAATGAATAACGAATTTGAGTAAAACTTGAATGATTTCAAAATGAGTTTACAGGAATAGTTGAAGAAGCTGAAAAGAAGAAATTTTACTTCTTTTTATATAAAAATGTATGGAATTTACGCGGAATTTACGCTTTTAAAAAGAAAACGTACACTAAATTATGGTTAAACTGACATTTAGAGACTTTAGATCTCATACATTTGACAGCATTCTTTCCGGCTATTAATGCTGATACTCCAAAGTATACAAAGAACTCTTTAACTGCATAACTTCCATTCAATTTGCTTGCAATTTCGAATGATTTTCAATTTTGTGACACTTTGTTTCCATAGCAACAAGATGTAAACAAAAACTCATCGCATTTTTTTCTTTTTGTTTTGATTTTAAATAAAAATTGTCAACAAAAAGCAAAAATAAAAAGTGTTAATTGATTTTAACAATAGAAATTTAAATAAAAACAGTTGGACTCAAGTGGCAAAAAAACAATTGAGCTGAAATTGAGATCTCATCTTTTAACATTCAGATCTATCATCTTTTGAAACCGATTTAATTACATCAAATTTCAAAAGAGATGACTGAACATCAACAACCTAATAACGGTGCCTCTGAAGACTTTGAAAAATGGATTCGTATGGCCACTGATAACAAGATAAATACAACCAATAGCTGGGATCTAGCGTTGATTGATTATTTTTATGATCTTTCCTTATTGAGAGATAAAGAAGGTATTAATTTCCAAAAGGCAAGTACAACTTTAGATGGATGTGTTAAGATTTACTCGTCAAGAGTTGATTCTGCTGCTGCTGAAACTGGGAAACTATTGAATGGACTAGCTTCAAGTAAGAATAGAGAGGATCTAGACATTGATGGAGAAGAAGAAGAAGAAGAAGCTGATGAAGATAATGTTGACCTTAACACTGTAACTAAAAAAAGAAAAACAAATTCTAATTCTAATAAGAACACGCTTGTGGATTTCAATACTATAAGGATAAAGAAATTAGATATGGAAGCTCGTGTAGATCCTTTATTCAAAAAAGTGTTGGCTGATTTTGATGAAGGTGGGTCAAAGTCATTGTTAGTTAATATGTTATTTGTTGATGAAAATCAGAAAATTATATTTGATACAACAGATGCCGGATCTGAGCCTATAAAGAAAAAAACGAGAAGGAATAGTATATTGGATGATCTAGATAACGGGGGTGAAAATATGGATTATGTTGAACACAGTTTTGCAGAAATGGATATTGATGAAGAAGAAGAAAATATTAATAATAATAATGATAACAATGTAATTAATAACGAATCCATATTAGATGAGGAATCAAAAGACATAGAAGTCAGTTCATTAGCAGAAAAGTTTTTTTCAGGTGTAAATTTTGAATCATTGAATATTTGTTCTTCAGTTAACGATTTGAAAGCAGTCATAAATTCACAATCAACAACAACATCACTTCTGGAGAATCTTGAACAATGCAGTTTTGAAAGATATTATACAGAAACTCAAAACTTTGATGCTGGTAATAATGATTATGAGTTTAATTTTTCATTTGATGGAGGATATGACGAAGATAACGCACAAATTGAAGATGACGCTAATAACTCAAAATATCCAGGTAATAAAAGTTCCATTTTCTTCAATGATGAAGATGATAGTGATCATTACGGTAATACAATAAGAGATCTTTTCAGCGAAGGGAAATCATTTTCGGTACTACATGAACAGCTTGAAGAAGAAGAAGAATTTCAAGGTGATCTAACTAATATACCTGATGAGGAATTGTTATCATATTTTGATCAAAACCTGAAACAGAATTGGGCAGGACCAGATCATTGGAAAGTTAGAAAATTGAAAGAAGTTTTGAAATTACAAACAAAACCTAATGCTGAAGATGGAAATAACGATAACAAAGACAATAATAATGATAAACCAAAGCAAAAGAAAATTCATGAAAGGCTCACAATTGATTTCTTATCTGATGAGTTTCCCGATGAAGAAGTAATATTTAAACAATCAAGTAACATAGAACTGCCCAAACAAGAACAAGAGTCTAACGATACGCATATTTTGCCAATTGATTTACATTATACAACAAGAAATTTTATTCATTTATTTCAAAAGGAAACTTTAATCAATTCATCATTCAAAAAAGTTAAACATTTAGATGATATTATTAATGAGTCATTATATGCTGAACTGAACCAAATTGATGCAAATGAAAATCTCAATAATCCAGATTTTTTCCATGACGATTGTGCAGATCAAGTATTTGGAGATGATTTCGGTTATGATAATGGCGACAATTTCATCACACAACCATATAGTCAAGCTTCTCAATTGAACAATAAACTTTCACAAAATTCAGGTGGTTTGAACTATTCAAGAGTTTCTAAAAAAGTTGATATTAAATTATTAAAAGATAATATTTGGGATACTTTAAATTTACAGTCAAGTACAAGAAAATCGGTAATTAACTCAAATCAATCAAATGAAACTGAAAATAATGTACCAGGTAATGAAACTTTCAAGTTTAGTGATATTGTTCATGATGTCACTGATAAATATGATCAAAACAGTAAAAAAGAGCTATCAACAAGTTTTTACTTTATTTGTTTACTACATTTAGCCAATGAAAATGGATTCACGATCGAGAATAATTCAGATAACTCAGATTTAATTATTAATTCTCTACAATAAACAATAAACCTCCTATAAGGACAATAAACATTTGAGCATGATAGCATGATTGAAATATTGTAAAAAAACTACGATTGATTATAAACTTAAAATAATAAATATTATAACAGAATTAAATAAATATAGAAAATGCAATTAGAACATCAACAATAAACCACAAAACTAAAATGAGAAAAAATAAATTACCATTCAGGAGTTTTTAAACCATATTTAGACTTTTTAGCACCTCTGATTGGCTTGATTAAATGAGAACCACCTTCTAAGAAGGAGAATCTATCTCTTCTCATAGCTTCATATTTATTAATATATTCTTCTTTTTGTAAAGTCAAACCAATATCATCAAGACCATTTATTAAACAATGTTTTCTGAATGGTTCAACATCAAAATGATCAACTAAGATTTCATCATTTGGACCTCTTATTTGTTGATTTGGTAAATCAATTGTCAATTTTTCGCCATTTTGTGCATGTTTATATAGTTTTTCTAGAATAACCTCTTGTGGTAATCTGATTGGTAAAAGGAAATTCTTAAATGAATTATTATAGAAGATATCACCAAATGAAGGGGCAATGATTGATTTGATACCGAAATCCTTTAATGCCCATGGTGCGTGTTCTCTTGAAGAACCACAACCAAAATTATCACCAGTGACTAATAGAATTTCAGCATGTCTGTATGGTTCAACGTTTAAAACGAAATCAGTTTCAACGTCTTTACCATCTTTACCTTTAACGAATCTTGATTCATAAAACAATCCATCTTTCAAACCTGTTCTTTTAATTGTTTTCAAAAATTGTTTTGGAATGATTGCATCAGTATCAATATTAGCTCTATCTAATGGTGCAGTAATTGAAGTTAAAGTAGTGAATGCATTTGATTGAGAACCGCCAGTAGTTGCAGGTTGTCCGTTAGAATCTTTGATTGGAGTTTCTTTAGCTTGATGTTCAGAAGGTGGGATATCTTTCAATTCATCATTTATTTCTTCTTCCTCAGTTTCACCTTCTTCTAAAGGTCTTTTTTCGTGTTCATAAATTGCTTTTTGTAATGCTTTATCTTCGGCTTCTTGTTCAATTGAGATTTTTGGAGCATCAGTTTCAAGGTATTCATATTCTCTAATATCAGTGAAATAACCAGTAATACCTGCAGCTGCAGCCATTGCGGGTGACATTAAATGAGTTCTTGATAAAGCACCTTGTCTACCTTCAAAATTTCTGTTTGAAGTAGAAGCACAACGTTCTTCAGGATCTAAAATATCTGGATTCATACCTAAACACATTGAACAACCAGCTTCTCTCCATTCAAAATCAGCAGCTTTGAAAACTTTATCTAAACCTTCCTTTTCAGCTTGTTTTTTAACCAATCCTGAACCTGGAACAACTAGACATCTTTTAACGTTGGCAGCTTTCTTTTTACCTTTAACGACTCTTGCAGCAGCTCTTAAATCTTCAATTCTTGCATTGGTACAAGAACCAATGAAAACTTTATCAATTGGGATTTCTTTGAATGGAACATTTGGCGTTAATCCCATATATTTCAAAGCTCTTTCCATACCTGATTTTTTGATTGGATCATCAATTTTAGAAGGATCTGGAACGGAACCAGTAATTGGAATAGCGTCTTGAGGTGAAGTACCCCAAGTGATAGTTGGAATGATATCTGAAGCTTTAATGATAATGTCTTGATCGAAATGAGCACCTTCATCAGTGTGTAAAGTTTTCCAATAAGCAACAGCTTTTTCCCATTCTTCTCCTTTTGGAGCTAATGGTCTACCTTTAATGTAATCAAAAGTAGTTTGATCTGGTTTAATCATACCAGCTCTTGCACCGGCTTCAATAGCCATGTTACAAATAGACATTCTTGCTTCCATTGATAAGTTTTCAATTGCAGTACCTGCAAATTCTAAAACTGAACCAGTACCACCAGCAGTACCAATAACACCAATGACATGTAAAACTAAATCTTTTGAAGTTATACCAGGTGACAAATCACCATCGATGAAAATTCTCATGTTTTTAGATTTTGTTTGAATGACCGTTTGAGTAGCTAAAACATGTTCAACTTCAGAGGTACCAATACCGAAAGCTAAAGCACCAAAGGCACCATGAGTTGAAGTATGTGAATCACCACAAACAACTGTAGTACCTGGTAAAGTGAAACCTTGTTCAGGACCAATGATGTGAACAATCCCTTGTCTATCATCTGTCATACCAAAGAAAGTGACATCAAAATCTTTAACGTTTTGTTCTAAAGTTTCAACTTGTAATCTTGAATCTTGTTGTTCAATGAAAGTTGCTGTTGAGACAAAATTAGCTCTTGATTCGGTTGGAATGTTATGATCAACAGTGGCTAGAGTACAATCGGTTCTTCTGACTTTTCTACCTGCATTGGTTAAACCCTCAAAAGCTTGTGGTGATGTGACTTCATGAACTAAATGTCTATCAATGTATAATAAATATGAGCCAGACTCATCTTTATGGACGATATGGTCTTCAAAGACTTTATCATACAAAGTTTTTGGTTGGTTAATCGGAATCGATGGCATAGCTTATATATAAGTAATTCCTTTAAAATGATTTGAAAGAAATGTAGAAAGAAATCAAATGAATCTTTATATGAAATCTTTTATATAAATTTGTAATCTCGACGGCTTGATGCTCCGGTTGCGGCAAGCGGTACCGGCAAGGTGAATCGGCCAATTAAAGTGCGAATATTTGTAAGGAGTATCCTGACCGGAGTGAGTCAGTAATGTCTGGTGTAGTTGATATGTTTGAGTGGAGACGATTTTATATTGACTTAAAAGAGTTGTGTGTCAATTCAAGGTAATGGAATACTTAGTTAAAGGGAATTGGAATATTTCAATCTCTGTATTAAATTGTACTACGAAACGGGCTAGAAAATAATGGAGAGAGAAACTTTCAAAAATGTGTCAAAAAGCTCCAGAGTCCACACAAAATTTTACATTTAAAAGTTGATGGAAAGTGAGTAATTATTAATGATAATGTGATTATTATGATTATACTATAATTGGATATGCTTGTACTATAATTGGATATGCTTGTCGTTCATTTCCATCATTCAATCATTTCATTTGTAGTTTAAATATCCCATTTTTCTCAATCTTATCAAAAATTTCATTAATTTCAGCCAGTTCCTTCTCTTGTTCTTCTAATGTCAAATCCTCAAATCTAGGTAACGATTTTTTGCTTTCAACATTTGATGATATGACTGCGTTTGTAATGATTTTATTGAATCCATTTAGTGATGGACTTGATTTATCAGATAACTTGTTTAATGAATCATGATTTAAGTTTGAAGTATTCTCATTGTTTAAATGAGACTTTAATTGGTTTAAAACAGCAAAAAAATTTGGATCAAGTAACGTTAATGCTTCTAAATCACCTAGATTCAAATTATCTTTGATATAACGTTTATTTTCATCTTTTGTTGAATCAATATTGATTGAAATTTGTAACGTTAATAAAGAGTTAGTCAAAACGGTAAGTTTCGTGATTATTTTTGGATTAGATGACATTTTATTAAGGTAGAAAACTTGATTTTTAACAAATTGATGGGTATTAATCATATAGGTACTTGACAACTTTTGATCAATTGTGATTAAAACATTGCCAAAGTGTTGTAAAATCTCATCATAAACGGTTTCGTTGTTTTTCGAGTAGAGCAGTTGAAATTTATTAAATGATAAGATATAACTTGATTCTAAACCTGACGTATCATTAACTTGATGGATGTAAGAGTATAAGAGTTTTAGAACTTCAACTATTAACATATTTAGATTTTCTGACTCCGGTGTTGATGATGTTATATAGTTCAGTAATTTCTGTGAGATTATTGTGATTAAATCTTTTAAATTGCTAATTGTAGACAAATTGTGAGTTAATAGGAAGACTAGTCTGAAAACCGGTAAATGATCCTTATACAGACATTCATCAAGATTGTTCAAAATGGTTTTCAAGGAAGGTATCAAATCGTTATAGCTTTTCAGTAATGCCACTTTTTTGGAACTTCTTAAACTTTCATTTATTAGTAGAATGTTTGCAATTGTTCTGATACAGATCAGTTGATTCTTTAAATCATTCACTTTTAGATATATTTCATTCATCAAAATTAGAAACTCTGATTCATCGAACGCATCAAGAAATGAAGTATCTAGTGCCTTTGCACTTAGCTCAGTAAACAATTCATCTGGAACTTGTTGTTGGTCTGATATCATAGTACGGATTTGAGTTATCAGTGAATATCTAGACATTATTCAAGAGTGTATTCGTGATAATCTGATGTAGGTTCTTGTGATGCAAGTAACGCAACTATTAATGAGTAAATAAAGCTTTGAAATCGGTTCAAACTCAAGCTAATCGCTTATTCTAAAATCTTCTTTCCAACTGTTCTTAATTGAATGGATTGGCTGATAAATTGAATGATTGAAGACACAGAATTGAATAAAATTATGAAGCAATAAAAAATTTTCCAAAAATAAATGTATACACAAAACTCCCCAGAAAAAAAAAGATGATCCTTAAACATTTTATTATTCTTCAGAAAGAACAAAATGTTCAGATCAAATAAATCCATCTCATTCAAAGGACTTCAACTCTTTAGATCACATCATATTGACGGAATCCACAGAAACACAAAGATAAACAACCAAAAGATCAAATTCTCATTCAACGATTCAAGTAAAGTCGATGAAATACTTTCAAAATACCCTCCACAGTACAAAAAAGCTGCAATCATGCCTTTACTAAACCTTGGTCAAATTCAACATGGGTTTTGCTCCATTGGTGTTATGGATGAAGTAGCCAGAGTCGTGGAAGTACCACCAATGAGAGTTTATGAAGTTGCTTCGTTTTATACGATGTTCAAAAGAGAACCAATTGGGAAAGTTCACGTTGGGATTTGTACTAATATATCTTGTCAACTGAGAGATGCTGATGAAGTTTACAAATCTGCTAAACAGTATATGAAAGAGAAGAATAATGATGGGTTTTACTCGTTAGAAGAATTGGAATGTTCAGGTGCTTGTACTAATGCTCCAGTGGCTGAAATCAATAACATTTATTACGAAGATTTAGATAAACATTCTATAATCAAAGTGCTTGATGACCTCAGACAAGGAAAAGGTAAACCTGGTCCATTTGGTGGAAAAAGAAAGTCTTGTGAACCTGAAGGTGATAGAAAAACATTGTTTGCAGATGAAGCATTTGATGTTAGAACTGTAACAAGAACAGATATCTGATTTCGAGTCTCTTATTTATTTTTAATTATCCTTTACTTTTTATTTATTTATTTATTACTATTTATTATTATTATTTATTCAATGGTATTATCATTACTATTCATTACTATTTGATATCAATATACAAAATCAGTTCAAGTCTATTCAACAATTTTAACGACCAAATTTCTTTAATTCCACATATCTAGCAAATGGATAAACAATTCCACTGAACCCCATAGATAACCACATACCAATATCTCCACCATTATTACCAATTTTTTTAGCAATTGGTCCAATGTAGTAAACTTGTGACATACCAATAACTGCACCTGCAACACCAACTAAAAATGCAAACATTGAAGCGTAACCATGAGTTAAAACTTCATAATCATTCCATGAATCCCAATTATAATTTTGTCTTTTACTTCTTAAACCTAATGGAATTTTATTCAAGATATTTGAATTTGAATTAGAACTTGATTCTTTGGAAATACCTTCTGGGAACTCCTTTTGGTATAAATTTAAGAAATAAGATCTGAATATGATATTTTCCTCTAACAACATAATGAAATACATTGAAATCCAATAACCAATCATTGGTAAGAAATTACCTAAAATAGTACTGAATTCGTTTCTACCAACCAGTGCACAAACTAAATAGACTGCTGTGATGATAATAGCCCAAACCCATCTTGGAATCCTAGCTAACCAAATACCAGTTAATTGGATTGCAAATGCTGCAGAATAAGTATTAATGATATTATTAGCAATTAAACTCAATAATAAAACAATTGCACAAAATTTACCAAATCCATTCCATCTTGCAAAACCTTCAACTAATAAACCTCCCATGCCAAATTTGGAATCAGCTAAAGCATACGATTCATCAGACATTGCTAAAGAACTTAGAATTGAACCTAAAACGGCAACAAATGTAGTTGGAATACCAATACCTAAAAAAGTCAATAAGAAAACTTGATAGGATGGAGTGGTTTCAGGAAATAAAATATAATAATCTGCTGTAATCGTACCCCAAGTTGCAGTTAAAGAATAACATAAACCAAAGAATGATAAAATATCACCAGTTAAAGTCTTTGAATCAATGTTGGTGTTTGTGAATTCATTCAATAAATAAAATTTATTCGATGAACAAATATATAATAACGTGAATGAAATCATAACTGGAATTGAAATATATTTTTCAACTCTTAATAGTTGTTTAATACCAAAAATTGAAACAAAGAAACTTGAAAGTGCAACAATCAATATACCAATAGGTAATGGAACTTTTTCATTTGAAACACTTGATAATATTTGCCCACCAACAACACAGTTAACAATACTCCAACCTAAGACACCAATACAACCAATCATGGCAACAAATTTAACAAACCACCAACCAAATAAATATCTGGCTGTGACCATTTGTCTACAACCTGATTTAGGACCCATAGTTGCACAATAAGCAGCGATACCACATCCGATTAATTGAGCAGTTAAACCATATTTCATAGATTCCTTGAATGTTAATGCAAATACAGTTGATGATAAAGTGAATGTTGACATAGATGATAACCCACCAGATGCAGCAATCCAAAATCCAATAACTGATAAAAAGATTTTAGCTTTATTTTGAGCTCTTTCATATGGTTGGATTCTCTCAATACCTCTAGTTTCAACACCTAAGTTATCTAACTTCTGAGACCATTTTTGGAAGAATTTCCATGGAGTGATCTTATTTGTAGAGACTGTCTCTTCCACCTTTTCATTGTAGATATCCTTCATTTTCAAAATGTTTTGATTCTATGATTGTAAAATGAAGGAGTAAAGAGCAACGATTAGTGGGATTTAAGTTCTCTTTTATAAGGACAGATCGAAAACGATTGAAAAGATTAGAGAAGTCTTAGTAGAGAAGTCGAGGCCGAGTCAAATTATCTCAACTAGAATGACTCAATGTTTTGACTCCTTTTTAGAATGTGACTTCTTTCCGAAATGAACGCGTCTTTCCAGATTCGAACTTCCGCCAAAGCCATTCCCACATCTGGAAATATTTGCTCAGTTTTTTTCCAAACATAAAGTATAGTGAAGCAAATATCCATACAAAAAAAAAATTGTAAGTGATGTGTTTACTATTGATATTGATCAGGTATATTGTTATTCAATTTATTTATTTCTATTATTCTTTCAATTTTTACGTTTGTTTATTCTCAAATTTGTCCTCACCAAAGAGACACGCAAATGCAAATATCATTCCTAATACATCAACATTCTTAAGTACATATAATATAGCACATATAATATAGAAACCATACACTGAATAGTCATGATTCTAGTGGATGGCGAGAAATACGCCTGTGTGCAGTGTATAAGGGGACACAGATCATCCACTTGTAAACACTCTCAAAGACCTTTGGTTCAAGTTAGAAGTCGTGGTAGACCTTCATTAAGTCAAACTCATAGAATAGCAGTCACTGAATCTGAAATTGTAATGTCTAGAGACCAAGTTAATATAGCAGATTCATCAGATTCAAATAAAAAGGAACCTTCAGTTAAAGAATCAAAAACACTCACAAAATCGTGTTGTTCAACAAAAGCTAAAGAAACAGACACAGCAAAACGTCATGAACCCATTGCCAAAAAATCATGTTGTTCATCTCAGCCAGTAACACGCATCAAAAAGGCTACAAATCAAGCATCAACTTGTAAATGTTCAACATCACTATCTTGTAAATGTTCAACTAATGGGGTCATTTTATTAAAGGCATCCAAAAGACAATTCGTTGATGTTGTTAATGGTAATTTGGATTTCGTTGGTCCATATAAAGATTTCTCAACTAATAGTTTCAAATTATCAAACAGTTCGACTAAAAAACTGAAAAGCATGCAATCTGAGTCAGAAAGTTCACATTCAAGATTAAAAGCGATCAAAACTTTAAAAGTGAATGAAGTCGTATTTGATAATAATAAAATAAATCATCATTCTTTGTCATATCATCCAAATATAAATATAAATCACTCAAGCCAATACAATATCAATAACTACGATCACAATAATAATGGATTTGGAAATGTGCTAAACGGGTTTTATAAAATCGAATCAACACAAACCCCAGCACAAACTAGCATACAGTATAACGACAATAACAGCAATAACGCAAACTTGCTAACACAATATCAACAACGAGATGAACATATCATGTCCTTTCCAAACAATACATCAAGACAAGAGATACCTCACGAGCCATTAGCCTTTGATGTGTTTCTTGGAGAAGGTTGTGCTGATGAATGTAATTGTGGCCAAACATGTGCCTGTCCAGGTTGTTTAATTCATAGAACTAATGAAGAATTAAGAGAGTATGGAATTTTAGACTCATCAACGAATGGATCAACTCCAACTGATTTCAAATATGATAAAGGTGTTGTATCAAATGGAGTTACTTCACCAAGAAGCTACGATCAAAATATCACCAATACTAATCCAATAAAATCTGAAAATTACCAAAGGGAACCATCACCCGAAGTAACTACACCAAACGGAACTTTGAATCTACGTGCTGATCAGCTACTTAACTTTGAAACAATTGATGAATTACTTATACAGGAGATGTTGGAAGATGATTGTTGTTGTCCTGAAGATGAATGCAGATGTTACAATTGCTTACAGCATGGAATTTCCAATGGAATCAGATTAAAAGACGGTGTTAAAGTCTTTGAAATGAATGATTTATTCGATGTGGCTCCAAGTGTAAGTGATGATGGTTTATCACAAGACAGTGATTTAAATGGTCATGAATGTGGTTGTTCTCCTGAAGAATGTGAATGTTATAATTGTCCACAACATGGAATCTACAACGGAGTGAGAGTGACTAATAAGATCGTAACATGAACAATGGGGTTTATAGAAATATATAAGTACATAGAAATAGTTTGTATGGGAAATTTTAAAGTAATTAAACCCGAGATTTACTAGTATTTGTTTATCGCCACTATAAAGGTAAACACATTTAAATTTAACATCCATTCTCCATACTTGAAAAACCAAACTCATATCTGATGGCTGATTCTGAATTGTCACTGATCAATAAAGTGGAGCTACGTATTGCATTAGCAGATACCGATGCGAAACTACAGTCCTCATTAGACGTGTATTTAGCGCCATTACTATTAAAACTAGCTTCACAACATGCAAATGTTCGTCAACAGCTCTTGAAATTCATTCAGAATATAATACCAAGAATCAATAGTGCTAAATCATTGGAATTACCAGTGTTGAAATTGCTTCAACAGGCTAAAAATCCTCAAGTTCCAGAAGATTCTTCTGATCCATCTTCAGTCCAACTGTACTCTTTATTATTCGTTTCTAAAGGTATTGATAGATTAGACACTATCAAAAGAAAACAATTGATTCCTGAAGTCCTGGATGGAATTCACAAATTTACAGGAAGTGTTGGAGCTAGATTATTTCATGTTTTCACTAAACTATTAAAGGATTGGAGGACTCCAGATCGTGGATCTGATGAGTTTCAGACATTGAAATCTGAACTATTAATCAAAGATGAAGATGAATCTTATATCATTGATAAATTTGAGAAATTATTTTTGTTGGTTCCAGTCATCAATAATGATGGTGTTATCCCAAGAGGTTACACATGTCCTGGATTAACTGCACCTGATATTAGTTTCTTAACCTATGATGCTGGTGTTTCTTATAAGAAAAATGACTTATCTGCTGTTAAAATTGATATTTCTTCATTTTTCTCATTACTGGATAATGAAAAGATTTACACATTGTTGTTGATTGGTTCAATTGATTCAACTGATAAAGTGTCCAATACCTCAGCAAGTTTACTACGTAAGATCGCAACACCTCATGAAAATGAAAGAATAGTCAATCGCTTGATCTCATTATTTACTGGTGATAAAGATGCTCCAAGAGCTCCTGTGAAACCTGAATTACAACAAAGGTTTTTAACAGTTTTAATAGGCAGTAAAGTTGCCACTAAATCTCCATTGATTCCAATCATTACATCAATTGGATTGAATTCTTCAAGGTTTCCTAAACTAAAATCTGCAACTATACAGTTCATTCAATGGGCTGCAAGAACTGATGCTAAAGCTTTGGTATCAACTGATTATTCAGTTAGTATTGCAGCACAACTAAGAAGTAACTTACATTCTGAAGGTTGGCCTACATTCCAAGTTGTCCAAGGTACAAATTATCAATCTGAAATAAATCAAAGAAGATTAGAATATGAAGCATTATCAGACATTCTGAAAAATGATCCAAGCTTATTGAACGATTTATCTTTCATTGAATTTTTATTTGATTCATTAGTTGGTGATGTTTTTGAAGTTAGATCAGCTATTCAAGAGGCTTTAGGTGGGTTGATTACTCACTTACCAGAACTACCAGAAAATATTAAACCAGAGTTGAAAAAGCTATTAACCAAATACTTACAAAATGATGATTTTGCTAAAGGAGACAAAGATTCAATTCATGCTGTCAGGTACACCGCTTTAAAATTTGTTAATGCTGCTTTCCCATTCAATGATGCTTATGCTAGATTTTTAAATATCTTAGGTACATCTACGTTGAACAGATCAGATGTTATTGAAGAAGCTCAAAAGGGGCTACATCCTCATTGGTTTAATATTTTAGTTTCTTCAAACACTAAAGAATTCAAATCGACTTCAGAACTATTAGGTGAAGGTAATGTTATTGAATTTCCAAGTTTCTCGTCAATGGTTGATATTTTATTAGAATTCATGGAATATTGTAAAGATAGAAGTAATGCAACTTTGAGAACATCGTTAACCACTGGAGTTGAATTCATTTTGAGAACTTTAGTGACTGAATCCATTAAGGATAATAATACAGTCGTTGTTCAAGACAGTGAATGGATTACAAGATTAGAAAAAGGTTTAGAATTTAATTCAATAGTTATTGAACTAACCAAAAATCATTTAAAAGGTCTTTCAAAATTAGATGAATTTCTAAAAATATTGTTAAATGAATTTACGTTAAACGGCAAGGGACCAGCTATTTCCAAATCTTCAAATAATGCTATATTCGGAAAAATCTTCACTAAATTGGTTTCTTTATCTTCATCAAACTCAATTCAAAACTTAATTCCAGACCTTCCTAAATTAGTCACCTTAATCGAAAACAGTAACACCTCAAGAGATGAAACTATTCAATATGCTGCTAATTCAATTGGTATCATTGCGTCACATCCATATTATCCAGGTGAACTAATCAATGGAATTTTCATGAATTTCTTAAATTCTATCACATCTACAGAATCCAAACAAGTTGCTAGTAATGGGAAAATAGTAACATTAAGCTATTTAGCATCAAGATTGATTTACCGCCATCGAGAAGATGTTATTTCATCTGAAACTTTAAACAAATTATACACCTCATTAGTTGAGTCATTAAAATCGAATAATTTGAAACAGAGTGAAGCTGCTGTTGTTGGGATCCAAGAATTAGCCAAATTTGGTGGTTTTGGACCAGAATTTTCAAATACCGTTACGAACTCGTTTAAAAAAGATATTTTTGAAGCTTTGAAAGCAAAAGTTAAAAAACTAGATGAAAGATCAATCCTTACATTAGCGCTTATATCTTTATCTGAAGAAGAATCAATAGGTGAAGAATTTACAGATTATGAATCTGCCATTTATGAAACTTATAATACTAAACAAGTTGAAACTTTATTCACTTCAGGGGAAGCGTTTTCTATTTTAGCGACTGGCTGGAATTCAAAATTCTTGAAACAAGCTATTGATATCCAAGAAAATGACTATGCAATTCGTGTTGCTTCAAGAAGTGCAAGATCGTCATTCATTTTAGATCAAGTCTTGAAAGCTTCATCAAACACAAAACCAGCGTTACGTAAAGCTGGTTGTATTTGGTTATTATCATTAGTTCAATATTGTGGTGAATCACAATTTATAATTGAGAATTCCAGTTTGATTCATGTTACGTTCATGAAATTTTTAGCTGACAGAGATGAATTAGTTCAAGAAGGTGCAGCAAGAGGTTTAAGTTTAATCTATAATTTAGGTGATTCTGATTTGAAAGAAACTTTAGTCAAATCTTTATTGAAATCATTTACTGACTCAACTGCTTCTTCAAAATTATCATCAGGAACTATTGATGAAGAAACTCAATTATTTGAGCCTGGTGTTTTGAAAACAGATGATGGTTCAATTTCAACATATAAAGATATTTTAAATCTTGCTTCAGAAGTTGGGGATCCCTCATTAGTTTACAAGTTCATGTCTTTAGCTAAATCATCAGCTTTATGGTCTTCAAGAAAAGGTATCGCTTTTGGTTTAGGTAATATTCTATCGAAGTCAAGCTTGGATAAATTATTATTCCAAAATTCTTCATTATCAAACAGATTAATTCCAAAACTATTTAGATATAGATATGATCCAAATCCATCCGTTGCAAGATCAATGAACGATATCTGGTCTACGATTGTTCAAGATTCTTCAAGAACTCTAGATAAGTATCATGAACAAATTTTGAAAGAATTATTAACTGGTATGGGTAATAAGGAATGGAGAGTCAGAGAAGCAAGTACCGTTGGTTTAACAGATTTTTTGCAGATTTTACAAATAGAAAAATATAAAGATCAAATGGAAGAAATTTGGACCATGGGATTTAGAGCAATTGATGATATTAAAGAAAGTGTTAGAAAGGCCGGTAGTTCATTGACAAGAAGTTTATCACAAGGTTTGGTTAACAGCATTAATGTTGAATCAGGATCATCTGAAACTCGAGCTAAGGAAGTTTTAACTCAATTAATTCCATTTTTGTTAGGAAATAAAGGTATTTTGAGTGATGCTGAAGATGTTAGAAATTTTGCACGAGAAACAATTTTAAATCTTGTTAAGAGATCAGGAAAGGCAATCAAACCGTTCATTGCAGAATTAATTGACCAATTCATTTTATTGATGTCAACTTTAGAACCACAAATTATTAATTATTTGGCTTTAAATGCAGATAAATATAAACTAAAACATGATGATATTGACGCTAAAAGAATACAAAGTATTGGTTCATCACCAATGATGAATGCATTAGAAAAATTAATAGGTTTGATTGATGATACAATTGTTCAAGATGTCATTAATAAGCTTCAATGGTCGGTTAAGAAATCTGTTGGACTACCTTCAAAAGCAGCTGCATCTAGAGTTATTGTTACTCTAGTTGTGAGACACCTACAATTAATCAAACCATATGGGGAACAATTATTAACCATATGTACATCACAATTAAAGGATAGAAATAATACAGTTTCATCTTCTTTTGCCACAGCGGCAGGTTATGCTTGTCGCATTTGTGAAATTGATTCAGTTATCAAATATTCCAAAAAAATAGAAAAAATGTATTTTGAATCAGAAGATGAAAAAATTCGGCTGATTGCAAGTGTCGCATCTGAATCAGTTTCAAAATATTCAGGTGATAGATTCGCGTCTGTTGGTGCTGCTTTCTTACCGTTATCTTTCATTGGCAAAAATGATCCAATTAAAGAAGTAGCTAATAATTTTAATAATGAATGGTCGGAAAACACCTCTGGTAATGGTGCAATTAAATTGTATATCCATGAAATTTGTGACTTGGTTAAAAGATATATTAACTCTCAACAGTTCTTGATAAGACAGGTTGTTGCCAAAAGTATTGCTAAAGCATGTAATGTTATTGATAGTAGTTCAATTAGTGAACAGGTTTCAGAGGATTTATTCAAAATCTTAATTGATGCATCTCAAGGAAGATCATGGTCAGGTAAAGAAGATGTTTTAGCTGCTTTGGTTTCATTATCAATCAACTCTAAGAAGTATATTATCTCAAAACCTGAATTATTAACAAAGATTGATCAGATTGTTTTAATGGAAGCTAAAAGAAAAAATAAAGAATATCAAAAACATGCAATAGTTTCATTAAGCGCTTTCATCAATCAATTTCCTAATCCTGAATTATATGATTCTGAATTAGATATTTTTGAAAATATCTTATCAGAGGATTATTATGAGAGTGAAGATGAAGATGAAGAAGCAAATGAAAAAAGTTCTAAGCAAAAGGAAAAAACGGTTAACATAATAGCAACTAAAAAAAATTTAAATAGAGAAGCTGAAAGAATTAGTGCAATTTCCAGCTTGACTGGCTCATTTCAAGTTTATCCCGATGGAACGTATCATAAGGAGATCTTACAGTTTATTTTGAGATCACTAATGAAGACTTTTCAACCTATTGTTTATATTCCAACTTGGAGATCACAAATATCAATTATCGATGGTTTAACCAAAGTATCCAAAGTTTTATCCAAAGCTAATGAAGTTGATAATGCAACCATTAATGAACTAATCGGATTTTATAAATCTATAATCAAGCAAAACACAAAACATGAGGATGTTGAAAATGTCAAAGTTCAAACCGTTAGGGTTGGTAAATCATTGATTGACTTGAAGTCAGATAAATTAACAGATGTTGTCACGACAGAGTTAGTCAAATTCAAAGAGAGAGAGAAATCTACTATTGTTTTAAAAGAAATATCAAATGCTCTACTATCTTGATTTCTACAGTCCAACCTTAGAAGATCATCCAGATATAAAAAAAACTTTTAGATCTATATAAAAAAATGCTCAAAAAAAGAATCCAAAGAAAAAACGTATCTTATTGAAAAAAAATGAGGTAGCAATTTATATAAAAACACTGGATTCAATAAACAAAAATAATCATTTCTCATGATAGAGTGAAAATGTAATCAAATGTTTTCTCAGTAACATAAAGTTTATTGACCACCTCTCAATCTTAAGACTAAATGAAGGGTGGATTCTTTTTGAATATTGTAGTCAGATAAAGTTCTACCATCTTCTAGTTGCTTACCAGCAAAGATTAATCTTTGTTGATCAGGTGGGATACCTTCTTTGTCTTGGATCTTTGATTTGACATTATCGATAGTATCAGAAGATTCAACCTCTAATGTGATGGTCTTACCAGTTAAAGTTTTGACGAAGATTTGCATACCACCTCTTAATCTCAAGACTAAATGTAAAGTGGATTCCTTTTGAATATTGTAATCAGATAAAGTTCTACCATCTTCTAATTGTTTACCAGCAAAAATCAATCTTTGCTGGTCTGGTGGGATACCTTCTTTATCTTGAATTTTAGATTTGACATTATCGATAGTATCAGAAGATTCAACTTCTAAGGTGATGGTCTTACCAGTTAAAGTTTTGACGAAGATTTGCATACCACCTCTTAATCTCAAGACTAAATGTAAAGTGGATTCCTTTTGAATATTGTAATCAGATAAAGTTCTACCATCTTCTAATTGTTTACCAGCAAAAATCAATCTTTGCTGGTCTGGTGGGATACCTTCTTTGTCTTGGATCTTTGATTTGACATTATCGATGGTATCAGATGATTCAACCTCTAAGGTGATGGTTTTACCAGTTAGAGTTTTGACGAAGATTTGCATACCACCTCTCAATCTTAAAACCAAGTGTAAAGTGGATTCCTTTTGAATATTGTAATCAGATAAAGTTCTACCGTCTTCTAGTTGCTTACCAGCAAAGATTAATCTTTGTTGATCAGGTGGAATACCTTCCTTGTCTTGGATCTTTGACTTAACATTGTCGATAGTATCGGATGATTCGACCTGTGTGGTTCTGTTAGTAAATTTGCCCCTGAAAAAACAAAACGTGTACAACTCCAATCCTAGATCATTAAACGAGCTCAGACATCACATCAGTGTCAATCAGCCACTCGATATACCATAAAATTTGATAGGTCTGAAAAAACTGGATAACTGAATATGTTTATATCCTATCAGTTCATTCCTGATAAGCGGTAAAACTGTCACAAAAGTGACACAAACAACAGGGAACCTGGGAAAGGAATTGACTGAATCTAACAAAGTGGATACATACTTCTAGAGTGATGGTTTTACCGGTAAGAGTTTTAACGAAGATTTGCATTGTTTTGAGTAGCTTTTTGTTCTTTGATGGAAGATTAGTGGGAAATAATTGTAAAAGTGGCAAATTCTCTCCTTTTATACTTTTGGGAATCTCCTCAAAAGAGAAGAATTTCTTTTTTCTTTTTGCGCTTATTACGTAATTTACATATTGAATATTGAATATAATATTGAATATATTGATGCATAAAGTTGTTATTAGTTATTAGTTATTGGGTGTATGGTGTATATACTGATGATGACACATTGAGTTGTGTCAAAAAATGTAATTCAAATGAATTATTCTTCTGCAATATTGGCAAGAATTTTATTGACCTCTTGATCTTGGAATTTTCTATGAGTATTATTATTATAGCTATTATTAAACCCATATTCCAATGCATTGTTGCTACTTCTAGTAATTTCCAATGATTTAGTTCCTCTTGAGAATTGTAGAGGTAAAGTATCTGTCATCAATTGTGAGTCATTAACATTTTCGTTATTTCTTGAGATGTCCAACGATGAACCTCTACCCAACGAAGGATTCTTCATTTGATTTCTAAATAAATGGAAATTAGATCGTTTTTCATTCAATGTATCACTGTTATTGAGTATTTTCAAAATTGTTTTAGATTTTAGCCTAATCTTTTGTGATATTTCTTGATTGTTTTTGACAACATATTCTTTTAAAGTTGAGATTAAGTACTTATTCTTTCTCATCCAATCAACAAACTCTAGAGATCCAACTAATAAGACATATTCAATCACCGTGAGGCATTTCAGTAAGTGTCTCCATGAATTATCTTGAATTCTTCTCTTAATAACGCTTATAACCACTTGATTTGAGTCTGGAGATAAGGTTAAAATAGCAACTTCGTTCAGTTGTCTAGTAGAAGGACCAAATGAATCGTTACTGGTGGCACTTTTGATCACCATCTCAGCCGGGGTTGAGTTTATGTTCCTTATTTTTCGTATTAGTCTTCTGGACATATTTATGTACTCACTGTATGGTAATTCAGGAAACTGAGTTGAGAGTTTAACGAGGCCAGATGGATTCAAAAAGAGCTAAGTAGATCAAGGTAATTAAACAGACGTTCGTATATAGATATAGCAACCCCGGCGTTACAAAGCAGTCGAGTCTTCTACACAATTTTTGGTCTCACAAATTTTCAATTCCTGTCAAGAAACCCCAAAATTCGCGTTTAAAGCCAAGAATAATTGTCTTTTATTGTATAAAGATAAACACTTAAGTCCATGGCACATGTATCTTAATCTATATTAGGTATACATTGATCCCATATATTGTCACCCTGTCTAGTATCTACATCACCCATTGGACTTTGATAATCCATTTATTCTATAATACAATTCTAGCAACTTCTGAATTTGCTTTCAACCCTAACAGCTCTACTTTATTGACTTCAGAATCATTAACCACAACAAGATCCACCAAATTCTTGAAATTCAATTCATTCTTCAACGTCCAGCTTTTAGTAGACTTATTATATTGAATGATTTCTAAATTGGATTTTTTATCAAGGGCAAAAATCAATTGTGATGATTTTTCAAATGAGATTTTCACGATATCTTCATTTGTACTTATTTTGAATGATGTATTCTTTCTTAAATCCCAAATTTCGAACCTTTTACCCTTATATGACGCAAATAACCAATAACCATTATTACCGAATTTCAAATCCAATATTGATTCATTGATGTCTGAGTTAAAAGCACTAACAATCTGGCCACTTCTAATATCGACGATTGAGATTTCACCTTTTGAATCACCAATAGCAACTAATGCACCATCTAAATGAATATCAGCAACTATCACAGTGTTTTGTGAAATTTTGTTATTAAATAATACGGATTTTTCATCAATATTAATTATTGATAATAAACCGGATTCATCAATTGTTATAATTAAATTTGATAAGGATGGATGTTGTAAAATTGATTTGATCAAAGATTTATGATTTGTGTTTAATGCTATTTTGTTCAATTTAACTTCACCTTTGGAAGTACCTATAACATATTCATCTTCTCTTATTGATAATATTGATGTGATGTCCTTTGATGCAGGTAAGGCATCAATTTTGATTAATTTACTAGATTCAATGTTGAACATGGAGCTTTTACCAGTCTTTCCGGTTAATAGTATATTAGAATGAGTGAGATTAAATGCAATCAATGAATCGTACGGTTTCACGACTTTAGTTTCTTTGAATGACTCAAAAATGTGATTTAATTCAACATTAACTTTGTTCTTTTGTTGTTTGTGCAACGCAAATAAGTCTTGATTAGCTTTTGTGATGAGATCTGAGATCTCTTGTGGTAACTTATGATCAATTACTTGAACATCTTGAACCTTTGTCTTACTGTTTTCAATCGAATTACCAGCAATACTCAATGTTAATTCTTCCAATGCTTTTCTCGCCTCATCACGTTCTTCTAATAATCTAGCAGCAACTCTAGTTGCAGCATCATGATGGTATAAAGCGGTACTTAGTTTCTTTCTTGTGTCATCTAATGTTTTTCTTAGACTGAACATTTCTAAGGCCATTGAGTCGTATTCGTTTTGTAATGAGCTTAGTAACTGAGGAATAGAGTTCAATTGTCGAGGTGGTGTAATAGTTTGAATTTGTTTGACTGGTATTAAGTCCTCCGAAGTCATTGGTTCGTTATTTATTGGATCTTTACCATGTTGTTCAATGTATTGTATGATTAAGTCATTCTCGAATATACTCCCAGATTTGACAGAAATTACCGGTTTTTTCGGTGGATTTCCACTGACTGTGGTATATTTGTTAGTCAATACTGAGCACAAGTAAGAAATAGTGGAAATACTCACTGGAACAAAACATAATTGTATCGTTAATCTTTCCAGTATACACTTGTAACTAAGGTAAACATTTTTTCATTTTTCCTGAATCGAGTCTCGAAAATTTCCTAATTCGATCAGATTGATACAAAAAAAACTGCCTCTCTGTTTATATGATGAAATGTTTGAGATTTTGACTTGAAAGATCCACTTATTCAGAGATGCCAGTCTACCCAAACGATGAATCACTGGGGCTGATAAGTCGAAACCACGACAATTTGAAAGGCGAAAAGAGTTACAATTATGATAAAGAAGAATATGATGAGAAGTTTTTCAAGGACACCAATTCAAAAGATGAACTAATCGATAAATTATATAGAAAGATAGCTATTTCATTTGATTTGTTTTATTCATTTCTACCAGTTTTTATCATCATTTATACATTGCAAATCTACACTCGACAAAATTCAATTGATGAAACATCACTTTATCGTCCTGATTTCACTTCATTAGATGATATTGATATGAATGTTCAATTTTATGATTTGAAAGATTTTGAATCAAGTGCCACCGGTTGGGAAAACCAGGAACGTATTTTATTCTTAGTTCCTTTAAGAGATGCATCAAATCATTTACCTTTATTTTTTTCACATCTAACAAACATGACATATCCTCATCATTTAATTGATATTTCATTTTTAATTTCAGACACTTCTGATTCAACAGTTCCAGATTTGAAAAAATTCTTACATGATTATCAAAACCGTGCTAATGAAATTGATAAGTTTGGTAATATTGATATTTATGAAAAAGATTTTGGTCAAATTGTTGGACAAAGTTTTTCAGATCGTCATGGATTTCAAGCTCAAGGTCCAAGACGTAAAAAAATGGCCATTGCAAGAAATTGGTTATTATCAACTGCAATTAAACCATATCATTCATGGGTTTATTGGAGAGATATTGACGTTGAAACTTGTCCCTCTACAATCTTAGAAGATTTAATGCATCATAATAAAGATGTTATTGTTCCTAATATATGGAGGCCATTACCTGACTGGTTAGGAGGTGAACAGGCTTATGATCTAAATTCATGGCAAGAAAGTGAAGGTGGGATTGAATTAGCTGATAGATTAGATGAAGATGCAGTAATTGTGGAAGGATATGCAGAATATGCTACTTGGAGACCACATTTAGCATATTTAAGAGATCCTTATGGAGATCCAGAAGTTGAAATTGAATTAGATGGAATTGGAGGTGTTTCTATTTTATCCAAGGCTAAAGTTTTCAAACATGGAGGTATGTTTCCTGCTTTTTCATATAAGAAACATGCAGAAACTGAAGCATTTGGTAAATTATGTAAATCGATGGGATTTGATGTGATTGGATTACCACATTATGTTATTTGGCATATTTATGAACCATCAACAGATGATTTAAAACATATGGAATGGTTGGCTAATGAAGAGATTAGACAAAAGGAGAATCTTAAGAATAGAGTAGTTTTTGAAAAAGCATGGGAATCAGTGTTTAAAGACGTTAATGAAGCATGGGAACAAGAGAAGTATAATATATTTAAGAATAATGATTTGAGTTCATTGGGATTAGGAAAAGCTTCATGGGATGATCTTGATGAATTTTTAGTTGAAGTTGATGAGGATGAGATTGAGAATGAGGCTAATAATAACAATGATTTCTTAATTTCATTTAATGATTTTAAATCTAAAAATTTTGAAAAATTAGTCTTAAGCAAATTACAGAACAATGATGGTCCAATAAATTTTGGTTCGTCTAAAGATGAACATATTTTCAGTAATTTTGATAAAATGGAAGGAAACGGTAATATAAGGAAAAAACCAATGAGATTCAAGAAATTCGAAGTGGTTGAAGATGAAGTCAATGAAGAAGAAACAGATGAAATAGATCAAATTGAAATTGATCAAGATGATTTAATTGAAGGTAAATACAATTTAATCTCAGACAGTGTTGATATTGATAATGATGTTTCTAATAAAGTGGTTGATAATTCAAAAGATAAAAAATTATTTGGTAGTTTAGAAAATATTAAGAATGAGTTAGATGGTGAAGAAGAAGGTGGAGTTGAATTTAAATTACAAAAGCTAATCAAAGATATCAAATCAACAAAACCAAGTAAAAAAACAAATGGTAATAATAAGAACGTTAAAAAAAGGACATTCTATGAAGTTGAAGATGGTGTTACCATTGCCACTGTTGTTCAAACTTTAGCAGCTCCAAAACAAACTAAGTATGACGATGCTCGTGTAAGAGAGGCGTTATTAGATGAAGTTACTAATTTATTATCAGAGAAATATTATAAAGATGACTGAAAAAAATATATATTCAAAAAAAAAAAAATTATTATCATAAAGTCATAAAAGTTTAATTATAGAGTGTTTTTTTAAAGAGTGTTTTTTTTAAAAAATTTATTATTTATTTGATTTCTGCATTTAAAATATAATATCTTATGATATGGACTTAATGTATCTTATTCATCATTAAGTTCATCATTAAGTTCCTGCCATAACCAATTTCTCCAAAGATCACCAGCTTCGATAATGGCTTTTTGCATGTTACCATTTGAATCAATTGCAAAATCATTAAAATGAAGAGTATTCAAATTTTCTTTAAAATTTAAATTTGATAAAAATTCAATCATTTCACTTTGATCAATTTCTAATAATTTTGATTCATTTTTATTTAATAAAGAGATGAATATGAAAATTAATTGAAATTGATAATCAATTTGTGACCATTTTAAAGTATGAGAATTATTTGAAGTTATGAACCAAAATTCATCAATTTTAAATAAATCATTATCTTTAAAAGATTCATCATTATAAAATTTTTTGAACAATTTGAATTTATTTAGATTTAGGTTTGATCTATTTGTAAAAGAAGTATAATGTAATCTGAAACCTAATAATAAATCCCATAATCTACCACGATCATTTTTATTTAAAGTTTTAGCACCACAATATTTCAACCACCAAGTTAACCATTCATTATTTGATTTATTATTACTTAATAAGAACTCTTCTTCTGATAATAAATTGAATAATTCAGGTTTTAATTTTGATAATGCAGTTATGAAAAAATTTAATCTTTTTTCCACTTTCCCTGGTTTAAAGATAATTTCATCTTTTGTTAATTTATTGTTAATT
This sequence comes from Phaffomyces orbus, assembly GCA_003708145.3. NCBI lineage: Eukaryota > Fungi > Ascomycota > Saccharomycetes > Phaffomycetales > Phaffomycetaceae > Phaffomyces > Phaffomyces orbus. The sequence continues at coordinate 586,227 of PPNK03000001.1, forward strand.
TGTTCATTATTATCATCATTTGTATCAATTTTTTGGTCAACCTTTTGTTCATGAGAATGTAAAAGAACTAAGATCAACCTTTCGAAAACTTCAGAAAATGTCATTGAAATTGGATTACTATCAGAACTTGTTGAAGAATGATTATCATCATCTAAATGGAATTCATTATTGCTGAAAGTATCAATTTGAACTAGATGTTTATTTAATGAATCATTTTTATTCGTGATATTTTTACCAATCAAAACATAATTTGAATTAGGAATAGGTGGGAACCATTCTGCTAAATTTAATGCGATCCAAGTGAAACCAGAATCATATTTGACGATTGAACCCCATTTTCGAAAGAATTTAATTATTGTTGCTTTTAAAATCCTTATTATTTCTTCTTCAATTGGAGAAAATTGTAAAGAATTTGGAGATGTATGATTTTTATCAATCCTATTATTAATATTATTATCATTTGAAGAAGACCTTATTTTAAAATACTTATTAATATCATTGTTTAATTTTTTCAAATCTAATTCAATGTCATTATCATTTTGAACTGTTGCATCAATAAATGGGTCAATGACATATGGATGATATTTTAATAAGATTGGCCAAACTTTATAACGTAAATTGGCAGGAACACCGTATTGTCTTGCCAAAGTAGCTAACCCAAGGTGATCATTTTCGTTAATGAATTGATTATATGAATTTATGATTTGTTTATATTTGAAATCTGTAGATATTGAGATTGGACTGGAAGTGTTTGTTAAAATTTTGGACGGTATTATTTGAGATTGAACAGATGAGTTTGTGATGGTTGAAGAGTTTGATAAAGTTGGATGTAAATTTTCAAGAGTTGTCATTTGGTATTGGTTTTTTTTTAAAGTCGTGTGTATGAAGTGACGATTTTAGTTATATTCGTGTGACTGTTAAAAAAATAGATGAAAACAATGAAGGGTTTTTGAGTGTTTAAAATGGCAGGAAATGTGTGAGAGGAGATGAAAAAGTCTGTGAAGCAATGGGTATCTTTGAGTGGGTGATATAGAGGAACTTCTGAAGGTTTGGAGTGAATTTGAGTGGTAAAAACTGTGAATCAAATCAAATTGAATTAGAAATCAAAACTGAATGAAATTTTTCTTTAATTTTTTTAGGAGAGAAAAAGCGAGAAGTTCACGTGAGAAACTTTTGAGCCACGGTGAAAGTGAATGAATTGCGGGAGAGAAATGAGTATGAAGGAGTAGAGATACGATGAATTCAGTGAGATATTTGAACTGAGAGATGCCATTTTGATTAGGAGAGCAAGAGAGAGTTGGCGAGCCGTTAAATCTAGAAATCTCATAAATCCGGGTCACTGCTGATATTAGCCAAATTTCACTTTTTCATGGGCAAATTCCCTCTCGGTCGCCAAGTTGGTTTAAGGCGCAAGACTGTAATGTTGCAAACACAAAGTAATCTTGAGATCGGGCGTTCGACTCGCCCCCGGGAGATTTATTTTTTTATAAGTCATTTACTATTTTATCTTACTTGTTGTTGTTCCACCATCACTTGTTGTGTGTCTTACTTTTCTACACTTCCACTCCCTCATTTCTTTACTTCTCTCTGTTTTTTTCCCTTTTACTCTCTGATAATTTTCTTTTAAGTAATTTAATGCATAAAAAAATTTTATGCGATGAGCTTTTTAAATATTTATTTTAATTTATTTACTTATTGATTCATTCACTCATTCACATTCTGCATAATGTCAGACTCAGAAGTAGAATCCGTAAAAGAATTACCACAAGAACAGCCAGTTGAAGTTGTGTCTGAAGCTACAGAAAAGTCAACTAATAAAAGACATCATGAAGAAGAGATTGAAATTGATTTAAATCAACAAGCTCCATTATCCAAAAAGCAAAAGCGTTTATTAAGAAAAGGTAAATTAGACTTAGAAAAGAAACGTGATAGGGAAATACACAAACAGAAAAACTCTGAAAGAATTCATCAAGAGATTGTTGCTGCAAAAGATGGTGCAACTAAACCACTATCAGACAGGGCAAAATCAAGAAGATTTGGGGTTTGGATTGGGAATTTCTCTTTCGACACTTCAAAAGAAGATATTGTTAGATATATAACTGCGAAAACTGCAGAATACGAAACTGATAATGAAGAAGAGGAAGAAGAAGACGATGAAGTGAAACTTGAACCAAAATTAGTTAAAATTAAAGAAAAAGATATCCTTAGAATCAACTTACCAACTCAAAAAGATTCTAAAAAGATTAAAGGCTTTGCTTACGTTGATTTCAGAACTTCAAATCAACAATTCACCACAATGACTGAATTAAATGAAACCCATCTAAATGGTAGAAATTTATTGATTAAAAATTCTTCTTCTTTTGAAGGAAGACCTGAAAAGCCATTATCCAAAAACCCACCATCAAGAATCTTATTCGTTGGTAATTTATCATTTGACACCACTGATGAGATGTTGACTAAACATTTCCAACATTGTGGTCAAATTCTCAAGATTAGAATGGCAACTTTTGAAGATAGTGGTAAATGTAAAGGTTTTGCCTTCATTGATTTCAAAGACGAAGAAGGTTCTACAAAGGCATTGAAGGATAAATCAGCTAGAAAGTTGATGAATAGATTATTAAGATTAGAATATGGTGAAGATAGAAGTAAAAGAACTCCAAAGAAGTTCCTAGAAAGAAAGAATGACAACAGTAACACTGACTCAATCCCAGTGGAGAAACCTTTTGAACGAGATGCTCCTAGACAATTCAGTGAAACTGAAAATAAAACTAGAAGTAAAACTACTCCAAAAGTTGTTAAAGACAAACAAGTTAAGAAACCAATCAGAGAAAGAAAATCAGACAGAGAATTGTCTTCAATCGCTTTGGCAAACGCTCAAAGAGGATCTGCTGCCATTGTGAAGTCCACCGGTAAGAAGATCACTTTCTAGCTTCCCATTAAATACACAAGTTACACATTTACTTAGCTGGCAGTATGTACTGGTCAGATCTGTACATCTTCAAGAGATTTCCGCTCGGAAATAATTTTTTTTTCTAAATTTAAACATTTGAACTTGATGGAGTATATAAAGTAAAGATATCATGAACACTCTCTTCAACTCTACAATAGAGACACAGGTGGAGTCCGTATCTGAGATAAATACAACGGCATCAACCACAGAATCCGAAACAGTTTCATTCTTATCAGAATCCTCATTCGTTCCTGCATCTTCAATAGAAACGTCAAGTACTCACCATATAATACCATCTACAAATTCATCAACTTATGAAACCTTTAGAAACACAACATCAACTACATCGACATCCATTATATTGTTGCATAGAACATCCACATCAACATCTACAACTTCCAAAGCATCATCATCACGAACATCATTATCATCGCTAACATCATCAACAACACCATCAGCTACACCATCATATACTTCCATAATACCCAACTCATCCTCATCATCAAGTGCAACTGTCACATATAATTACCCATTAATACCCTCCACGACATATTCTCCACCATTTACAACAGATAATCTCCCAACACCATCACCCACCAACTCTAACGTTGAACAAACGATTTTTTATTCACAGAGATACGAAATTACCAACCCATCAACTACTTTAACCACAGAATTACCAACATCAACCATAATCTCAGGAACTTCATCCTTTAACACCGACACACAACCTATAATCACTCAAGATTACGATTTTTTAGCAGCATATGCTCTAGATCATAACATAACGTTATCATCTACACCAAGATCATCGAATAGAACGGCCACAATTGCAGGTTCGGTGGTTGGTTCAGTTATTGGAGTCTCCTTGGTGGTTTTAATAATGTGGGTAGTTTCAAGAAAACGTCGTATTGTTGGTAAAACCACTGAAAAATCAACCTTTTCCCATTCAATTGCATCAACTAAGAAATATGATGGACCAAATTGGAATTCACAGTATGATGTTGATCATGATCATAGTGATGATACGAATTCTAGATTTGCATCACTAATTCATAATTTTAACAGATTAGATATAACGTCACAAAGAAATAATAGAACTATAGACACAGTTTTCGAAGACGTTGAATTTGATAATTCTCAACATGATTCAAATTCAAACAATTATCAACAACAACCATCAAACTACAGAAAATATGAAAATTCAGGACTTAAAATAAATCCATTTGATTATAAAACACAAAGATACCCACCAACACCACCACCATCACGTAAAAATGTTTCAAGAGATGATAATATCCATAGACATGGGAATAATAGAGCTTCTATCACGAGTGTGGAAAGTTCAATCATGTCAGAAGATAACGATGATATTAGCACAGATGACTCATTGGTACAGTTTGCCAATGGTGGAAATAATAACAGAAATCAAAACCGTGGTGGGTTTTTCAGAGAAGTAGTGTGATTTATATTGATGTATGTGTGTGTTTAGATTGTATAATTCTTGTGTAGTGATTATGAATAGACTATTTATTTACAATTACTCTGAACGTTTTCATGTATAGATATTGCATTAAAATTATTGGAAACATAGTAACAACAAAAATCTGATTAATCTAGTAATAGTTAAAAGAGTAGTAATAAGAGTAATAATAAGTAGCTAAATCATGAAAGCAAACAAATCCAAAAAAAAAAGATAAAAATGATCTGAAAGAATGGAAATAAAAAGAAGATAACGTCTATTCATCAATTCACTGAAACATGATATCAATGATGATGAATATGAAAAATAGAATAAAAATGAAATAAATGTATCAAAAATGAAATAAAATGATGAAATAAAAATGATGATAAAAATACCTTAAAAAATGAATTAAACCCCATCCCAACCTTGTGAAAACCTAACCCATAACCCACTGACTGATGGAGATTAGTGTATCATCTACAAGAAAACCTATCCTGTATATAAAGACAACCCACTCCTATAAAAAAAAGGCCCTATTGTATACCGTATTAAAAAAAAAAACATAACCAACCACTCTTATATATCTACGCCAGCGCTACCTCAATCAATATCGCCACTCAGTAGTATCCCTTTTTACAGCCTTCATTTGACAACAATTGAGGAACTTCAATGACAAAAGAGCCTTCTTTATACTTCTCATCATGTTCCCATGCCTTAATGTATCTCCAACCCAAATAATGATCGCATTGCTTACAGACGGTATCAGCGACCGAATAATCCCCAGTGATCATTGATCTCTTCTCAATGGAACATGGCTTGAAATTAACAACTTTGTCAACCAAGAATCCCTTACCGTTACGACCTTTGAAATTATCAGATACAATGTTGGAAGAGGTGAATAGATGCGAATGGCAGTTATCACATCTGTAGATTGTTCTCTTGTGGCTGTGGTCGTCTAGATTGATTGAATAGTGGAATCCCATTGTATGGATGACGATGTTGTAGATTGCTTTAAATCACTTCTAATCTGAAAATAAAACACTGACTTCTTTACAAGAGTAACTTATAATCACTTAAAGAATCCCAGTCTCCTGCTTAGTAAGAGCTCCCAATCAATGAAATAAAATAGACTGTTTTTCCTCTCAATTCTCAATTATAAATTTCTTCAAGTAAATTCTTCTCTTTAAATTTAGGAAATACTCATTCTTTTTAAACGATGGGAAAATCCGGGTAAATTTTCTTCAACGAAATTTTTTTTTTTTCCTTCACTTCACTGACGTTGAATGTAGATTAGTTTTCCAGTGCCAATTCGTGTTGAAATAATGAGCTTTTTATCTAGATTGCCAGGCCTCATATCATCGACACGCACTTCAAGTGTGAGATTCCTACACACTTCGAGTTCACTGCAAAATAACAAGCAACCAACAACGTCACTGTTTTCTGATGTCACTCAACTTAACGAAGTTGAAGCTAAAAAGCAAAAAGACGATTTCAGTGACTCTTTACAATCAATGAACACTGAGAAGAACTTCGATCAAAGCAAAATTACACTTCACAATGACGAGAAATTATACGATTTCATTGGACCAAAACCAACAAATGCAGTTGAAATCTTATTATCTCCATTGAAGAAACAGATATATCAAGCTAATGTCGCTAAGTATGGATTCTTCAAAAATAATAAAGAAATTACTTTACCAAATGGTGAAGTTTACAAATTGAAATTAACTAGAGATGAAATCAATGCATTAGAACCATCTTTATACATCAAATCTTATAGAATAAAATCATCATGGAAAAAAGCAACCATCTTCCTAAGATTTATAAGTGGCATGAAAGTCCATGAAGCTATAACACAGGCTCAATTCCACAAGAAAAAAATAGGTAGAGAAATTGCTGAAATGTTACAAGATAGAATAAAAGAAGCCGATCAATTGAACCTATCACCACAGGATTTATACATTGATCAAATCTGGTGTGGTTCTGATGGTGATTGGACAAGAAGACTGGATCCTAAATCAAGAGGTAAAACAGGTATCATCTATCATCCTTATATTCATGTTAGAGGAATTTTAAAGACTTCGGTAACTAAAAAAAGATTAGCTTGGGAAAAACAACAGAAGGAGTTGAATAGTAAACCTGTTTTCCAATTACCAAATGAAAAACTAAGATTCAAACTTGATGGGTTTTATAAATGGTAGGATACTAGTTAATTCTTTGTATATATATTAAGTAGAATCGCATTGTAAATAAATAAAATGCATTACGAATTATTGTAGAACAAATGTAAATAAATCAATGAAAATAAATAAGTATAAATAAATAAGTATAAATAAATAAGTAATAAATTAATGAAGGATCAATAAATAACCAGCAATCAATCATCATATCCAGTTAAACTAGCATCTCTAGGTCCAGTTGGAACTACGTTCAAAAGTCAGTAATCAAAACACACAATCACTCACCCTCTTTTAAGCAATTATATACTCACTTGGATACGAAACAGGAAGTAAGGGACTATCAGGGTATAGATATTTTCTTCTCAACGGAACTAAAGTCAATGCTAATAATGGTCCACTTAATCCAATAACAACGCTGAAGAAAATATGTGGTCTATTATGTGCATGATAACGTGCCCACTGTGAATGTTGTCAGTATATATATCAAGACCACAGGTATAGCTATAAGACTAACATACGCGGATAGGTTCTTTGTAGTAGATTGGGTATGTTGTCGACATTGTCACTTTTTTGTTGTAATACGGGGTTACAATTGTGAATTTGTTTAGTTTTTTTTTCCCTCTTGAAATTATACGGATCTACAATTAACTGTTATATAATTCTTATTTTATTCTAATTTACAAACTTATTCATCATCATTGAATTCAATTTGAAACGGTTTAGGCAATGGAGCATCTTTATTATTTGCTTGTCTGATTGTTTTGATCCAACTGAATGGTTTTGTTGGATCATTGTCAATTAATATGACAACACCATTTGTTGATTTGAATTTTCTAACTGGAATAAATCTATCTTCTTTATTAAATGAAATATATTTTAATTGATTTGGTAAAACTCTTGAAAAATTTGATAATTTATATGGATTTTTACAGTATTTGATTGTTGAATCTTCTGATTTATCTTCATCTTCTGTAATTACTTCATCTTTTTTATTCTCTTTACTCTCTTCAGTTTTACTATTTTCTTCTTGTTTAGGTTTTTCATCAATATCCATATCTTCATCCTTTAGTTGTTTTTGTGTCTTCTTAGCTCTAACTTTAGCCTTTGCAGTTGTTGATAATACTGCACTTTTAGCCTTTTCGAATACTTTACTTTTTTCTTCTTCTAATTTTGGTGGATAATCAAAAAATTTGGCCTTTGCATGACAGTTCAATTCAAATTCTGGAATTTTAAAATCTTCTTTAATACCAATTATTGAAGTTGGTGAAAATGCTAAACTTAAAAAATGTGTAAATGGGAACCAATACCAGAACTGTGTGAAAACTGCCAAACCAACAATAGCATTGGTATTTAATGTACCTGTTGATATATTTTCTGTTTGAATCGTAACATTACGACCACCTGCATCTATTATACCTTGAGCTAATGATGCACCAAATTTCGTCAAGCCATCTTGACTTTTATTTGAAATTATAGTAGAATATAATTCTTTAACTTCTGAAACTTTTGGATATGTTTTTTCATTTGTTTGAATCAAAATCATTGATAATGCAATCAATGCACCTTGACGAACAAAATCAACTGGATCTTTACTTAATGGTTGTAATAAATCAATGGCTTGTTGCAATCCTTTACCAGCACATGAAATACCTAATGCCATTGCTGTACCATAACGAACATGTGGATTATGGGATTCTGATAATAGTTCAACAAGTCTTGGAACTGTATGATAATCACGAATTAGAACAAAACCTAAACCAATAACGGAAGCTCTTCTAACGTTATCATTGGAATCTGAAACAGCATAATGTAATAGTTTTTTAATAGCTTTATTATTACCAGTGCCTGCATAAGCTAAAGCAATTGTATAAGCACCACCATATCTTAAAATTGGATTTTCATGTTCTAATAATTGATTGATAATTTCATCAGCTTTCTCTTCTCTACCATAATTTAATAAAGCTAACCCCATAGCTAAACCACGAATTATATTTTCATGTTGAGTTTCTTGTGCATATGAAATCATATCTAATTGAGCACTTTCATTACCTGAACCTAACATGATCAAACCCATACTTAATGCAGCAGCTTCACCTGAAGTAGCATTATCAGAATAAAGTACAACTTTTAATTCTTCATATATCTCTTGATTTCCTGATCCCATACCTGCAATACCAGTACCTAATGATGCACCATGTAAGATAACATCAATCTCATCGGTACCAGCAGAGCCACCATTTTCAACAACATGTTTTCTTAAATAATCAATAGTTTCTCTACCATGGCCTGCAAAGATTAAACCTAAAGCATATAAAGAACCACCTTTAGTATAATGAGAACCAGAACTACCTGGTAAATAAGGTTGTAAAATTTTACGACCTTGAGATAAATTACCTTTATGAATAACACCTAAAGCAGCAGTGGCGGAAAATTTAGACCAATTTGTGGCTTTACCTAACCATTCTAAATTATTTCTAAAGAATGAATCATCAGTTGTACCAGCATGTAAAAATGCATTTTCAAAAGTAATTGCAGAATGGAAAATAGAATTTCTACCATCTAACAGTTCTTTTGATTTATTTAAAATTTGAATATCAGTATTATTATTTTTTTGTAAAAAAGTGATATTTAAATCACTTGTTGGTATACCTGATAAAATTTTAACAATTTTGGAAATTATTAAGTCATTATTTGAATTCAAATTTTCTAGATTTTCAATGGTTTTATCTAATAATTCTTGTGATGCAGAATTGACTAAATCAAAAGCAATTTGGTAAGCAATTAATCTATGGTTTGAATCAATTTCAAGTTTCTTCAACACACTTTCAAAAAGATGAGTTGATAATTCAGAGTCATTTAAATTAACAATAATTTTGAAAATGACAAAGAAATCTGGATTTTGCAAACATGATAAAATTGAAATTAAAGATTTTAGAATGGTTGTTCTATAACTTGTATTATTTATGATTGAAGTTGCAATATTTAGAGTGTAATTAATTAAATTCAAAACAGATTCTTCGCTATTGTCCCCAATTTTTTCAACTTCTTGATTGATGATATTTTCAACAATATCTAATCTATGAGCATCTAATGAAATACCAATGACCAATTTTAAATCATCAGCTTTTTCTAACATTTTTTCAAAAATTGAAACCAATTGATATGGAATATCAGTTTTAATTTCAGGAGTTTCATAATTTCTTTGATTCCATTGAATGTATTGATCAATTGACTTTGATATGATAGTTTGAACGTATTCTGAATCTTCGTTGATATTGAATTCATCTTCAGCAACTAATGCAAATTTAACTGCTGATTCGAAATCACCTAAATTGTAGTATAGTTTAGAAGCAATCAAAGCAGCTAGTTTACGATCTTTGAAAGATTCATCTTCATATAACTCTTCGATTTGATAAATGTTATTAGCCACTTCTGACCACAATTGGTCAACGACGCCATTGATTGACTTTAATGCATAGCTCTTCAAAGCTGTGTCGTTCTCAGTAAGCAGAGCCAAAAACGGAGCAGCAGAAACGGTCGTCATTCTCTATTTAAAATGATATAAATCAACTTCAATTGTTTTGTTTTCGAATTTGTTTTTGCCACCAACAAAAAACAAATCTCAAAATAAGAATTTTTTATAGGCAAAGTCACTGAGCCCTGATATCAGTCTCTAAATTGTATGGGAAAGATGTCATTTTAATGATTTCTTTAATTGTTAATTGTGAATAATTTGAAGATAACGATGTTTCTTATTAGAAGATCTTTCACTTGCAGAGTGTCTCCACTATGTTTCAAAAGATTTGCTTCTGCTTCAAAAATGACTATAATCATCCCTACTAAAGATTTCATAAAAGAACAAACTGAATATAAGCAACTACCAGAAGATTCCAAATTTGTTGATACTTATTTCAGAGATTTGAAAGAGTTCAAATCATATTTACAAACTCATGGTAAATACAAAACATTCACAGAATATGAAGATGAACCCAATCTACTAATTAATGAATTGGAAAAATGGGTTCAGTTTGATGTGTTTTCACAAATGAAAGATGATGGTATCGATACATTAGGCCAAAAAATCGTGATTGCGAAATACAAAGACTTGATTAGAAGTTTCAAGATAGCAATGCTTTTGAATGGTGGTCACACTTTTATATTTGATTTACTGATGAGTGGTAAAGAAGCATTAGATAAATTTGATGATAATCCAGTTTGAATCAAAGAAAGAAGATTCAAAAAACACCCCCAATTATGATAATGATAAATGAACATTGATATGAATGCCATAGATACTACATGTAATGTAATTATTTCTATATACTTTCTCTCATTAAATTGTTCTATAAAAAGTATTCATATTAAAAAAAAAAGCTTAAACTGAAAAAAAGACTATGTTGAATATCCCAGATATGTTATAATTATGAATCATTGAAGAGATAAGTGAGTTATTACTAACTCAAATATCATTAGTCTGTTAAAGACTTTAGGACAAGTTTTTGTTTTCATTTCAATTCTTGCCATGTATTTCGTACCAGTTGAAATAAAGCAACTAATATAATAATCTTGTAATGATTTTATATGGAGTTTTTTCTAACTCATCGTATAGAGTTTTGATTTCTTGGTGATTAACATCAGAAATATCAGCAATCAAGTATGCAATATCACCTTGAGAATCAGAATATTGTTTTTCAATGTTATGATCTGATAAAATATTGTTAACAGTTTTCAAAACACCTGGAACGTTTTGATGGATATATAAGACTCTGACAGCATTTTGTTGATCTAAGTTCAATGCTCTTAATGAAACCTCTGGGAAATTAACAGCACCTACAGAAGTACCTTCATTGATATATTTAGATAAAGCAGTACCAACTTCAATACCAATAGCAGATTGAGCTTCCTCAGTTGAACCACCAATATGAGGAGTTAATATTAAGTTTCTTAAAGAAACTAATTCAGAAGTCCATTCATTCAAGTTATTAGAGAATAGATCAGAACCATTTTTAGCTGGTTCATTTGGATAGACATCTAAAGCAGCACCTGCAATTTTACCAGATTTCATAGCAGAAATTAAAGCTGGAATGTCAACAACAGTACCTCTTGAGGCGTTGATAACATAAGCACCATCTTTCATAGCAGCGAATTGTGGAGCAGATAATAAGTTTTTAGTTTCTGGAGTTTCTGGAACGTGTAAAGTAATGAAATCAGCTTGAGATAATAAATCATTTAAAGTTGCAACTTGTTTAGAATTACCTAAGGACATAATCATTATAACATCATAGTATAAGACATTCATACCTAAAGCTTCAGCTAAAACAGATAATTGAGAACCGATATGACCATAACCTATGATACCTAAAGTTTTACCTCTAACTTCCCAACATTTAGCAGAGACTTTATTCCAAGTACCAGTGTGTAATTCAATTGATCTATCACCTAATTGTCTAGCTAATGAGATGATTTCAGCAATGACTAACTCAGCAACGGATCTTGAATTTGAGAAAGGAGAGTTGAAAACGGCAACACCTTTAGAAGCAGCATATTCTAGATTAACTTGATTGGTACCAATACAAAAACAACCAATAACGATTAAATTTTTGGCATGAGATAAAACTTTTTCAGTTAACTTAGTTTTAGATCTGATACCGATAGCATGAACATCTTTAATTTTTTCAATTAATTCATCTTCTGGTAATGAAGTTTTATAAAATTCAATTTGATAACCTTGTTTGGTAAAGATATTGATAGCAGTTTGGTTAACGTTTTCCAACAATAAGATTTTAATATCACCAGTTGAGAAAGGTTTTAAAGGTTTAGCTGGTTTAGAAACTGATAAAGCTCTTTGACGGAATTCATTTTGTAAAAAAGATTGATTTGGTGAAGCAGAAACAGCACCTGGAGAACCTGAAGCTAAAGTTGCTTGTTCAAAAGTTTGTTGCAAGTTTTGAATTTGTTGTGGAGAAGCCATTATTTTTATAATTGATGATATTAACTAATAATGATCAAATATCAAAAGAATGAAAGGGAAGATTTTTGTAGATATTTCAGTTTATTTATATAAATTGTGAAATTAATTAATTTAGGACTTATGACAAAGGTCAAAAACGAAGAAAATTTTTTCTGAATGAGTAACAATCACGTGCAAAATAGGGTTATTAGCTAATTTGTATATTAATGAGTCATTTTGTAGGGTTTACTCTATAGAGATACTGATTTTATAGATAAGGAATGTTGAAGACAAATAAATTTAATTGATTTTATTCGAATGAGATCAATTTCTTTATTAAAAATGTTATATTTTATTTGAAGTGAAACCAAAACAACAAGAGTCAGAGAAGTGTTCAAGTCAGGAAACGGAGTTAGAGAGCTGACTCGGATATCGGATACGGATACGTAATTATTACGTAATCATTGGAAATTGAGTCTCATCAGACGCGGCAGAACCAATTTTGAATCATTTGCAGATTTACACTTGAAGATCTGTACAGGACAGAATTATCAGTTTGAAGGAATTCAATTAGATCAAGATAAGTGTCGTGTATAAGATGACAGATAGAGATTGAGTCAACTCTTGGTACTTCCATCACTTATTCTCAGTAAAAATCAGTCAATTCTATTATTCTCATACATGTGTCTAATCTTCTCTCTTTCAATTTTGACATCTGCTTATGTCCCAGTACCCTTAAAAAACAGATCTCACATATCAAGATAACCCTTTACACGGAATAAAATAGTAGATAATAGATACACGAGATACTATCTAATACCCATCCAAATACTGTCTCTTCATTCATACATCTCTTTCCAATACCTTCTTTCTCTCCATTATCTCTATTTTTGTTTCAATATCAAATACATTACCAATCTCATCAAAAAAAATTATTATCAAGTAAAATATATATAAAGTGAGGGTTTTCCATCTCCTTTCTCATTTCATTTGTTTCATTTATCCACAATCTTTTAATAATTCGGAATGAATTCGTCTTCCTCAGTGGACTCAAAGCATCCATCACATAAAATCTGTGATGATCAAACAGTTGATGATGACACAATAGATTGGTCTTCTAAAGCCATTAAAAATTATATGAAAACAAGATTCACCACGTTATTTCAACTACATATGGAAAACCTGAATGAAATCAACCCAATTCCATCTTTAAGAAAACTATCTTTAAGAAATTGGAATTATTTCTTCATGGGAATGTTTGCTTGGTTTAGTGCAAGTTTTGATTTTTTCCTTACTGCTGTTTGTGCAACTCAAATAGCAACCACATATGATGTTACAGTGGAGAAAGTTACTTGGGGGTTATCTTCAGTTTTAATGGTTCGTTCAGCTGGGGCAATTATATTTGGTTTATGGACTGATAAATATTCAAGAAAATGGCCATTTATAACTGCTTGTGCTTTGTTTTGCGTTTTACAACTAGGTACTGGATTTTGTAATACTTTCCAGCAATTTTTAGCTGTTAGAGCATTATCAGGTGTTGCAATGGGTGCAACTTATGGTACTGCCGCTGCAACTTCATTGGAAGATGCTCCTGTAGAGGCAAGATCATTCTTATCTGGATTTTTTTTCAGTGCTTATCCGTTAGGTTTAGTCTTTGCTTCTGTATTTTGGGAAGCATTTCAACATACAAGTCATACTTGGAAAGCTTTATTCTGGTTCAGTTCAGGTATACCATTTGTTTTGATTATTTGGAGATTAATGTATCCAGAGACTATTTATTTTACAAGGGTGTTAAAAGCTCGAATCTTGATTAAACAAGAACAAATTCAAAAAGGTGTATATCATAACTTGTCATTTGGTGAAAACTTAATAGTATTTAAGAATGCAATTAAGAAATATTGGTGTTTATTTGTTTATCTAGTCTTATTAATGGCTGCACCAAATTATTTAATCCATGCTGGTCAAGATTTATTTCCAACTTTTTTAAGAAAACAGATTGAATTAAGTGAAAGTATGATCACTGTTACCGTTGTTGTTACCAATTTAGGTGGGTTTGTAGGTGCTATTGTCATTGGTCAATTGACTGAAATTTTTGGTCGTAGATTAGCATTGATTTTAAGTTGTGTTTTAGGTGGTGCATTTATTTATCCAACTTTTATGAAACATGAATCAGGTTCAAATATACCTGGTGGGTTTTTTTTATATTTCTTCATCTTGGGTATTTGGGGTATTATACCAGCACATTTATCAGAATTATCACCACAAGATTCAAGAGTTTTCATTTCCGGGTTAGCTTATCAATTAGGTAATCTAGCAGCATCTGCCTCATCAACTATAGAAACTCAGTTAGCACATCGTTGGCCAGTAGGGTATGATGATGAAGGTGAGCCAAATAGATATAATTATGGGAAAGTTATGGCTATTTTAACAGGTGCTGTTTTCATTTATTCTATTTTAATTACATTTGTTGGACCAGAAAAATTCCATAGAGATTTATCATCACCAATAATGAAGCAATACATTGATAAAGTAATTGCAATTGAAAATGCTCATGATGAAGAAAATTCATCAACTAATGAGATTGATGATCCGGAAACTAAAAATCTGGCTGATAAAGAAACAAAAGATAATCATTGAGGATTGTACCTCATTTCTTAAGCACTTGAGTTTATTTAAACATTCTTTTTGATTTAATTCATCATATATATATCATATTATTATTTTTTTTACATATAATACTACCAGGGGAGTTCTTATAAAGTGTTTTAATTCGTTCTTTAATATAATTGAGATAAACTATTCGAAAAAAAATTGTATTTCTAATTACATTAACTCTATACACATACTTTACACACATTTCTAATCTTTATGCCCACCAGGCACCACTTTGAATGATAGAATATCATTTTTACCTATATCAATAGTATCATCTTCACTAACTCTAACACCTCCAACACCTTCAATTGCAGCAATTGTCACATCACCCATTATCTGTCTAGCAACTTTACTCAATGGAGTTCCTTTTCTAATTAATGTACAATCTCTAAAAACATTTATACCATTACCACCAGTGAATGTGTTGATGTTTCTAACTGTATAAACAGGAACTAATTCTAATACAGAAACTGCAGCTTGTAAAACTTGAACAACGCCAGTTGAACCAAATCTATAAAGAACCAAGTCTCTAATATTATCCAATCTTGTCATTATTTTTTCATCAACATCTTTTAATGTCTCATCATCAGGTAAATCTATTTTTGTGTCTATAAATTCGGTACCTTCTTCATACTTGATGTAATTTTGTTTTGATAACTTTCTCAAAAAAACTTCAGTTATAGCACTAGTTAAAACTGTTTTAGTCTCAGGATATTTCAACATTATCTTACTAACGTTTTTATCTGAATCCGGATGATCTATTTTATTCAATGCCAAAACAGTTGGGAATTTTTCAGCCATGAATGCTTTAACAACTTCTGTTATTTTAGCTGAGTCCCATTCTTCTAATTTTCCTAAAACTGGTATTCTTTCTAATGCTCTTGCAATCATATTACCATTAGCAGAATAACCTGCAAATTGTGTCAATAATGTATCAACAATGGATGACTTAGTAGCAGTATGTCTTCTAACAATTGAACCCCATCTTTTTTCTAAATTACCTTCAATCCATAATCTGATTTCATCTTGTAACCATTCAACATCTTTTAAAGGGTCATAACCTCTGGTGTTTTTACCTTCAGCATCAGTTGTACCACTGACATCAACAACATGTATCAATGCATCTGCTTGTCTTAAATCATCTAAGAATTTGTTACCTAAACCTTTACCTTCATGAGCACCAGGAACCAAACCTGCAACATCTAACAACAAGATTGGGATATGACGTTTTCCTTTATCACACCATCCATAATTTGGCTTACAATATTCTTGTTTACCATACCTTGAACAAGCACAATCTAATTTCAAGTAACCTTTATGGGAATTTGTTAGTAAATTAACATGGGTATGTTTGAGAGATGAATATACTCACCAGTGGCCTTATTTGGATCTATTGTGGTAAAAGGAAATGCACCAGTTTTAGCAGCCGCATCAGTTAGACCTGTAGATTTGTAAGTTAGTAAAGATTGGAGGGTGAAATGGTAATTTAATTGTGTATCATACTCACTGTTTAACCTATTGGTCTAGTCAGTATTAAACTATTTGATTTTTAATTCCCAAAAACCATGAGAAGCTTATAATTATAAGCACATACGTTGTTGATTTACCACTGGATGGTTTACCAACGATACCAATAAGAGGATCTCTAGCCATTTCTCCAATGAAAATGCTTTATTGTCTCTTCAATCTGAAATGAAAAATTATTTGATGAAAAAGTACTGGTCCCAAAAAGGAAAGGTTAGAAGCACACCAGAATCTCCACTTCAATGTCAAATAATTCAGTATCAACATTTAAGGGGATTATTATAATGAAGACATAAATTGGCTCTTTATTCCAATGACGTTCATCAATTTCAAGAGGTTGTTGAGTCCTAAAACCGTTTACAAGTTTCACTTCCACGAAAGTACAATCTTCACGTCAAATCCGCAAACAAAAGTGATAAATAATGCCATTTTAAAGAATAAGTCAAATAAACTGATCAATGAATTTGAAGAGGAATCTTTACAAAGATCATTTGATTCTATACTAAGTACCCAGTCCAACTCAATCTATGACGATAAACTGCTAGTTAGATTATTCACCAGAGTTTATTATCCATTCTTGAGTAAAACTGATTTGAATTCATTCTTCATGTCAAGTGGTCCTTCGTCAGTAATTGATAAGTTAAGAAAATTTGTGTTTAAACATATCAGAATTGATGGTGGATCTTTGAATGTTTTGGAATATATCTATCAAAAGCCAATTTTTGACTTTGGGATCATTAGAGGTAACTATTATCCTACATTAGGGATCTTTAATGATTACTCTAAATTATTAAAACAATCAAATTCAAAGATCTTTCGAAATCATGCCAATAATTATGATTATTCATTACCTTTGCATCCTAATAACTTCAAGAAGAACGAACTGATTTTATTGAAGTATTTAAAGGAGAACAATCAACATACTAATTTCAACCAAACTTCAAAGATTAAGAACTTTCTAATCATTGATAATCCAAATCAAAGTGAATTCTTCATCTCATTGGCATTGAAATTGAACATCAATATCATCGTCCTAACTCAGTCTAACTTCATCTTACCATCTTCCACTATTAAATCAGAGATTTCTAATTATCAAGAATTCAAAAAACAAAGAAATCTGTTCAAGTGTCAAGAGATCCATGATAGATTATTAGGCATGAAGTTGATTTCTATGAAGTCGATGCATGAATTGATGCAATATTTGGATATCATCCAAGATCCATATTTGAGACTATATCAATTAGAAAATGATGTTACTGAAAAGAGATTGAACTCATTTGATAGAAGATTGTTAGAGATGGAATTGAGTATTTTGGGTGACGTTGAAACCAAAACTTTCTGGAAGAGTTGAAATGGTTTTCTGAATTATTATTACTAACGTTATTTATTTATTTATTTATTTATTTATTTATTTATTTATTTATTTGTTTGTTTATTTATTTATTTGTTTATTTATTTATTTATTTATTTATTTATTTATTTATTTATTTATTTGTTTGTTTATTTATTTATTTATTTGTTTATTTATATATCTGTTTATTACAATCAAAACTTCATTGATAGACAAACTGAGTATGGTTGTTCCAGTTCAATTATATAAATGGCTTATTTTGTTCTTGTATCTTGTATGTTTTTCTTTCAAATGTCGCGAAACAAATTAACAACTCAATAAAGAGAACCTATTAAACGTCCCATAAATTATCCTATAAAATTATGAGCAATTCAATCGACTATTCACAATCAACTCAACTGACTGAACTAGAGTCGAAGATATTACAACAATACCAACAATTAGCAAAAAGATTGACTGATTTAGACAACATCATCAAGCACATATCATCAAAACCATCTTCACAAATACTAGAATCATTTCGTGTCATTGAGAGTAAAATTGCCTTAGTTTTCACGTTATTCAAAGCTGCTGTTTACTCTTTATTTTTAAGACAACAGGATGGTTTAGAAAATCAAGAATTTATAGAATCATTACAAGAATCAACTAAAAGTTTTTATGAATAATAATAATAATAAAAATTCTAAACAACATAGATTACAACTCTACCATCAATACCACTTGAAGAAATCTTAGTCACTGCTCCGTTCGAACCAGAGTATGGCCTGATTTGAGTGATTGTATTTTGATGAATAGTTTTCAAAGTTGAAGCGTTTTTAGAAGTTAACGTACCTTTCAAATCCAATTGTTTAAACATATTTAAAGCACTTGTTTCACCAGAATCTTCAACTTTCGCGTCATTTGGATCATCAATGGAATGAACTTGAGCCCAATTGTTTTCATCACCTTGGAAAACAACAGGATGACAATCATGACCAGCTGCAATAATTGTATTATCATTTTTAAATAAAACTGAAGTAAATGGTAATAATTTTGTAGAAACACTTAGAATTGATCTTGGTGGTAAATCAACTCCGGCTGGATAAACGATAGTCAATGAAGAATCATGAGAAACAAAGGCTAAAATATCACCATTTGCATTGAATGCAACATCATGGATCCAACCACCATTTGAACTGACAAAATCACCACATAACGTGTTAAATGGTAATTTTTCACCCCATAACGATGCTTCTGGCTTAGAATCAATTCCTTTAATGAATCCAGAAAACACTCTAGCATGACCATCTGTTGAACCTGAGGCCAATAAGACGTTATTTGGATGCCAATCAATTGATAAAATAGTTGATCTGATAGGTTTTTTAATATGTTTTGAAATCCACCAATCGTTCTCTTGTTCAAAATAACAAATGGCAATGATTCTTGCACCTGAACCAACTGCAAATTTATAACCGTTTGGTGACCATTTAACACAAGTTGCAGCTCTATTGATTCTTAATAAGACTAAAGTCGGTTTGTATGACCCATCAGACAATGGTTCCCAAACAATAGCGTTTCTGTCTTGAGAACAAGTGACGATTCTTCCGTGAATGGAGATATCAACAGCAGTGACCGGTTTATCATGATCTTTTAAGACAGCTAATAATTTTGGTGATTTTGGATTTGAAACGTTATAGATTTCAACTTGTGATTCCTTTGAGATTGCTAGAGTTTGACGATCTTGAGAGAACGCATGAGAGTGGATTGGAAGGTTAGAGAATTGAAACACTTGTGACATCTTGTATGGATTGATAAAAGGAGCTCGACTCTACTTCTTTATTTGAATTATAACTGGGATTATGGAAGGAATGAATGTTTTGAGTGTCTTTTTTTTGGGAACATAGACTTTGTCGCAGAATTACTGTATTCGGTAATGTCGCTTTTCAAGTTTACCGTATCGAGGTATATTTCTGCCATTTAACGCTCTAATGACCCAATGAAGTAAGTCTTCTGACGTTCTATCCATTTCTGGTAAGGTTACACACCGATGAGCTCATCCGAAGTCAACTTTTTTTCGTTAAATTTATTCAGTAAAATTATAAAAAATTTATTAGAAAAGAATTCATTTGATTAAATCGATCAATTTTTCATCAATTTAATTCACTTTAGTCGTCAATTATGTCAAACGATAAATATGCCACTCCGTTATCTTCAAGATACGCATCTGAAGAGATGTCTTCCATTTTTTCATTAAGAAACAGATTCTCAACATGGAGAAAATTATGGTACAATTTAGCCATTGCTGAAAAAGAATTAGGATTAGACGTTATCACAGATGAGGCAATTGAACAAATGAAACAACATTTGACCATCACCGATGAAGAAATCGAGGCTGCTTCCGTTGAAGAAGCTAAAGTTAGACATGACGTTATGGCTCATGTCCACGTTTTTGGTGATATCGCGCCATCAGCCTCTGGTATCATTCACTTAGGTGCTACTTCTTGTTTTGTTACCGATAATGCAGACTTGATCTTCTTAAGAGACGCTTATGACGTTATCATTCCTAAATTAGTCAATGTTATTGATAGATTAAGTAAATTTGCTGATGAGTATAAAGATTTACCAGTTTTAGGTTGGACTCATTTCCAACCTGCTCAATTAACTACTGTTGGTAAAAGAGCTACTCTATGGATCCAAGAACTGTTATGGGATTTAAGAAATATGGTTAGAGCTAGAAATGATATTGGTTTAAGAGGTGTTAAAGGTACCACTGGTACTCAAGGTTCTTTCTTAGCTTTATTCCATGGTGATCATGATAAAGTTGAAGCTTTAGATAAAAGGGTCACCGAATTATTAGGTTTTGATATTGTTTACCCAGTCACTGGTCAAACTTATTCAAGAAAAATTGATATCGATGTCTTAGCTCCATTATCTTCATTTGCTGCCTCTGCTCATAAATTCGCAACTGATGTTAGATTATTAGCTAATTTGAAAGAAGTTGAAGAACCTTTTGAAAAATCACAAATCGGTTCATCTGCTATGGCTTATAAAAGAAATCCAATGAGATGTGAAAGAGTTTGTTCATTAGCAAGACATTTGGGTTCTTTATATAATGATGCTGTTCAAACTGCTTCTGTTCAATGGTTTGAAAGAACTTTAGACGATTCTGCCATCAGAAGAATCTCATTACCATCTGCATTCTTAACTGCTGATATTTTATTATCAACTTTATTAAATATCACTTCAGGTTTGGTTGTTTATCCAAAAGTCATTGAAAGAAGAATTAAAGGTGAATTACCTTTCATGGCCACTGAAAACATCATCATGGCAATGGTTGAAAAAGGTGCTTCAAGACAAGAGGTTCATGAAGAAATTAGAGTCTTATCTCATGAAGCAGCTGCAGTTGTCAAACAAGAAGGTGGTGATAATGATTTGATTGAAAGAATCCAAAAAAGTAAGTTCTTTGAACCAATTCATGCTGAATTGGAATCTTTATTAGATCCTTCAACTTTCGTTGGTAGAGCTCCACAACAAGTTGAAAAATTCTTAGCTAATGACGTTGCTAATGCCTTAAAACCTTTCCAACAATATATCACTGACGAACAAGTTAAATTAAGTGTTTAGGATTGTTGTGTACATTATTATTTATATTATTCGAAGATTTACCAAAATGTAGTAATCTTCATCATAATGTCAGATTTTAGATCTGTTTAACACATGTTACAGAAGACATTCAAAAAACCCAGTTAAAGCGATGACTGTTTAGAACATGGGTATACTTTATTTCTGAGTCCTGAAGTCCTGTCCAATTCACTATATAGTTGAAGTTGAACTTCGATTGATATCATTTAATCGTTCTTATAAGAGATCAGAAAAAATAGACGAAGTGCATGAATTCATGTGCATCTTGCTATAACTAAAAATTGAGCATTTTTGAGATTTTAAAATAGAGAGAATACCACATTAGAGACTCAATCGGTTTACATTCACTGATCAACAATACCATAATATCCTCCAGGTCTCAATTTCCAACTCATTATACAAATACCATGCACTAAGATGCTTGAAAATGCAACTGATTTAAATCTTTTCGGCAGTTTAGAAAGAAAAAAAAATCTTTCATCAAAAAGGAACATTTCAGTAAACTCTTTATTCTCCATCAATATTCCCCTTCTTCGTTTATCAAGGATCTGTTCTTAATTTCATCAGTGACTCTCTCTTCTACAAGAAGCAACATCACTTTTCAACCTTTTTTTTTTCTATTTATTTTTCTGTTTTCATCAGTTACTCTCAATTCACATCTTGAATTAGATCATAAGATATGATGAACCATAGAAGAGTGTTAACCTCCATCGGTTTATCGCTATTCACACTATTATGCTGGTTTGCAATCACATTAAATAATCACAACCATGGTCAATCCCATCCTCAAATATTCAAAAGATCTGGAACTGATCAGATATTCAATAGTCTGTTAGATCGATTAGCAATAACTCAATCTAAGGAGCAAATTCATAAAAGAGCTGATGAATCCTCCACGACTTCATTGTTCAATACAACATACATTATAACACCGTCAACTTCATCTTTCATACCTTCAACCACTTCTTCATTCGATGACTTTTCAATAACTGATGATTTTTCTTCATTAGATCAAGATTCATCAACAGATTCATTCAGTAGTTCAGTTGAAATTTCTTTAACTTTACCTTCATCAGTTGAACCTATTGTGTCCTCTTCTGATTCAGAATCATCTTTTGAATCCTTGGTTCCTCAATCCACATCGTCATCAACAACATTCTCGTCATCATCTTCATCAATTTTTTTTGAACCAAGTTCTTCATTAACTACTTCATCATCTTCATCTTTATCAACTCCTACATCATCCTCATATTCTTATTCGTCATTGGCGGTTTTACCTTCATCCACTACATTATCATCCACTTCAACATCATCATTATCATTATCATCATCGTCATCGTCATCAACCACGTCAGACCCATCAATCACTTCAACTAACGTTTTAGGTCAAACTGTGATCATTAATTTAACAACCACGATAACAGAACAAGTTTCGACCACTCAAATAATTGAACCATCACCAACTAGCATCGCAACTCAATCTAAAAGTTCGGGACTGTCCAAAAAGAACAGAAACATTCTAATCGGTTGTCTAGTCGGTATTCTAGTACCTGTATTACTAGTACTTGGGTTCTTAATCTGGTGGAAGTTTTACAGAGATCGAAAGAAGCATGACTTCTTTATCAATTCAGAAGGAGAATTGATATCAAGAAAACAGTACAAGATAGAGAAAAAAATCAACGAGAAGCACGTTTCTAAAGCTGGAGTAACATTTAGTAAATTTGAACCAGAAGACATGATTGATGAGAAAGTCTTTGATGATCTTGTCGTCAACGATTCAAGCACAGGTTTCGAAGGTGATACTTATGTTCAAACAACAACAAGGGGACACCACTCAAGAGGCCCCTCAACTACTAACACACATATCAATTATTAAATAGTTTGGAGATATAACTGATCATAATTTTAATACACTTACAACATTTCTGACCAGAAATAATCATAATATAATATCAACAATCATAATATAATATCAACAATCAACAATAATATAACATCAATATTAATGGTAATAATAATCATAATCCATCCGTATAAAGGTTGGCTTATCCAGGTTTTGCATTTAAAATACGTTCATTTAGTTCACCTTTTGTAGTTTATACATTCCCGCCTATATTATGTAATACTTGCTGCTATATTATGTAACCAACTAAGCCTAAACTCAATTTGATTTTTTCCAACAGTCTTAAAAAGTACACAATTGATTAGAAAGTGTCTATGATACGGCAGAGAGTCCAGACAGTATCCAAAGAACCAATCGCTTGTGTCAAATTTGATAATGGTGGAGAAAATACTGACAACGTAGGAAGTTATATATACGTTGGCCAAAAGAATCAATTGAACCTATACAATATAACAAATGGACTTGAAGTGATGAGATATGAGACATATACCAATACAAACATCAATTGTATTGATCTACTATCAAATGATAAGGTAATCAGTGGATCCAACCAGATACTCATCCATGATAAACTGAAAGATACCCCAGTAAGGAAGTTTGAAATATTACAACAAGATTATAGAAGTAAAACAATTAAAGATTTGAAAATTTTGAACGAGAATGGATTGATAATAAGTTGTGATATAGATTTGAAAATATGGGATTTGAGACAAGATCATAAATATAAACCAATTCAAGAATTCAATAATCATTCTAAAGATTTTTTAAACTCTTGTGATTTCAATCATGATAGAGATTTAATAAGTTGTGGAAGTAACGATGGGAAATTATACACTTATGATATAAGGAAGGGTTTATTGAATATAGATGATCAGTTTGATGAAAATCCTATCACTAAGGTGAGTTATAAACGAGATGTGAACTCAAATGTTCTTTTGCTGAATGTTTTAAATAAAGGCAGTTTATTATTCGATGTTGATAAACAAGAGACTATAAATGAGTTCAAGAATGATATCATTGACAAGCAGTATAAGATAGATAATCAATATTTAGGGAGTGGAGTTGTGACAGGTTCAGAACATGGTAAAGTCTACATATATGATGATCATGGTCTTAGAAAAAGTGTTAGTGTTAGTACACAAGGCAATAACGGGTCAATTTTGAGTGCTATTGATGTTTTGAAAAAAGACATTGTAGTGGGAAGTGGATCAGGGATGCTTTATAAGATAGAATCATGAGATTATATAAAGAAACTAATGCACTCAATCCTTAATCCTTAATCCATCACAATTATGTAAGAATTCTTTGATGAAGTTGTTTTTGTTTTGATGTAAATTCCTAAACAAGTAGATCTTCATCAATTTTAAACGTAAAATGATGTAATTTTTAACAATAAAAACGTCTCGAAATAAAATTTAGTTTCAGTACGAAAAAACAATCAAACCATCTCAATTTCTTTCAATTTCTCTTTATGTTTTCATTTTCAATCAAATTATTTTAAACCATTCAGTCAATCAGATTACACTTCATATTTTCATATTTTTCAAACACATCCATCCACTTATTCATAGTCAAGACTGTTCCCACACCACTTCTAATATCAGTTTCATATAAACAAAAAAAACTTCAAAACACTTAAAACTTCTCTCCCTCCAGCCTTTGAAGAATCATCAATATTTATTACACACTCTCCTTAACATACTCAATCAATAAAATCCTCGTAAAAATCATATCTCCAATCCTTCCAACTCCCCTCACCTATATATTATTCCCCTATTCAACTTTCATCTTATTTCCGTCTTATCCCCCATGTTAGCTGTATGTATCAAATAATATGAACATGTCTTACATCTGAATTATAACTAACTCAACAACAGAACTTGAAGAGTTTGATCAAAAACCCAAGAAATAACAAAGAATCATTGTCGAAAAAAGAGAATCATGATACAATTCATACTTCTAAATTCTCTGAGAGTTTACTCAACATAATACCCATGCATTCTAAAAATATATCTACAGATAAACATGCTAATGCCATCAAACCAAAAAAAAATCCACTTCCCTCATACGATGAACTATCGCCACGTTATACAATTATTGAAAAATTGGGTGAAGGTGCTTTCTCTACAGTGTATAAAGCTCATGATGAAGATTTAAACGTTGAAGTTGCGATTAAAGTAATTGAAAAAAATTCAATGTCAAGCTCTCAACTAGATTCAATCTTAAAAGAAATCTCAATCATGAGAAGATTGAACCATCCAAATATCGTTAAACTATATAACTACATAAATACTGACAAAAGAGCATTCATAATAATTGAATACGTTTCAGGTGGTGAACTATTTAATCAAATAGTCAAATACACTTACTTCTCAGAAAATTTAGCAAGACATATCATCATACAAGTTGTTAAATCAGTTGATTATTTACATTCTGAAGTTGGTGTTGTTCATAGAGATATCAAACCTGAAAATTTATTATTTGATAAAATTGATTTTGTCCCAAATGACCCAAATTTTGTTAAAAGAGTATCTGATGATGATTCAAAATTAGATGAAGGTAAATTCAAAGAAGGTTTAGGTGGTGGTATGATTGGAACCGTTAAACTAGCTGATTTTGGACTTTCTAAAGTCTTATGGGATTCAAACACAAAGACTCCATGTGGTACTGCTTCTTACACTGCTCCTGAAATCGTTAAAGATGAAGCATACTCTAAATCAGTTGATATGTGGGCAGTTGGTTGTGTTTTGTATACCTTATTATGTGGATTTCCTCCGTTTTATGATACAGATCCAAAAGTTTTAACAACTAAGGTTTCAAAAGGTGAATATACCTATTTATCACCATGGTGGGATGAAATCTCAAAAGAGGCTAAAGATTTAGTCTCTCATCTCTTAACAGTGGATCCTGAAAAGAGATACACCCCTGATGAAGTTTTGAACCATCCTTGGATTTTGAATAATTTGAAACCAACAAAACCCGCGATTGATGCTCCTTTATATCAGACTAAATCTGAGTCCGTTTTGAGGTTTGAAGATACCATTCCAACTGTTCAGCATCTATCATATTTATCTCCTCGTGCTGAGGCTATGAAATTTGCTTTTGACACAGGTATAAGTATTCAAAGAACAGGAACTCCAAATAGAAAATTATTAGATGAAGATCATTATTTTAATGAAAGTGATGAATTTACTACTGATGATGACGACGAAGATGATAATGATAATGACGATGAAGAAGATGATGATGAAGATGAAGGTTCAAACATCACTGAAGATAGCTGCTTCAAACATCAACCAATTTTCACTAACTCGCCAGTAGTCAAAAAGTTTAGCAAATTGAAAATTAAAGAATTACCACTAACGCCACATCATTTCAAAAGAGATAAAAAAAACTCCATAACATCAACTATTTCAGCATCATCAACAATAACACCAACTCAAAGTAGTTCAACACCTGAAATTGTTACTTCAAGATGTACAGATCAAAGGTGTACAGATCAAGTATTTTCAAAACGAAAAGTTTACGAATTTAAAGAAACTCCAAACTTTAATCTGAAGTTTGATAATAATACTCTTTTAAATAGAAGGAAAATTGCAGGAAGTTTAGGATGTGGACCATCTTCCCCTGTCCCAGCAAACATTTTTTAACGAATTTTATATATGACAATAAAATATAGTAGTGTTTTTGAAAGATATTCAAGCTGAATTGTAGCATGGTCTTCTAACCTACAGATAAAAAAAATTAATGAAAATGTAAATGCCCAATTGTATTATCATTATTACTAGGATTCATTAATATCGTTAATACTTATTATATTCAAATCACTTTCAAAACTTTCACGATATATCTTTTCTCCGTTTGGTAAATCATTAACTTTAACTCTTTCCTCTCCATCTTTCAAATTATCAACAATTCCAGCTTTTAAATGTCTTTTACTTACCCTTTGTAGCATTTTTTCTTCATCTATTAAGATCTTCCAACTTTCATAATTCTTACCAGGTTTAATAATTGGAATTTCACTGATGTTGTTGTATATGAATTGATTATCTTGTGATTTTTTCTGTACACCATGTTTATCATCAATAATTCCATTAATGTTACGAGTTGTAGTCGTTGGGGTGGCTTCAGGATCAAATGTTTTTAAAATATCACGCCAAATTGGGTTATCCAACAATAAATACAACCCTTCCATGATTAAAATTCTTGAAGAGGAATGGATTTCACAACCAAACTGATTAGGATCATGATTGTCATGGTTGAAATCAGGTATGAAAATATTTGGAATTTTAGAGTTTTTTGAGGTTAAAATGTCCAAATTCCCAATTTTGGGATCATTACAAACCTTCATAGTTTCGTTGATATTCCGTACTAGTGTAACAATCAATGAAGAATCAAATGTGAACGGTGAGCCTCTTCGTTTAAATGCCTTATCTGAATCTTTGAATTTTTGTAAAACTGATCTAGGTAAATGAAATCCATCCATTGGTATAGTTTGTGCAAACGAACCATATTTTTTCTCATCTGAAGAACATTTGGTTATCTTAATAGAAGTCAAATCACCACCTCTGCCTCGTATTATTGTTTCATTTGTATGATTTTTTTCAATTGTTGGGATATAACTTTCGTCTTCAAAACCAATCAGTTCGGTTTCATTATATTTAGGTAGAAAATCATTGAAATGGTCTAAAATAGAACTATTTTGCTCATCATTGTCACTATCCAGTACCACATTCCCTGATGATGTATGTCTTTGATTTAAAATATCAACAACTCTTTTGGCAACAGTAGTTTTCCCAGATCCAGGAGCACCTATCAGTAAAATTATTATTCTATACTTCTTTGAAGTCTCCAGTAGTTTCAATGCTCTATCTGCCAAATCTTGATACGTGGAATCCATCATATACACATTGGCCATCTATTTGTGGAATCTAAAGGGTCTGTCTCTAATATGTCTAAACCTATAAATATCTGTAATTGCAAAAAAAACTCTAAAAACCGGAAACAAGGGATCTATCTAATAAACAAATATATCCCAAAAACTCGAGCAATAAATAATGAATTCAATGGGTCAAATGAGTGGAATTAAATTCTTTTATGAACTAATCTCACAAGAGTAATCGGACAAATGTCAGGCGAATAATTTCTTAAAATCGAATTCCGGGGCACACTATCACGTGCAGATTCCTCGGAGTTTCGGAGTTTGTATGATTATGTAATAAATGAAATCCGACTTTAATGTCACGTGATAATATGCCACAATTCCGGTTTGGGTGCCAAAAAATAATTAAACCAATTTTAATGAAAATGTGACTGAGACGTAATTATTATCCATTGCAAAAGATCAGTTTCATCATGTTCAGATTAACTAATAGATCTGTTATAAGCAGAACTAATGCTTTAAGATTTTTCAACTCCAAAAGAATGGGCTCAACTTTGGCATTTGTGGAGACTCATGGAGATTCAATTACCAACGGTTCTTTATCAACTATAACAGCTGCTAAGCAATTAGGTAACCCAATTGTTGCAGTATTATTAGGTTCAAATTCATCAAAAGTTGCTAAAGCAGAATTATCTAAAATCAATGGATTATCCAAGATTTTAGTCTCTGATGATTCGAAATTCGATCATTATTTACCAGAACTAATTTCTCCAGTTTTCAAAGAATTAATCTCTAAAAGTGATGAATATACTCACTTAATCGTTCCAGCAACAAGTGTTGGTAAAAATTTCTTACCAAGAGTAGGTGCATTATTAGACGTTCAACCTATTTCTGATATCACTGAAGTTCAAGATTCAACTACTTTCAAAAGACCAATTTATGCTGGTAATGCCATCGTTACTGTTAAATCCAAAGATCCTAAAATCTTGATCAGTGCAAGACCATCAGCATTTGATTCAAATTTAGAGAAATCTGAAAATAATTATGAAATTAGTGAAATTGATTCATCTTCAATTGATTCAAATATTTCAATCAAATGGGATTCTGAAAATTTAACAAAATCTGAAAGACCTGAATTATCAAGTGCTAAAATTGTTGTCGCTGGTGGTAGAGGTTTGAAAAATAAAGAAAATTTTGATAGTTTAATCTATCCATTAGCTGATGCATTAGGTGCTGGTGTTGGTGCCACAAGAGCCGTTGTTGATGCTGGTTTTGTTGATAATTCTTTGCAAGTTGGTCAAACTGGTAAAGTTATTGCTCCAGAACTGTATATCGCTGTTGGTATCTCTGGTGCTATTCAACATTTAGCAGGTATGAAAGATTCTAAGACTATCGTTGCTATTAATAAAGACGAAGAAGCTGCTATCTTTAATGTTGCAGATTATGGTTTACTTGGTGATTTATTTGAAGTTGTTCCTGAATTAACTGAAAAACTTAAATAGGATGAATCTATTCGTATTAAATAAAACACACGAAAAATCTTTGATAGATGAAGTACTAATGAAAATAAAAGAAAATTTGATCTATGATTTATTCAATGTGATATACTGTCTCTATATATGTTTCTATACCCTGGATTTTAATTTCTTTCTTGTATTTCTTGATGATATAACGAATATTAAATCTTGGAAGAATCTTGAGACTACTTTCATATAATTTTTAACAAATGACCAAGTTAATAAACAAATCAAACCAAAACTGAATGGAACTGCAATTTTCCAATAAAAGCTAACGTCATTTTTCAAATCTCCAAATCTCTCAAAATTCATACCATAATAACCTGTCCAAAACGACATTGGCAAGAAAACAACTGTGATCCAACTTAATAATCTCATTGAGTTATTGGTATCTGTTGAGATTGTATTAAAAATCAAATCAATTAAGTTCTGAGTGTTATTAATCATACCTTCAATTTCAGAAGTGTACATTAATGTATGATCCACGATATCAGCGTAATAAATTTCTGAAATTGGTGAAATTAGTTTAAAATTTTCAGTATTTAACATGGTTTTTTTCTGATTATCTTTATTTGTGATTTGTTGGGACAATTCTCTGATCGAATTAATTAATGCGGTAATTGGTAATATTTTTCTTCTTAAGTTTTCTAATTCTCCATATAATAAGTGCAAAGCTCTTGTATGAGAGAGATTTGGTGACATTAAAGCTTCAATTTCAAATTCATCTAATCTTTTCCTGTATGCTGTTAAGATTGGATATATTATATCAACGATGGAATCAATAATATTTTGTAATAAAATCGAAGGATCACAGGATTTTCTTAAAATTGTTTCACTTTTAGTTATTCTTGTTAAAATTGCGTTTTCAATATCATCACCAGAACTTTCAAAAAAAGTTATAATGATACCATTTTTCAATAGGAAGAAAGAAACTTGTTCAACACCAACAAATAAGTTTCTGTAACTTAATGGTTTCTGGCTATTTAAATATTTTGTATGTCTTTGCTTTCTTTTACTGTATTCACCTTTTGAGTTTATTGCTGGTTTAAAACTGTCATTTAAATGTCGTATTTTATAAAATTTGGTTAGTCTTTCATTTATGGACATTGATTCATAATGATCAGGTTTCAATTTCATATGATGATGATGTTTACTGTGAATACCATCATCCGGATTCCCAAATGCAGTTGATACCCAAGATGGATAATCTTGATTAATTCTTTCAAATTCGGTTTCTTTAACTAATTTTGACATTGCAATGACACCAAATATACAATCTGGATAAAAATCTATTTTGGTTCTTGTTGGGATATCTATTAAATCTTCAATTGCTAAAGTATGTAGATTGAAATAATGAGCTAATGTTACAATAGTTTCCCATGATATACCATTAACGTTAATCCAGCGAACTTTTGACCAAGTTGGTCTATTTGATAACAACTTTTCTAATTTTTTACAGCCGTCATCTGTTTTATCTGATAATTCATGATGAAATTTGTTTCTTTCCTCTTCATCTTCTGATGATTCTTCAGCATCAGCTCTCATTTTAGTTTCAACATCAATTCTCTCAACACGATATCTTGTTTCATTATAGTCTGTTATTGTGACAGAACTTCCTAACGATGATAAAATCACATCAGTTGAGTGGATGTCGATACCAGGTTCCCAATTGATTCTTTCTCTTGCTTTTGATGATGAATATACAGTATCAGCTCCAGTTAAATATCTTCTATCTGCCTTTCGGTGTCTTCTACTTCTTTTTTTCCTTGATTTCTTAGAACTACTACTATCATTGACAACATGACTCACTGGATGGATCCTTTTATCATCATCTTCTTCTATATTATGAGCTTTGTTACTATCTGAGATTGAATTTTCTTCATCTTCATCAGAAAACTGATCACTTTCATTTGTTTGAAGTAAAGTTGGTGGAAGATTTGGGAGATTTGGATCGTTCGAGTCGTAAATTATTGGATTGTTAGGCATTTTATCGTTGTGTCATTTGCTTTGTCCTTTATTGTGGTATACAATATATATGAAGTTTGCTTCAAAATGTGTCTAGTACATAACAAAAAAAAAATCCCATATCTATAGTTCCAATATATAATAATTATCAGATCATACCTAAATCATCGTCGTGGGACTCTCGCATAAACGATGAACAGTGTGCGGTTACTCCAGGGTCTCAAGTGCTCTACATCATCAATACTGAAAGCTTCGATCTCGAAGAACAAACGCATCAAGAGATTCAATCACGGATTAATCACCACAATGAACAACGATACGCAGCCATTCAAATTCTTCACGTCCAAAAGATCTGGTTCGATTGGAGACGAAAACGCTGATGTAAGGAAAGGACAAGAGAAAGCAGCTAATTTAGGTGAGATGATTGACTATTTGAATGAGATAATACCAGAGTCTCTAAACATGACACCAAATCCATCATTTTTACACAATGATATTCAATTAAGAATCTCACCAACAATATATTCTGTTCCTATAATCAAGGGACAATTAAGTTATTTGACAAGTTTGAAAGCAACTCAGATCATCTTCAAAAACTTCATATTGAATCCTCATACGAAATTTCATGTTGTGAAACATGAGGTTAGTTATAGTAGTAAGCATGGGATTCTAGGTGCTGATGTTTGTAAGATTGTGATTCATTGGAGGACTTGTGATGAGACATGTCATCATTTGAAAGACGTTAAAGATTTAGATGTAAATAAATTGAAAGTGTTGTTTGGGATTTACGTTTTTGAATTAAATGAAATGAATGATAAAATAATGGTTCATAATGTTGAGAACGTGGAAATGTGTAATGATAGTGATAAAAAGATTAATGATATTTTGTTTGGAGTTTAGTCCTTAGATTTAATTTCATAATAAAGAGAGAGTATATGTGTTGCTTGTATATAAATACTATTAAAGATAATTAAATATGATTACAATTATAGAAAAAAGAATAGTTTATATCTAATAATCTATTTAAGTCTATGAGAATTCTTTTGCTTAAACCAGTTAAGTGAAAAGAGTGTAAGTTTAATACCAATCT
This sequence comes from Phaffomyces orbus, assembly GCA_003708145.3. Lineage (NCBI taxonomy): Eukaryota > Fungi > Ascomycota > Saccharomycetes > Phaffomycetales > Phaffomycetaceae > Phaffomyces > Phaffomyces orbus. The sequence goes on from PPNK03000001.1 coordinate 619,280, forward strand.
AATTTCTCAAATTTCAATGGCGAATTACTTAGAATTTCAGGACGAATATCTTTCATTCTATCCAAAGAACTTTCATATGGTACTGTTTGTAGTTTAGTTTGTTGATTGTTAATAGGAGTTTGAATAGATGGAGTTAAAGGAGTGTTATAGCTTAGATTATTCAAGCTATCATCAAATAATTCTTCAAGAGTGAACATATCTTCTTCTTCTTCTTCTTCTTCTTCAAAAAATTGATTTGATTTGGTTTTGATAGAAGATTCAACAGGGGTATTATTATCAATTTCTAAACCAAATAATAAATCTTCATCTTCAACAGATGATGAAATTTCAGTAACATCAATATCTGTTTGATTTTTTGATAGGAGTGGTGATGATAAAGTTGCATCAGGTTCATCGATTAGGAATGAAGTTGAATAGCCTTTAATGCAACTTAGTTCAAAAAAGAAATCTAAACTTCTATGAACTGGATTTAACTCTAAAAGGGTTAAAATACAATCAAATCCAAATTTGGATAAATTTGGATACCATTTGAATAAAACTAAAGGATCTTTAACAAATTTGCTGAAATTTGGATCTGATGAGTTTGCTAATTTCCATGGACATCTTTTAAATAAAACGTATAATAATGTGATACCCAAAGACCAATAATCAGCAAACTTTGTGTTATATGAGACTGATTTTGAACCTTTCAGTTGTTTGAAAAAAGTTTCTGGGGCCATATATTTTTCAGTTCCAATTAAAGGATCAGATGCATTGATTGATAAAGTTGATAAGCCCCAATCTGTCAATTTAATAGATTTTGAAGAATCTATCAAAATGTTTTCCGGTTTGATATCTCTATGATAAATCCCTTTTGAGTGAGAGAATGAAATGATTTGATACAATTCTTTGATCAAAGTTTTGAAATGTAAGTTATGAGCATCATTTGAAGGATTGGCAATATAATCATATAAATCACCATTTGAACAATATTCAAACACCATGCAATAATACAAATTGGTTTGGAAATTATCTAACAAGTTACATACATGTTTGTGAGTGTTATTAATTCTCTTCAATATAGATAATTCATGTCTTGCTATAACAGAGGAACCTTTTTGAGATTTCGACATGATTTTGATGGCAACAAGTTGATTTTGTGAACAATCTAAGGCTAACATAACTTCGCCATAAGAGCCCACTTGTAAATGCTTGATGAATTTGTAACGATTCTTCAATAGAAAGGGAGAATCGTTTGACTGTTTAAAATGGTATAACTCATCGTTTGATGACATAACTGTGAATATAGTGTGTGTAGAGATTAGTATGAGACCAACCAAGGGTTATTATATAGTGAGAGCGATTGATAAAAAAAAAATAAACCACAGTGGAAGAGAATAGACGATAGCAAGCTGGAATGGATGTCAAAAGGGAAATGAATTGTATAAATGTAAATTAATTTATAAGTGAAAGGGATGAAAGATAAAGGGGATTTTGTTATTTATATCTTCAAGATAAGTAAAAGTCACGCGCCATTTTCAAGATTCAGAATGACGTTTTCAGTTGAGTTCGCGAAGGTTCTAGAATGTTTTCTGAAGGGAGAAAGACGTAACGAGAGAAAGAATGAGTTGATTGTTGTTGTTGCAACAGTGTGTGCTTGTGTGTCAACAGTTGAGAGTATCATGCTTATCAACAGTGTTCAATCTGGGGGACTCAATCGAGAAGTCACAGAGTAAATTATTACGAGTTCAAAGTTGGTGACTCACTATCTTCACGTGACTCGCGCCTCACTAAAGTTCCGATAAGGACTTGAGGCATTCACAAATCACTTCAACTGATACCCACACTGATCAATCTAGATTCCACACTACTACAACGGTCTATATACAATGTCTATACCCATAACCTATTAAATCATAAATCATATATTATATACTATATATCAGAAATCTCCATGGATTCCAATACTGGTAATGACAAACCCAATCACACTAACAGTTGAAACAATCTTATTAGCAAAAGAAATGCTATCTAATGCTTCAACTGCAACTTTCTTACTTAGATGGAAATCAACTTCTTGCTCAATTTCTTCATCTTCTCCGTGTTCATCAACTGAGCTGCTATCTCCTAAATCTTTATAAACTGAGTTATCCAGTTCCGATCTAATTGGTTCTTTCTTGACTTTAACTTCAGGTTTAGGTTTAGAACTTTCTAAATAACTCTCTAATTTGAAATATTTATAAACTTCATTCTTTGTTAAAAATCCATATAATAACCCTGAAATTGGGAACACTAACGATGAGTAAATCAAATATGGATGTTGACTTTTCAATGGTGCTCCAAAATATGCCAATTGAAATGCAATGGTAGAAATGCTACCCAAAACACTCAAATAAATACCACTATTTCTCAATTTTTTAAGAATTAATGAATTAAGTTGTTTGATATTCAAACTTGATGAACTTTCAACAACGTATTTTAAAATATCAAGATTGTTTAAAAGATTAGTAGTAACACCTCCTGTATATAACCCTAACGAAGATATACCAACTACTTTAATAACTGCTAAACAAGTGCCCATTTTGATTATCTTTTTTCAAATCAAGCAACAATCTCTTATCAGAAGAATATTAATTCCACTTTTTTTTTTCGCCTCCCATTTTTATAAGGGCATCTAGTATTTTCCCTTAAAAGTACTACATAGACGTTAATTCTGTCATATCCCCAGTGGGATTTTGGACACATAAGTATATGTAATTGATATTCTTATATAACTTTCAAGTTTCCAAGCCTTGTGCCAAAAAGCTAGCCGTTAGTTAAGATTGGATGTTAAATTTTGAATATTTTTATATTTCATCGTAATGTAACATATCAACTAGGTTCACTATGACTTCATTTCCTCCACTTCAATTTGTGTCTTCCAATTTGACATGGTTCTCTCAAATTAATTATTATGCTAAGTAGTAAGGTATATTTGAGCTTTCCTGTAAAGTTTATGGAAAGTTGAAACTACGCTACTGAAATTTTCAACACAATTCCATCCAGTCTTTTCTTCAAATGAGATACGCAAAATCTCTCATACATATTTGCAAGCTATAAGAGCACTGAATTATTATACAGGTCATGCTCATCCAGAGTAGTACGTATGGCCACTAGATGTATCTATATAGAACATACTCAGGACTCAAGAGTGGAGTCTACGTGTTAAGCTAGTATGGAGGACCAGTACTCTGTGATCAAATTGATGTATTTTCCTCAACAGTTTGAGATCTGGGTCAGGAATCAGGATCAACAAGTTACAAGTAACAAGACTCAAGCTATACATCCTACAAACCTAGCCAGGCTACAATTTGGGCCTTAGTTTGTAGGTTAGTAAATACTCAGGATAGTCTATCGGGGCTGATTGGTTAATTTGGTCTCAAAAATTGACATATCCAGATTCCACTCCCCAAGGTGATTGTTTATATACCCTTAGATCTTTGATGCCAGAAGTTTTATTCTCTTTTACAAATCATAATTATATATTAATCACAAGTATGAAACCGGGGTTTCAAACACGATTTTTTACTAGAATCCTATACGTCAATGAAATGATCAACAAATTCGCTTTCAATAATTTGAATAGTTGAAAAAATAATTTCATTAGTTGTTTCTTGCAATATCGAGCTTTGAAATAATTTTAATTTTCAGAAGAGGTATATGTTAAACATCTTACAGGGTACATACTCCTACTTATCGAGTCACAAATTATATCTTGAAACTGAACTTATATATAGGAGTTGAGCCAGTCGGCTACATCATTCAATTGAATGTTTTGAATGTTGACTGTAAAATGTTATAAGTGCTCACTGCTGATTATTGAACCTACACATATATATATATATATAGAGAGAGAGAGAGAGAGGCTATAGCTATATTAGCTATTAGCTATAGTACGTATCTCAAAGTTTGATGCAAGCAGCAGTTTAAACTTTGGTCTTAAAAATTAAAGTTGACAGGTACCTAATTTGTTTTGCACTAGCTGGCTCTTGAAGTTGACACTATTATATATTAGTCATTAGTCTAGTCACCATAGTCACTATGGTGAGTTCAGAATCCAGGTTATCGTAAATCCCCCTAACTAGTTACTATCCCCATGAACACCTTCTGCAAACCAGAATTTAGCGGACAAGTTTCCAGACGAGTGGAGTCTTATAGCCACTTACCATAATTACAGATCCCGGTTCAGTCTTATATAACATTATTGCATTAACAAAGACGATACCTGTTGACTTAGTCATTAATTTTTCAACGCACTTTAAAAAGATATGAGAATGCCATGATATAACTTTTATTGTAAGTATTATAAGTTGTCACAACAGTTTATCTCATGAGTCACAACTCTTCAGCATATGTCAAGACTCAATACTGAGAAACTAATTCTGATCTTGAAGTTCATTTAGTGTATTTCCCACACAACTGGATCAATCTTGACACGTACACCAATGAATAGATTGACAGTAAAGTTTGAGGCTTTGGGTTGACAGCTATCAAGAATTAATATGTAGTTTTGTGATTCAAGGCTCAAGGTCTATATGAGTCAGGCTCAGGAGTCAGGACGTACTCATGATTTACGACTCGCATGAAGTGGCAAGATAAAGTTTCATGTACGCAATATGTTTCATTGTTTGTTAATCCTTTATTATTACATGACCAAAAATGAACGATAATGATGTTGCAAAACTAACATAGCCACATCCTACAAGCTTTTTTTAATAGGACACTATATCAAAATTAAATGGGTCACCAATCGAAATTGATTAGTAGACCTTTTGTTGCAAAATTAAATCTATGTAGCAAGTACTTATATATAACAGTATAACATTATTGTAGTTTATTGTCTTTTTGAATTGTTTTTATATTGTCTGTTGTTCATTTATTTTTGAAATCATCCCTTTTGGTTTATTCTTCTTCTGATTAAGAAAATTCGTTAGTAATTATGTCAATAAATTTCCTCAAATGGTTGACTTTTCTACCTTATAACCAATGACTTGATTCTCCAATTCCGTTTGATCTTTTTCCTTAGGTTGTAAATGGAAATTCCCCCATCTTTTGTTGAACCTACTGTTTTCTGATAAATGGACCAACTTTTCATGTCTTTTAAAAGCATCTTTTCTTTTAAATAATCTATCGCAATGTTCGTAAGGACAGAGCTTAGCTTCAGAAATTGTTGTAGATTGGCTTCCATCTGAAATTTGGGAATTATGTTGAACAAGACAGTGTCTTCTAAATTCAGCTTTTCTAGGTAAACCAAGCACTGACCACTGACAGTCAACAAATGGACATTTGAAAGGCCTTGATATTTTGTATTTATCTATGTGTTCAGCTAATTTGATTCAATCAGGAAAGAATTCAACGCAATGTGAACATTTATAGATGCCTTTTTTCTTTATGTTGGTTATTTTTTCCCAAAGTACTGTATTATTTATGAGTCTTTCCATTACTGGTTTAAAGGCACATTCAATGTTTTGCTTGGATAATTTTTTATTATGTGTTTTCAACTTTACTATCTTGTTCTTAATTTTTCTTTCTGTAGGTCTTACATCTGTAGTAAAATTCGATTCAGACTGTTCAGTGGTTGATGAACTTTCAGATTCTATAAGCATTCGAGAAGAAGATGCGACAGGGCTCTCTAAATCTGAAACATAAATATTATCCCACAACATTAAATCAGTTTCGTGTTCATCATTGAAAATGGTTGGAATGAAATCTGTTTCTTCATCTGGAGAGAATTTAATAGCTGAATTTTTTTGAGAACAGTTTAAAGCTAATGGCGCAAAAGACGGAGTAACTAAAACATTATTTGACTCTCTGTTAGAGTATGGATCTACATCTTTCCTGTAATGGTGGTAGTCACCTTGACAAAATGAACCGCCAAAATTGTTATCGTTAACTGGGGATAAATATGTGCTGCTACCAATGGAGTTAGTAGAAGGACTAGCGTCGTGAAAGTCACCGGGTTGATTTGAATAAAGTGCTGACACCTGAAGTACATCACTGTAAGTTTCATTAGTAACCTTAGCTTGAAAGTTTGTTTCTTCTGGCTGATCAAGTGGTAAAAATTCAAGTTTTGGTTTAAAACCGTCATATGTTTCCATTGACTTATCAAGTTTTTCTGCAAATAATGAATCATGTTGGAAACAATGACCATTGACCAGTCATATTAGATTGAATGGTTGGTATTTCTCAGATGGACTTTTATTTTTCCATGAGCCCCTGTCACTCTTTTGGTAAAAAGTAAGATATTGGAGCAAATCATGAAATTTATAACAAATTTATTGGCAGGATTGAGTCTTTTATAAGTTTAGCACTGGCTTATAAATAATTATTCATAAAGTATATATAAGACAGTTTAGTCTACAGATACCCGCATTAATGAAAATCTGTGATCTGATCATGTCAGAATATGTAACAATATTATTATAAACTTGTCAGAAGTTTTCATGTCTGGTTTCGTATAATGCATATATGCTTCTGATTAAAATCATACATGGGAAGGTTGATTTTACTGAAAACCCTAGTACATAAAAGCTGTAGCTTACATTACTTTTTTCTGAGGAAATGACATATAAATGGTGAAAACATCAAATTTGATTGATGTGGACAAAATCTTTTTACAACTTGAGTAGAAGAGCTTAAGCTTCAAATTAAAAATGTTAAAAAGTCTGTTAGTCTTTTCTTCCAAGCTTACGATATGTGACATGAATTCTCCCTAATTCTATTTGCCAGTTCCCAAGCTGTTACAAACTATAGGCAATAAGGGTTGTTCGTTTGCCCTTTGATTTGAGACTTGATTGTTCCAAAATTGTATTTTAATGGCAATATTTGCAATATTTAGAATCAGATCGCAATAGCGTATACCTTATCCCGTACTTATAGGTTTTAATGACCTTATAAGTGTATAAAATATTACAAAGTTACAAACTAGCTAAAATTCAAACTCTTAACAGAAATTTCAAATGTGTCACAAGCTATATTTTACAACAGGGCTCATCAAGATTCATAATTCATACAATTAATATCTAACAGGCTTGCTTATATATATGTGCATGTATACATTGTACGATTCACAACAACTCGCTCGATGAACGTTGCAGAATCTAGTTTCAGATGTTTAAATCGAAGCCAACACAACACATTGCACACCCTTATATGTCCCATATTCCATTTTCTCAAAGCTTAGTCTCTGTTGTCAGATATAACCCCGACTAGTCCCACTAGATCTGATTATTGATACCAAAAATAATAAACATGCATATATTCAATGCAGTGCGCAGTACATACTGTATAGTTTGTTTGCGTGACACATGCAATTATTGTCATACACATGTGTGTTTTAGGAAGTTACAAACTTACATCAATTTTTGAATGTTGGAACTTGGGGTTCTATCATTGATCAAAGAATTACAAGTAGTAGATTCTAGAGTAATAAATTGATCGTACATATAACACATAACATGATTTGATTTTGGGTGGCGGGAGCAGATCGTGTCAACCTTTAAGGTAATTAGCAAGACATTTTTCTGAGAAAAAGATCCAAATTTGTTTGAAAGACTATATAGGTATTTTATTACTTGTCCTCAAATCCCATAGAATGAGACGTAGCTTTACTCTTTCCTAAAGTCTTTTTTTAAGAAACCTTAGAAACTCCTTTAAATAATTTGAATCTCTGTGTTAAATGTTTCCCCTTGCTTGGAGCGTTTACTACAGCAACCAGTGTTTGGCTTTTTCGTATAGGAATTTTATCAACTTCCTTGATGTTTAGTTTAAATTAATCCACCTAGCTGTTAGAGTACCATGAAATACAGACTGGGGTGTTAAAATATGAAATTATACGTACGCCAGCGTTATTTAGTTAATTTTACATGAAACAAATGAATACTGAACCTACAATACTAAAGTTAGAAATAAGAACCTTCCATGTACTCTAAACTTATGTCTTCAAAAACACTGACACAAAGCTTTAGGCTTCCATTGAGAACATTTAATGGAAGAAAATCCATTAAACAGTTCACTAAACAGTCAACACTATTTGAAGTAAACTCGAAATAAGTGAAGTACTGTATTGTTGATCAACATTCTATGACTTTAATATTAGAGCAATAGTGAAATAGATATAAATCATAGTAGCCACGCACTACAATAACTTTGTGAGTGCAAGTTGAGTGACTATAGTTAATGAAAAATGAAAAAACAGAAGTAATCTGGTAAATTTTATATTTTATGTTTTATCTACAAAACTCAAAACGTTATTTTTATTTTTAAATCATTACAAAAATCATTATTCAAGAGTTTAGTTTTGAATATCTAAGGGAGTTAAACGTAAGTATGGTTTAACAACTCTGAATTTTGGGAATAGAGTTTTAGCCTCATCGTTAGAAACTGATGGATGAACAATAACATCATCACCTGGAACCCAGTTAATCGGAGTAGTGATTCTGTTTTTGTCACCAGTTTGTAATGAATCTAGAACTCTTAAAACTTCAGCGGTGTTTCTACCAGTAGAGGCTGGGTAAGACAAGATTAAACGGATGGTTTTTTTTGGGTCAATGATGAAAACAGATCTGATAGTGAATTGAACACCTTTGTCATCAACATTGGTGGCATCTTGATGATCAATCATATCGTACTGAACTGAGATTTCTCTAGTTGGATCAGCAACAATTGGAAAAGTTAATCTAGAACCAGTAATTTCATCAATATCTTTAATCCATTCTTTGTGAGAATCTGGGGTGTTGGCAGATAAACCAATTAATTTGGCTCCTCTTTTTTCGAATTCTGGTTGTAATTTAGCAAAAGCACCTAGTTCTGTAGTACAAACTGGAGTGAAATCATCTGGGTGAGAGAAGAAGACAACCCAGTTGTCACCAGCGTATTCATAAAAGTCAATTGGACCATTTGAGGTATCTGCTCTGAAGTTTGGAGCTTTGGATCCTAACCTTAACGTGGTACCTGTTGGTTTTGGAATAGACATTAGTGAAGGTTTTTGAGTCCTGATATCTCAAAATTAAGAAAAGGGAGAGAAAAACATTGAAACCCTCTGAATTTATACCATCATGGCGACGAACATCTCATAATTTATTCGAATAATAACAAATTTCACGTGATTTGACATTAGCCACAAAGCAAACGCCGCAAAACTATTATATATACATATGACATTCGCCACATTTTTTTCGCGCGCAAAACAATGTCAGCTAGTGGCATTAAGCATTAAACCAAACAAAATGTCCAGTGTCCAGTGTCTACCTCTTCTGATAAGATTTCAAAACTCTTTAGCAGTTACTATCTACAATTTTTTCTTTTTTCCTTATGTTCATTATAAACAACTATAAATACAAAACAAACTATTGTGAAAAATTTCAACAGAGACACTTAAAGGTTGAAACTCAACAAATCCATTATTGGGAACACAAAGTCATTAACCAAATCTATATATAACATGTTATCACATTTATGCTTTGAGATTTATAAGAGTATGTCTTTTTTCCTTTTCTATTTTTAAAATCGTAACAAATTATTGAATCCAAATTAAACCAACTTAAACGGTTTCTAAAACTTCATCAGCGAAACCTGAAGCAACTTTTTTCCCTTTGTCATCAACAGCTTCACCATGTAAAGCTAATAATGAACCTAATTCGAATTTTGGTTGTTTCAATAATTTAACTTTTCTGATGTGAACGTTTTGCAATGGGAAGATGTTTTTAGTAGCTTTTTCAATTTCACGTCCAATAACTTCTGGGATTAATTTGGAGGTCAATTGAGCTAAAGTTGAGTTTTGTACTTCTCTGGTGATAATTTCGGTGATTTTCTTTCTGATGGCTCTAACATGAGAAGCTTGGGCGTAGGCAGTTTTTTTAATTTGAGCAGCTTGACGTTTAGTAAAAGCAATACCAAAGACTCTAACAATGTAATCATCTGAAGTTTTGACAGTAACGTTAGCTTCGATCAAAGTTTGCCATTTTCTAACTAGTGATCTTAATTTATCTGAAGTGAAATCTAAACCATGGAAGTTGGTTAATAAGTTTTTACCTTGAACTTCATCAACTCTCAATTTAACGTTTCTGAAAGCATAATCTTCAGAACCTTGTAAATCAGCTAATGAAACTTCAACGATACGACCTTTTAAACCGTCAGCAGCGTTTTTCAAACCAGTTGATTTGTTGATTAAAGTTTTACCAACATTTCTGTTTTCAAAGGTTGATGGAGCTTTGATATCAAACCATTCTTTTCTGGAAAATGGATCAACGGTTCTCTTCTTTAAACCTTTTTTACCTTTTGATAATCTTTTATTTTTACCAACAGCCATTATGAATGCCTTTTAACTTAAGCTCTCCTTCTATTAGTGATCTTTAAATTTTTCGATGTTTTTTTTTCACTAGTCAGGAAATCCATGTTGCGCGAAACAATTCTGTACCAAACAGCTTATGTAATGATTTCCATCTTAACACCACGATAATCATTGTGACTGTTTTTCAAAACTTATCTATTACATCAACAGTAAGATAAGTTGCACTTGTTTACAGCCAGTAAGACTGTTGTGCACAAACTTCATGTTCTATTCTCTAAAGCCACAAATATCTCTGATTTTTCTGAAGAAAGTCGAGTAATTAAGGAGCTTTCATTGATCATCAGTTTTTTTTAGTTACATGACACTTAATGATAACAATAAACAAATAAACAAGTTGTAACTTACTTAAATTTGCTACTAAAAAAGAGATCTTGGTCTAATTGTGATTGATTAATGATGTTAGGAGTGATAAGTTGAATTTTCTCAATCGTTCTTTATTACTTTTGTTTACACTTATCTTTAATATGATTCTTTTTAGAAACTGGGATTAATAAACACATTCTAAACAGAAAATACATCATTTCTCTTTTGTTGATGATTATTCCTTATACCATTATGGTTATCCCAACAAGTCTGTTTATTTAACCTAAAGATATACGTGGGATAAAAAAATTCGTCTATAGTATTGAGAGATTCAAAACAGCTCCAAAAATGATTCATAAAAAAGTGCCATCCTTTTGGGATTCCCTCAAGACAGTCACACATTGATCCTTCACCATCTTGATAGTAGTTTTGAAATTTTTATTGAATATTTGTTGTACATCTTCAACAATATTGAAAGTCCTCTCTGGAAGGTTGTGTTAGAAGTCTCTTCACTGTCATAATCTAAATGATGCAGCAAGGTTGTTATTCGGACTAGATTGAAGAATGACTTTACCTATGTGTACAAGTCTCTCGTTGATACTAGATCTTCTTATATTCAACGCTAGTTAGAGTTTAAATGGGAATAAATCTAGGCCCAGGATCATTCTTAAAATCATACACAAAATGATGGAAACATTCATGAACCAAACTAGAAACATGAAGGGAAAGTCCTTTTCAATTACAATCTAGCTGATTGTCTAATTATTTGAAAACTTTTGACCAATACAGTTCTAATGATTTTGCAATCTTTTTATTTTATATCATAGTAAAGATGTATCTACTATCGTAATATAACCTAATAATACTTTAAGCAAAAATCAATCCTAATTACTAAATGACAGTTACACTAATGTAATCTGATACGTATAGGTCACTTAGATAGTGTGATTTTTGAGTTTGAAGTTTGGACTTACTACTCATACTTGTAAATGTCGCAAAAAAAATAATGCATACTGTACTTTAATTTATGTGTCACGTACTTCTTTCAATTAATCCCCAAACTACTTCTATAACGTCTAGCTGTTTTACGTAGCATATCAGGATCCTGTAATAATAAATAATTAGATAATTAATAATAATTAATTAATAAATATTATAATTATATTAGCTTCAAATATGCATTTATTTTATTTCAAGTTTATTAATATAATTAATTGAAATTTCAGTCATGAGCTCTGGCACTGCCGGCGGCGACATCTCTCATATATATTGACCAGCTCTACATTACAATATATAATAAGCTGATCATAGATGATTTTATCAATATTAACTATCATCACTAGCTAGGATGATGAATCTGACACTATATCTAGTACATCGACCTCAGATCATGAGATGTATATAAGATAATTATTATAACTCATCGGATGAAGATCTCAAAAAATCCGAGGTTTACAAATTGACAGCCAATGCAAGTGAAAGGTTGATTAATCTGTCAATTTATTATTAGGAAGGATAGTTTTTAGTAACTAGTAATAACCAATCTAATACAACGCAGTAAGTTACAAATAATGTAATAATAGCGAATCGTACCCTAAAGTAAGGAAGTGTAAAAAGGGATGTAATTGTAATTCATATAAAAATAATAGCCCAATGCTAAGTAGTAAGCAGGGTAAAATAAACACAATATGTACAGTGTAGATAGACTCTAGAGTAATTATGGGGAACATCTCATGAAATATATTATAGGGATTACGAATATTAGTAACTACTGCAAATTAACCATTATATCAAAAAGCTTCTCCATCTAGATCTAGGTAACATTATTGCATTTCACGCTTCAAACCTTTCCCTTTTGAGAGTTAAGTCAATAATTTTTTTTTTGTAAAAATTCCATGCGATGAGCTTCACATTCTTTGATAAATAAGATATTCTTCCTAAAACAAAACTGAATATGTCTGAAGAGCTCAAAGATAAGAAAAGAAAATCTTCCAGTGAAGAAGAAAGAGCTGAAAAGAAAAGATTGAAGAAACAAAAAGAAGAAAAGAAAGAAAAGAAAGATAAGAAAGAAAAGAAAGAAAAGAAAGAGAAGAAAGAGAAGAAAGAAAAGAAAGAGAAGAAAGAAAGAAAACTTGAATCAACATCAAATGATTCTATTACCAATTCTGGTTATGTTGAAAACTCTGAACTTTCTAGCTTGTCACAAACCGACATTGATTTATTTTACAAAGAGAATGAAGTCACTGTTGAAGATAAATCAAGTTTAAATCTAAGACCATTGTTATCATTCACTCATGTTTCCCTTGATTCTAAAGTTCAGCCAGAAGTTGCAAAATTTGCCAAACCGACTCCAATTCAAGCGGTCGCTTGGCCTTACTTGTTGTCTGGTAGAGATGTTATTGGTGTTGCAGAAACTGGTTCTGGTAAAACTTTAGCATTTGGTGTTCCAGCCATTAACAACTTGGTTACTTCCGGTAACAACAAGGGTATCAAAGTTCTTGTTATCTCTCCAACCCGAGAATTAGCATCACAAATTTTTGATAACTTGAAAACATTAGCTGATAAAGTTGGGTTAGATATTGTTTGTTTATATGGTGGTGTTCCAAAAGATCAACAAAGAAAAGATTTGAAAAAAGCGAACATTGTTATTGCCACTCCTGGTAGATTAATTGATTTAATGAATGAAGGCTCTGTTGATTTGTCAAAAGTATCTTATTTAGTTTTAGATGAAGCTGATAGAATGTTAGAAAAAGGTTTCGAAGAAGATATCAAAAATGTTATGAGAAGCTCAACAGCTAAAGGAAGACAAACTCTAATGTTTACTGCTACTTGGCCAAAGGAAGTTCGTGAATTAGCTTCTGGTTTCATGAACAATCCTGTTAAAGTTAGTATTGGTGATACTGATGAATTGAGTGCAAATAAAAGAATCACTCAAATTGTTGAAGTTGTGGAACCTTTCTCAAAAGAAAAAAAACTATTAAGTTTGTTGAAACAATATCAATCAGGTGCTAAAAGTAATGAAAAAGTTTTAATATTTGCTTTATATAAGAAAGAAGCTACTAGAATTGAAAGACTTTTAGAAAACAATGGATATCACGTTTCTGCAATCCATGGTGATTTATCCCAACAACAGAGAACCCAATCTTTAGAAAACTTCAAAAACGGTAAAACTTGTTTATTGTTAGCTACTGATGTTGCTGCTAGAGGTTTAGATATCCCAAATGTGAAAACCGTTATTAACTTAACGTTTCCATTGACCGTTGAAGATTATGTCCATAGAATTGGTAGAACTGGTAGAGCTGGTCAAACTGGTACAGCCCATACTTTATTTACGGAACAAGAGAAACATTTAAGTGGTGCTTTAATAAACGTTTTAAAAGGTGCTAATCAACCAGTCCCAGATGATTTACTAAAATTCGGGTCTCACACGAAAAAAAAGGAACACGGTGCGTACGGTGCTTTCTTCAAGGATGTTGACATGAGTAAAAAACCAAAAAAGATCACATTTGATTGAGCAGTGATCCTTTGTGTATGTTGATATTTACAGTAGAGAAATTATGATAGACCAAGAAAGTAGCTTTCGCGAAGATCCTATTAGATGATCTGATTTTATGGTAAATTTTAAGTTACCTTTCCACCAAAGCCAACTATAGAGAAGACCACTGAAGATTTTGGTTCCATTGTGTCAAAATTTGTATCTCTAAGTTTCAATGTCCAACGTCAAGGTCCTTAGTAGAAGTGAAATTGAACATAAAATTGCAGAAGGCGATGCCATTGTGATATATAAAGATAATGTTCTAAGATTAGATAGATGGTTGAAGTACCATCCTGGTGGTGATAAAGCTGTTCACCATCTAGTTGGACGAGATGCTACAGATGAGATGATTGCATATCATTCAGATGAAACTCAAGATACATTTTCAAGATTCAGGATAGGGAAAATAGAAGGCAGATGGGAAAATATGCTACCTCCTATTCAAGGTGGTATATATAGAACGTTAGAAGAACAAAATTCAGACCAAAAGGGAACAGAATCAAGCTGTTCTTCAGATGGTTCTACTCTTGTTGATGAAAAAGTCAAAAAACCTGTGATGTCTGGTGAAATAACCGCAGCCAAAATCAAACCAAAGATTCCCCAAGGAATGATCCCATCTTTATCAACAAAAGAAGCTTATGCTAAGAAAGTGATATCAGATCCAAGTGAAGTTAGTGAAAATTACGATAAAGGACTAGTTGAACAAGATCTTAGATCTTTACCTTCACTAGATTACGAAACACAAGAACATTTATCCAAAGAGTACAATGAATTACACAGGATAATCATCGAAGGAGGTTACTATAATTGTAACTATTATAAATACTTGATAGAGTTTATTAGAATTTTAACATTATTTATTTTATCATTCATAGCACTTCATTTCAAATACTATGTTTTAAGTGCAATTTCGCTTGGATTTGGCTGGCAACAGTTAGTCTTTGTTGTCCATGATGCTGGCCATATCGCAATAACGCATAATTATCAAATTGACAACATTATAGGAATGACATGTGCCTCTCATGTTGGTGGTCTTTCTGTTGGTTGGTGGAAAAGAAACCATAATGTCCATCATTTAATCACTAATGATCCAGTTCATGATCCAGATATCCAACATTTACCATTTTTCGCAGTTTCAACAAGATTGTTTGGAAACGTCTATTCAACTTATTATGAAAAGTTCTTATGGTTTGATAGGTTTGCTCAATTTTTGATTCCATTTCAAGATAAAATGTATTATGTATTACTAGCTTTTGGTAGATTCAATCTTTATAGATTAGCATGGCAACATGTGCTGCTAGCAGAAGGCCCAAAACATGGTAAAGCTGCGTGGTTTAGATATTATGAGCTGGTTGGGTTAGCGTTTTTTAACTATTGGTTTTTTTACTTGATTGTTTATAAAACAATTGATACGAACTACAACAGATTCGTGTACGTAATGGTGAGCCATGTCGTTACCATGATTGTTCATGTTCAAATCACCTTATCACATTTTGCAATGTCAACCTCAGATTTAGGCACATCAGAATCTTTCACCTCAAGACAAATTAGAACTACAATGGATGTTGATTGTCCAGAGTGGTTTGATTATTTCCATGGTGGTTTACAATTTCAAACGATCCACCATTTGTTCCCAAGAATTCCAAGACATAATCTAAGGTCTTTACAACCATTAGTTATTGGATTTTGTGAAAGAGTTGGACTAAAATATTCAATTTACGGATTTGTTAAGGGTAATCAACATGTCATCAATAAATTAGCTGAAATTGCACAACAAGCTAAAATATTAAAGGCATGTACAATAAGTTTGAAGAATGAAGCAGTCAGAGAAGGCAAACTATTCCCAGATATGCACTAAAGGTAGAATTATAGAAGTTAGAAAGACAGTTTAGTTGTAGTTCCACTTCGGACTTTATTCGACCTCGGAAATCGTAATAATAATAAGTAGCTCATGTAAATCAAACAGAATAACTAGGTAAGTTGACTATAAAACAGGTTCAAAATCCTCAATATCCTATCCTCGTCCAGATAGTACCACAATATGACACACATTAAAATTTCCAGATTATTTTCTAGTAAAGATATCCCAAAAGAATCAACTGAAAATAATAATATCGATACAAATAAGAATAGCATGATGGATTTATCAGATCCTCCACTAACACCGTTGAGTTTGAATGGTTACTCCTCTTCAACCAAAAACAAATTGCTTTCGAATGAATTGGGGGAAGAAATACGAGGTTTATTACCCGCAAGATTGCAAATCACTGCTGACTGGCAATTACTTTATAACATGGAACAACATGGTGCTTCATTGAGTACTTTATACAGATTGATAAAGCCAGAAAGTTCGAAATACGATAGAAATGGTTATGTGATAGTGGTTAAAGATAGAAGAGGTGGTGTATTCGGTGCTTTTGTCAACGAGTATCTTCATCCAACAGATTCTCATAGATACTATGGTAATGGTCAATGTTTCTTATGGAAATCTAAGTTAGTTACCAATGAAAATGATGAAGAAGTTTTACAATTCCAGGGGTTCCCATACACTGGGTTGAATGATTATATTATTTATTGTACGAGTGAGTTTTTATCTTTAGGTGGTGGAAATGGCCATTATGGACTCTGGATTGATCGTGATTTAATCAAAGGTGTAAGTGATCGCTCATTGACGTTTGGTAATGATGAATTAAGCACAGAAGGTGTTAAATTTGGTATTTTAGGTGTTGAGGTCTGGAGAGTTGGTTGAATCATATATGAAAACTTGATATATATTATGAATCTTTTACAAAGTACAAATCTAGAACTCATGATTATCACTTTCCTCTTTTTCAGAAAAATATATCATAATCTCCATCAGAATCGCCTTCGTTCTTTACTGCCGCATGCCGTATTATTTCTTGTAATTCAGCACTTCTTGATAACACTTTTTCTTTGGATTGGGAGTATTCAATTGGATGTTTCGACGAGACGTATTGCTCTAGATGATTTGCTTTATTTTGAGCCCATTTCAAGTCTTTAGAGATCTGTGCTAACAATTTCATTCCTTGCTTAAATCTATTCTTATATTCCTTCAATTGCACTTCAGAGTCATTTTGTTGCTGAATTAGTTCTAACTCTTTATTCTTTAGATTCCCTGACAATTGAGCCTGAATTGCGACACTTCTATGGAACTCCCCGCTACTCAAAGCATTGGAGAGTGTATCATTAAGATAATTCAACGTATCAAAAGAGTTTCTGATCTCCTCATCATCTATAATGGAATCCTGATAAGAATCTGTTGATATTTGATCACTTATGTCTTCTGAATCCGTATTAAAATCAATAGGAACTGCAAAATCACCAGAATTGATGGATGATTTCCGACTGTGAGGGCCTTTGGATGACATTATAACTTCAGATGACTCAGGATATGGCTTGGATCAGTGAATACTGGTAGCTACTAATTATATATGTAATACTAAGTCTGGTTTTGAACCATGGTGAAGAGAGTTGATATTTTTGATATTTTTTGTTTTTGTTCTAAAGACAACCAAAACGAAATCGTTAAAAGCGGCCTCAAGCTGATCTGAAGAATCGTTGCTTCAAAATGAACAATTCAAAGTCAGCTGAGATCAGAGCAAGACTCAGACCATTCGGGATTGCCTTTGAACAATCATTGACTGATTTGATACGTGGAATACGAGCAAATAAAGATCCAGAACAACAAACGAAATTTCTAAGTAATGCAATTGAAGATTGTAGAAAAGAGGTCAGATCTTCTGATATGGATTTGAAAACTATGGCAATATTGAAATTGGCATATTTGGAAATGTATGGGTTTGATATGTCATGGGCAAACTTTCATATTCTAGAGGTTATGAGTAGTTCAAGATTTCAACAGAAGAGAGTTGGTTATTTAGCAGCTATACAAAGCTTCAGAAATGATAATGACGTATTGATGTTAACCACCAATTTGTTCAAGAAAGATTTGAACTCTTCCAAAACAATTGAAACTGGTGTCGCTTTAAGTGGGATCTCAACTGTGGTCTCAACAAATTTAGCTTCTGATATCACTGATGATATTATTAAAATGTTGAACCATTCAAAACCATATATCAGAAAGAAGGCAGTTTTAGCAATGTACAAGATATTTTTGAAGTATCCAGATGCGTTAAGGGTACATTTGGATAGATTAGGCTCGAAATTAGATGACGATGATGATACTGTTGTAACTGCCACTGTTACAGTGATTTGTGAATTATCTAAAAAGACACCAACTTTATTAGTAAATTTGGTACCACAACTATACCATTTGTTAAACACATCGAGTAATAATTGGATGTTGATCAGATTATTAAAGTTGTTTGCATCCTTAACAAAAGTTGAACCAAGATTGAAAGGGAAATTATTGAACCCAATATTAGAATTCATGTCAAATACAAAAGCCTCTTCCTTAGTATATGAATGTGTTAATTGTTTGGTATCAGGTGATATGATCGATGAAGGTGATTATGAGATTGCTAAAGTTTGTTTAGATGAACTGGTTGAATTTTTCAAAAATGATGATTCAAATTTAAAATATGTGGGTTTATTAGCATTTTATAAAATTGGTAAAATCAATTCTGAGTTCATTAAAAAATATAGTGAATTGATTCTAGAATTTTTAGAAGATGATGACATTTCAATAAGAGAAAAAGCGTTATACTTAGTTCATGGAATTGTGGATGAAGATAATTTGTTCATAATTGTTAAACAGTTAATGGTTCAGTTGATACCTAAAACCGGAGAGGAGGAAGAGGAAGGAGAAGAAACAAAAGAGGAACAACAACAAAACAAACTATTTAGAAAAGCTAAGGCTGAGGTTATTCTATCAGATGAGTATAAATCAAATGTAATAAAAAAAATCTTAGAAGTTTGCTCATTCAATAATTACACAAATATTCCATCTTTTGAATGGTATGTTAGTTTGATCTCAGATATAATCGAATTGACCATTTATAACAACATTCAAAAACCTGAATTAGCAAAACTATTAGGTCAACAATTAAAAGATATTTGTATAAGAGTTCCTAGCATAAGACAAGAAATCATACTAAATTCCATTAGACTTTTGAATAATGATAAAATTTTTGAGAAATTACCTAATTTATTCATTGAAGTATTCTGGCTCATTGGTGAATACTCAAATCATATTAAGAATGGGAATGATTTAATAAAATCATTAATCAAAGATAATGAATTGAAATTATTAAAATTAAATGATAAGGTTTTAATTATTTTGATTCCATCGATAATCAAAATTTATAACAACTATGTAAACAAAGAACCAAACTGGGATTTATTTAAACGTGATGAACTAATTGAATTAACAAATTTAATTTTAAATTTTTTAAATAAGTTATCAAATTCCAAAAATTTAGAAATTCAAGAAAGATCAATAGAATTTATTGAATTTTTGAAATTAATCATCCAATCAATTGAGGAACATGATATTAACTCAATTGAACCTCCTCTATTTTTAACTACTGCATTACCATCATTATTTAATTCATGGGAATTGAATCCGATATCAACAGGATCTCAACTAAGAGTTCCAGTTCCAGCTGGATTGGATTTAGAACAAGTGATCAATGAAGGTATATTTGATAACTTGGATGATTCAGAAGTTGAAGAAGATCTCGAGGAGTTTGAAGAAAAACTATATGAAGATCATGGAAATTTTAAGGATGAGTATGCTAATGATGGTGAAAACAATTATGATAATGATGAATCTGAAAGTAGCAAAGAGAAATCAGCATTGGAACGTAAAAAGGAAAGACAAGAGAAACTAAAAGATGATCCATATTATTTATCTAATGATTCTAATTCTCAGTTATTGACAAATGCAGCAAGAGGTAAAAGCTCAGAAAGTAAAAACTCAAATTCATTTACTCCAAGATCAATCACACCCACTATTCAAATTGATGAATCTATAAGTTCCAATACAAAGAAGAATAAACAAACGAAGAAAAAGAAGAAAGAAAAAGTACTGATTTTAACAGATGAAATCCTTGACACTGGATTTGAATCAACTCCATCACCTATTTCTACTTCAACTATAGTTAAGAAGAAAAAAAACAATCTAACAATAGATTCATCAAAGTTAGATAACTTCGATCTCAATAAACCAATTGAAAACGAGGATTTTGGTGCTTACGAAGTTGCGAAATTGAGAGAAGAATTAGCCAAAACATCGACTGAGGATGCACATGATAAATTAAACAATGAAGACGATGAAGATGTTGTTGTTGTAAGAAAAAAGAAGACTAGCAAAAAGGTTAAGAAAGATGAAAATGGTAATGTTATCGAGAAGAAGAAGAAAAAGAAGAAGAAGATCGAAAATTAGCTGATATATTGAAGTGATACTTTATAAGTCTTTATTAAAAAGATGTGAGATTTGTTTAATGCACATTTATAAAGGCTGTCCTACTACCAGCCCAAAACTTTTATTTGTTATCAATACTGTTGTAGACTACTATATTTCGCGTAAACAATTGAATAAAAATATGTGATATCAGTATATAACAAAACTGTGATATTTACTTATATATCTAAACAGGATGTCATTCTTTGCAACGATCGATGAGTCAGAAAACAAAAACCTTTTCTGTAAAATTATTAACTGCTTGAATCAATTCAATAATTCAGAAGAGATCAAATTCTTAATAACTGCAAAATGCTTAAAATTAACTGTATTTAACAGACTACGAACTTCGTATGGTGAAATTTTATTAGATAAAGACTTCTTTGGTACTTATGATTTTCAAAGTGACGGTTTCTTTGATAATGGTCTAAATCTAGGCACTGAAGACGATGACAGAGATGATCATCGAGGAGAAGGTGATGAAGATGATGACGAAATTAGTTACTCATTTCTAGTAAGGTCAAGGATATTGGGAATGTTATTTAAACAAGATTCAGGCGTTGATAGCTTTAAGTTAAGCATTACTATTCAAAATCCCAACGAGTTGAAAGTTGAAATCAAAAACAGTAATTTAGTAAGAAAAGAGTATAATCCATTTTATATTCCTGTCAAAGATGAAAAGTTGAAGATCTCCAAGCAATACAAAGCTTTACTAAAGAATCTAATACAGAAACAATACAAATCTTCAAATGATGAAGACATTGAAGAGAATGATGAAGAGGAGATCAACTATATAATAATCAGTAATGACATCTTGAAGGGGTTTTTAGATAATATCAGTGGAAATACAGAAGACTTCAAGATTGAGATTAGTCTGAAGAAATTTAGTATGACTGGATATACTAAAAAAGTGAACAATAAAGAAGAGAATTTCCTTAAACAATCAATGGCTATAAACGTTAGTTTTAAAACTGATGAATTGATTGATTTCAAATTATTCAATAACTGTGATAATTCAGATAAGAAAATCACATTCAGGTTAAAAGATTTCAAAAATTTGTTGAGTTTAGGTCTAAATAATGAGATCATTGAGATTTGGTTTAAACGAGCTGGTGATCCTGTAATATTTGAGCTGAATAAGAACAATTGTAAAATTAAATTTGTTCAAGTAACTGATTTAGATGAAAATGATCATAATTATAAATCAACAAAAGTGACCAAATTGATGAAAAATGATATAAGTTTTAAACGTTCAATGAAACGTAATAAAGCTAAAAATACCCAACCTGAACCACTATTTGTTGAAGGTGATCAAAATGATCAAGAAACTGATGGAAATGAAGATCCTTTGACAAAACCCACTGAAACTCCTAATTCTTATCAAAATGATGATGATCAAGAAGAAGATGAAGGTCCTATTGTTGGATGGAATAACAATGAAAGTATTAAAGTTGTAAATAACTCAAAAGAGTTAATTAATCAAATGAAGAAAGATTATCTACAACAAATGAACAAGAGACAAAAAGTTAATAATGTTGATGATAATAATGATTATGAAATCGGCCCTACTCAAAACATTTCAAAAGCTACAAGTATATTTGATTAAGTAGATAATGCATGTAATGATTTTTTCCCCTTTTAGTTATATCATAATTCATCAAACATTCTCTCAACATGAGCTTCAGCACTCTTTTCATCCTCATCAAAAATTGCGCTTTCAATAGCAGTATCTGCATCGCTGAGTGTTTTAGTTTCTTGAAGTATTGTTTCATATATAGAGTCAACCGTGACATCATTAGAGTTTGAACTTATAGACTCAGATTTCATCCTATCAATTATGATACCATTCTTTCTTCTTGAAACTAAACCAAGAACACCTAAGACTAGTTTAACAGTATAGAAGAACATGTTGAAAAATATTTTGAACACTCTTCTGTACAAAATATATATAACACATAAACCAAAGAATCCTAACGCATAGTACATTTTTCTTTTATCTCTTTCTGAAGATAATTTAATATCATTGATAAACTCGTCAGAAGTTTCTAAAATACCTTTCAAAAAAGTATATTTGTCACTTAATTCAGATAATGAATCATTTTGGATAGTTAGCTCTTCAAAATTCAATTGTGATTGCATTAGTGAAGATTGTAATATTTGACTAGATTGAATTAATTTTGAAGTTATTTTTTTGGTTGTTGACATAATTTTGACGTCTTGAGAAACTTTTGTATCTTGTTCGGTGCCAATTGGGTCCTCTTCAACGATTGGATCCTCATCAATTGAGTATTTCTTCAATTTGTCAATTTGGAAATTCTCTTTATACGATTGTTTTAGCTCATGTTGTTTTTTGATTAGATTTAGTTTGAAATTCGTTAAAAACTCATTAGATTTATCGTAAGCTGACAACAAGGAGATTATTCCATCATGACCATTAGATACCGGCTTATATGAGCTGAGTTCAATATCATATCTAAACTGAATTTCATTTTTAATAAATTTTAACAGTTGCCTATAATCATCAATCAGATTTATAATAGTTGTCTTTATATGCTGATCTTTGAGAACATCATTGAATTGGTAGTAATTTGACAGCAGCTGTTTCTGCAACGTGAGCAGCTCATCCTGTTGAGGTATCGAATCCATCATGTGAACACCAACCACTTCAATTAAAATTACTTATATTTAATACTCATTCGAATTGAAGAAAAAACACTTTATCGGATCAACTTGTCCCGATGACATAATCAGCCAACTCGGAATTCCGAGATCCGGGTCACTTTTGTGTTTCTGGAACTTCGATGAAAAAAAAAAAAAAATGAAAGTGAAAAAGTTGTAAAGAAGATTGACGTTAGTTTGGTTATTTTAGTTTTTATTCATTCAATATTTAGAGCAATGTCTTGGTTGTTTGGAAGTCCTCAAAAGAAAGAAGAAACTACTTCGATAGACAGCAATTTGGGGTTTGATCCAGCTTCTATTGGTGATGTTTCCTCCATTATATCAGCTCCAGGTGGTTTAGATACTCAAAGATTACATCCTTTAGCAGGTTTAGAAAAAGGTGTTGAATATTTAGACCTAGAAGATGAATCTTTGACTAATATTGAAGGTGCGCAAGGTTTAATTCCTTCAAGAGGTTGGACCGATGATTTATGTTATGGTACGGGTGCTGTTTATCTATTAGGTTTAGGTACTGGTGGTACTTATGGTTTCTTTGAAGGTTTAAACAATGTTACTGCAAACTCTTCAGGTAAATTAAGATTAAATACTATTTTAAATCACGTCACCAGAAGAGGTCCTTTCTTGGGTAACTCAGCAGGTGTCTTAGCATTATGTTATAATTTATTTGATAGTACTTTAGATGGTATAAGAGGAAAACATGATCATGCCAACTCTGTTGTTGCAGGTGCCTTGGCAGGTGCTTTATTCAAATCAACTAAAGGGTTCAAAGCTATGGGTTATTCTTCTGCTGTTGTTGCTAGTGCTGCTGCTGCTTGGTGTGCGATCAAAGAGTTATTAGGTTAATCATTTTAATGTTTTAATGAATTTCTGTTTTTTTATTTTTACTTACTAAAGTCTTTTGTTTAGTTTTTTTTGAGAGGAAATGAGAAAGAAAGAAAAGAAGAGGTACGAAAAAGAAGAAGATACATTCAATCTCTTCTTTTCTAGTTTTTTCTTTGTTAGGTTATGTTAATCCTATCTGTAAATATTATTTTTTGATTTATCCATGTTTCAAAATCTGCATTATATATAATGAATGAATCTATATATGAATCTTATATACTGAAAACTACATCATGTATAAATACTGTGTTACTTAACAGTTTTCTCTCTATGTTGCAACAGGTTCACTTCTTTCAATTTGTTGTTTCTTAACAATTTTTTCTTCATCATTATCTAATTTGTGTTTCTTACTTTTATCATTAATTTCATTATTATCATTTGTTTCCTTTCTAGTACCATCATCATTTAGTAGTTTAAAACTTTCTGCAAACTCTTCATATGTTTTCTTTTTAACAATGATTTGATAAAAAAAACTCTTACCAGGAATCATTCTAGATAACATATATTTTGAATTCCCAACGAAGTTTTCATATTTTTGGGCAATAGAAATGTATTCTTTGATTGCATCAACCCAAAATAATGGGGTTTCATTAAAACAAGTTGGGTTAACTTCTGCTTCAGTAGCAATCATTGCACCAATTTCATTAACTTTAGATTTTTTCAAATTTGAAAATTCTTCATCATTGAGTTCACCATTATTAATCAATTCATTAAATTCACTAGATTCAATCCATTTCTGTTTCAAATTCTCATAATCTAATTTACTTTCTATTTTACCATTTATAATTAGTGAAACTTTATGCTCATCACAAATCTTCTTAATTTTATGGAAATAAAATCTGATTGGATTTTCTCTATTTCTCATGAGTTGTGTTCTACAATGAACTGTTAAATTAGAGATCCCTGTCTGGACTAATCTTGTAATCAATTCTAATGAATCTTTTTCTTCTGGAAATAGTCTAATTTTAACACTAATTGGCTTATTATTAGGCTTACCAACTTTCTCAACTAGACTCGTTAAGATATCAACTAATAAGTCAGGAGTCT
Source organism: Phaffomyces orbus (assembly GCA_003708145.3). Lineage (NCBI taxonomy): Eukaryota > Fungi > Ascomycota > Saccharomycetes > Phaffomycetales > Phaffomycetaceae > Phaffomyces > Phaffomyces orbus. The sequence continues at coordinate 644,480 of PPNK03000001.1, forward strand.
TCAATAACGCAGCACCCATACCCGCGTGAATAGAGAAATGTTTTGGACAACCAGCGTTGATGTCAATACCATCAACATCTTTGATGATTAATTTGGCAGCTTCAACTGCAATTTCAGAATTCGCTGTCCCCATTTGGAAAATCAGTTTGTTTTGTTCCAATTCTCTATCTGTTCTGAATACAAGATTTGTAACACCTGGGATTTTTGTCTGACCTTTTGATAAAAAATCAATTGTACCTAATTTCTTATTTTCAACTCTCTCACAAGTTAAAATTTTCTTATCAATGATCTCTGGGCCCCACACAAGATCTGCGCCATATTTGAGTGCTAAAAGTCTAGTTGGTAGTTCACCAGCTCTGACCATAGGAGCCAATACTAACTTCCCGATGTATTCCACCATATTTCTGAGGTCCACATCTACTATAAATGCCAAAGATTAGAAATTTATTTTTCCTTTTTAAGCGATGAGCCGGAATTAGTAAATAAATCATGTAACTGAACCGGAATACAGTGTTTTGGTACCTCTGACAACGTTTAAATCTTTGGGACCTTGCATAATTCTACATGAGAATTTTTTAGTCAAACCGCGTTTTGTTAAAAATGGACGTGACGAGATGGTGGCTTTATGGGATTTATAACGACCAATTTGCTAGTAAATTCATACTACCAACACAATCATTGTCTTCCTGGTCAGCTTATTCCCTCATCCTGTTGTTTTACTTCGTTATTTTATCTTGCCAATTCATTGTTTTCGTTTCACAATTCAAAGATGAAACAAAACTCGAAATGTTTTCTTGTATCAAAATAATGCATAATTGTCCTAATATTGACTTCAAATATAAAACAAATGTAAAACTAGAATCAGAGAATTGTACTTAATTTGGTGAGGATTGACAGTCTATTTTGATTTAAATTATTTGACAAATCCTCTCTTTCTTGTTTAACTTGTTCGCAAACAAAACACATCATAAATTATGAGAGATCAAGATTACAACATCAAGTTGGAAACCACAGCTGAGATCTCATTGGGCAAGGAAATCAATCTCGTCAATACCAAAGATTTCAATCATTTAGATCTCGTTATTGAAGCTAAGAACAATAGGCTAAAGTCAGAATTCTTTTACATTTACGATTATGATAAATTCAACAATTGTTCTTTATTGAAACAAAATTTTGACATCTTTCAAGTTGAAAATGGTATTAATCATAGTTCTTCTAGAATTGTTGTTCACTATTTAACAAAAGAATTAAAACATAGATTTGATTTGTCCAAGAAAAAAGAGTCTTCATCAAAACATTGTTTAACAGAAATTTTCAGACCAAGTTTAAATCAGTTCAATGATTCTGATATCACAGTTGCTAATGACTTAATTAGACAGATGTTTCCATATGAAGGCTGCTCTTATACGGGCACTAAATTAGAAGAATTTATAGCTCCAGCAAGGTTTTTAACTTTGGTTTTATCTTTAAGAATTATTTGGAGTTTATTACCAGGTGCAATAATTCCATGGGATTCTTTTAAAGAATTCTATAAAAATGATCAAATAAATAATAATTTCAAAAATTATCAAAGTTTTTATGATGAGTTACCAAAATTCTTACCATCTTATAATTATTCATGTATTTTGTTTGAGTTTTTAGAAATATTTTTAAGCATCTTCAAAGATGACTATTTTCTAGATCTAAATAATTCAATTGATTTAATCTACACAGCTGGTCAAATTTGTTTTAATAGAGATGAATACAAATCGCAAAATCAACATTGCGATGATCTACCTGAACTACATGAGTTCTATTACAAAAGAGGCTATTCATTCCATTTTATTTTCATTGCATATTTAAGGTCATTGTCAAGAGAAGTCAAATCTTCATCACCAGTTGATTTTAAAAGTTTATTTGAATTTTTCAAAACCGATCAATATCCTCCATTAGAGCATAAACCATTAAGTCAAAAGGCGTTAACTTTAACAATTCCATCAACTATCGAAGGTGTCGGCTCCTCAGATCTTGGAGAAGTTAACTATTTTAAATTATTATCAAATGCATCAAATTCGACTTCAAGAATTTATTCATCAAATCATTCTTTTACTAAATTTGAAAACATTTTCTTAGATAAGTTTGAAGCTAATCCATTTAAGATCATTGATAATTTTTTTTCAAAATCTTCTAAAAATTATCTACTCAAATTTGATAAATCTTTAAATTTCAATGATTTTAAAATAAATGAAGATGTTAGTAAAATGAGATCAGATCTGAAGAAAAATCCAACATTATTCGAAAACAAAGAATTCGTTTCAACTTTCATTAATGAATTTAATCGTTACGGATTTGATTCTTCTTCTTCTGGGAAAAGTAATAATAATTCAGATACTTTTTTGAATGATACCATTAATTTCAATTTCAGTTCAAACTTTGAAACAATTGATAAATTACCCGTTAGAGTCTCTAAATTAGAAGTCACTGAATGGTTTATTAATTCATGGAAATATGAAACCTTCTTGGGGTTTTTAGCTAATACTATTGTTGTTAAACTGACAAAAACTATTGGTGACTGTGATTGGCTAATCATTTCTTCAAATGATAAAATTTCTACAAAGAATAGATATTTGACTCCAGACACAAATATTGATTTTGATAAAGAAAAGGAATTAGGTGGTTCATCAAATAATGACGTTAAACAAAAAAACAAATCGTCTATTATATCAACTCCATTGAGTACTAAAATATCACCAAAACCAAAGAGAAAATCACCAAATTCAAAATCTTTGAAGAGAATTTCATTACCATCAAAACCAAATAATTTAGAAAACTTTGAGAAAGCTTTCAATTCCCAAGTTAAAGGATTTGATATTTCAACAACTAATAACTTATCATCAAACCATGGTAAGAATCCAAAAAATAAATTGAGTTCAACTAATAACAATTCCAACATGCAAAAACCATTACCACCACCAATGATTCCAAATCAAAGAATTACAACTCCACAATCTCAAGTCATTGAAGGATTTTCAGATTATGATACACCATCAGATTCCCATAAAGGTGCCTTTTTACCACCGCCTTTAGTTAAGAATTCACTTCATGATAATTCTTTAATTTCAGCTGATTTCGAAAACCGTTTAAATTTAAACACTGAACATGCTGAATTAGAAGCTACCGCTCAAAATTTAGATTCATCACCATCATCACCAAATGATGTGAACTCTGCTTTATTGAAACCATCAACACCTGTTCTAGAAAATAAATCCTCAAATCATCCATATCAACAATTAAGACAAACTCCAAAAAGAAATGAAGTTGTATCCATAATAAATGAAGAACCTGAAATTGAAGAACATGTTTTGAAAACTGATTCACCATTAACAATTACTTCATCAATGGAGAATGTACCACTCGCTCAAGAATTTATTCCAGATTGTTCATCAGATTTGGTTTATAAAACTGTCTTACCTTCACCATTAAGAACTAGATCAACTTCTCATTTTCAAACACCACCAGCTAACAAATCAGTTGATAAATTTCCATCAATAAAACATAGACTAACTAGTAATGGATCAAGTACCTCAATAATTAAAACTACTGTTCATTCAGCAACTTCACCTATGAGCAACTTCCCAAAATTCTCATTTTTATCAACAAAGAAAGAAAAGAAAGTTTCACCATCAGAGTCAAACAATTCGCTGTCATTTATTAATGATGGATCTGATCCAATGCTCGAATTACCACAACAGAAATTAGAAGTTGATAATCAATTGAAAATCTCCACTATTAGTATCACGAATACTAATAATATTCCTGAAATTCCATACACTCCAAAAGCATTAAGAATTACAAATAAAACTTTTTCAAATTCACCATCATCAAAACGTTCACAATCTCAAGAAAGTGCTTCTTTTGAAAAACCAGATATAAGTGATATGATCTCACTAAATAGAGACAGTTTTATTTCAAATTCTCCAACTTCATCATCAAACAAGAAATTTGAATATGATTTGAGAAATAGTGATAAGGATAATTTAGAAGACAGTGAAATTTCAACTGTGGATTCATTTAATGGAAATAATGAATCCTCAATCACTGATGATACCACTAAAGAGAGTGCGTATAAAAGCAAGTCTTTACATAATTTAGGACCACTTAGAGCTTCAAAAACTGAACTTGATAGATTGTTGAATGATATCAGAGACACTATTAAAACTGATGAATTTAATTAATTTTCTTTATTAGGTGGTAAATCTGAACAACTTTCGTGGTTGGATTACTGGTTGATTTTTGTGATTATATGTGGAACTATGTTGGCGATATCGTGCTATTGTAAACTATTGTGTTTTAGCTGGACTATATTTTCTTATCAGATACCCTTTTTTATACTATGTGATAACGATTATTGAACTTTTTATTAGTAGTGCTACGAATGTTTTCATTAAAATGCATTTTTATTATAAATTTATACAGTTTTTTTTCCGAAATCAATTGCTTTTCCTTTCTAGTTGATTTTGATCAGAGCTCATCGTGATTTTGCTCAAAAATTGCTCTTTCACTTGACTCTTGTTGAAGTTCCTCTTCAGAAGTTTCATTTTCTCCAGATTCTTCACTACTTTCAGATTGTTCATCTTCTTCAGATCCTTCTTCAAATTCTCCTTCAGAAACTTCTCCTTCTGGAGACTGTTCACTTTCTTCGTCAGACTCCTCTTCTGATTCTTCCACAGACTCTGTGACTTCCTTAGTTTCAACATCAAGAACACTTACCGATTTTGTATCAACTGACTCTTTAGAAGTAGTAACATCTGAAACCAAACTTTCTTGGGAAACTTCTTTGATCGGTTCTTCATAAAATGAGTTTAGACCTTCTTCTGATTCATCATCAGCTAATTCGCCATCATCTAATTCAATGGAATATTGCTGCTCAAATTCAGGTTCTTTTTCTGTTGTTTCAACAAATTCATCACCAACAGATTCAATTTCAATTACTTCAGTATCAGCGATAATTTCCTCATCTGATGATTGTTCTTCATTTTCTGTTGATTGTTGTTCTTCTTCTGATGATTCATCATAATTTTCTTCGTGAATGATATTCTCAACCTGAGATTCGTTTTCAGTTTCAGTTCCAAGTTCAATATCAAGGACTCTATCTTGGGTTTCTGCATTCAATTGTTCATTATGATCTTTTTCAGTATTTTCAATCATTTCAGGGACTTCTTCAATTGGTTTTACTTCTTCAGTATCAACAACAACATTATCAACTGATTCATTTAGTTGAGTTTCATGATCATCCACTTTAGCTTTGATTTCTTCAACATCATTTGAATTGTTTTGAGTTGTATCCTCTGATCTAATTTCATTTTGTTGTGCTTTAGGAATAACACTTTCTTTAATATCAATTTCTGTAGCAACTTCTGTTTGAGTTGCTTCATTGATTGTAGTTTCAGATGGCGTGGAAGTGAGAATAGACTCTTGATAATCAGATGGATTTTCGTCCTCCTCTTCAGTTATAGATTCAGATTCAAATTCGAATTCAGATTCCATAGATTCAGATTCAGATTCTTGGGATGATTCTTCTTCGGATCCTTCAGTTGAGTTCTCACTTGACTCATCTTTTTCATCTTGAGCATTTTCAATATTTTCTTGAGAAAAGTTATCTGCTTTGATTTCTTCAGTGATCTGTTGGTGAATTTCATTGACGTCTTGTTCAATTTCAACATCAGGTTCAACAGTGTGTTCTTGAATTTCTTGAACTCGTTCATCTTGGTTTGAATTGATATTAATTGCACCTTGGTAGTCAACATTTTCATCCGGATTCAATGTTAGTTCGTTATCATAATCATCATATTGATTGACAGTTTTACTTGTTTCTTCAGAAGTATGGACTGTTTTTTCATAAACTTCCACAGTCTCTTCATACGTGAATGAATCTGATTCAGGGATTCTAGTGGTTTCGATAGGTGCCAGTTCTATGGATTCAGCATATTCTTCTTCTGTTGTTTTAGATAAAATTTGAATTGAAGCGGTTTCATGATGGAGACTTTGTTCAGTTTCAATTGTTTCACTTTCTTGAAATTCAGGAATTGTAGTTTCACCAATGATTTGGGCTTCACTGAATGATTGAGTATCTTCGACTACAATCTCAGTAAACTCTATGACTGGGGTTTCAGTTGGCACAACAATTGGAGTTTCTGGTGATTCAATAATTGGTGGTTCGAAACTTTCACTGGATTGTGTAGTTCTAACAAAACTTTCGACGAATTCAGAAGAAAATCTACTCGTAGTTTTTGATCTTTTTGATGACTTTCTTTTGGTTTTCCTTGATTTCTTTTTCTTCGATTTCTTGGAAGATGATGAAGATGAGTTTGATGAACTTGATTCGGATTCAGAGTTTTCAGGAATTTTGGTTGTGATGGTTTGTTCTGGAATTGTCGTTGAAGACAATTCAGTACTCTCGAGCTTAATTTCGTTTTGGACTTGATTTCCAACTTCTTCGATTGATTTTTCAACTTGATGTTCAGGTTCTTGATTTTCTTGAGTTTCAGGAATGTCAGTAACTGAAGAAACCTTCGTGAGGCTTGAAGTATGTTCAACCTCAGTAATCAAAGATAATGTTGTCGAGAAACATTCATATGATTTAGTTGAAAGATTTTCTTCTGTGGTACTCTCATCAATTGTTCCTGTCTCAATTGTTTGAGAGTCAAGATCTGGAGTATGATCAACGGTTTTGAAATAATCTTGAACATTGCTTTTTAAATAATCAGTAACAACATCATTTTTTTTCAATAACTCGTTAAGATTTTCCTTTATTTGGAATTCATAGACACTTAAAATTTTAGATTCAATAATGTCTAAATAATTTTCATTTGTAGAAGTTTTGATGATTGATTGTGATGATAAGATTTCTGGACTTAATGTCTTTTGATTTCTTGTGAATAAATCATCATCATTGGTTATCGATTTATGACCACCATGATATTTATAAACTAGATACCCAATGAATGATAAAATAAGGACGATGATCAATTTGAAAAAAAACATGAAGAAATGATAGATTTTATGAGTCTCAATCCCATAAAAATCGGAGATTTTGATAATGTTGATAGTCATTGCAGTGCTAACGGTTGCTAATAATGTTCCATCATCTGATAAGACGGTGGAAGTGATTGAAGATTTGTGTAGATTGTTGAAAGTTTTCAAAATTTTGAAAGATTCAATGCTTAAAAACATAACTGAATCTTCAGATGTTGATAGGACGATTATCCCATTTTTATGATTTAAATCAATTGAGGTAATTGATTTTGATTTCTTATCAATGATTTTTGAAGATAAAGTCTTTAATTTTTTATTTAATGAAATTTTATTCAATTGAATACCTGCAGAAGTTTGTTCCACCAAGATCACGTTGTTATTATCAATGAATTTTATTTTCAATAGATTTGATTCTTTATAATCTGTACGACGTTGTAATGATCTCCCAGTGACAATTGAGATAACTTCTAAAGTTTGATTAGTTATATAAACTAAAGATTTACCATCTGGAGATATTTGCAAGTCCATAACTTGATTATTGGTTTCAATTTCGTATTTAACGATTAACTTAATTGGATCTAGTATATGGATGATTGTTGGTAATTTTGAAGATGCAATTGCAGCTATTGATGAATCTTTACTTAGTTTAATGAATTTTTGATACTGTAAATTCTTGAAAACGGGTTCTTCTAAAGAAGTTGAAGTGATATATTTTAAATGATCGTTATGATATAAGAATTTTTGTAAATTATGATTATGACCTTGACTTATAGATTCTTTACCTTCATTACAACCTAGTAGAATAACGTTATTATTAGCATCTAGAGCAGTTGGAGTGGTATTAGTTTCATTCAGTTTCAATTCCCTGAATTTTTTAATTGGCTTTTTCTTCTTATCTAGATTTATAGTCAATGCAGTTAGTCTATTAGTTGAATTTGTATCACCACCTGTTACCAATAGAGTGTTGTTGTTAAGGAACTTAGCAGCGTAGATCGGGTAGTCGATCTCATAACTAAATAACTTGAGCCCCATTCTTATTGATATGATAACAAGCTAATTGATGTAATGTCCTCAGAAAACAACTTCACCGATCTGTGTGATCTTCCAACGTGTTGTTCCCATCGATTTAGTGTCTTTTGTTTGACTTCTTTTTTGTCCGGAATTGAGACAGTTTGCGAGGTCTCCGGGGGGCGTTTATTTGAATTACCGGATTAAGAAGTCTAGCGTGTTCATGTACACCTTACAATTTGCATATTAAAGGTCATTTTGTTCATTTTATTCTTTCTATTGTTCTATCCATTTCGTTTTAGTTTCTGTTCAAGTGTTCGATAACTTGCAATATATCCCCGTTTACTCTGCTGCTCCCCAATCACTCTCCTTTCTAATTTATATCTACAGGTGAAACCAGATCAATCATGCACAAAGGTAAACAAGAAATCAACAACAAGTTTACTAGAAACTACAAAATCAGAATCGTGTCAATTTTAATACTAGTGGTTATTGTTATAGTACACACTGTTACCAGATATCAACTTTATCATCCATGCCATGAAGCAGCAGTTGAAGAAATAGCAAATAACGGTGTATCGGAGCATATTGACACATCAATGGATTCTAAAGTCATAGGCTCAATATCGAAAAAGACGTATCCAAATGGCAATCAAGCACAATTCCATCATAAGGATGGTCAAGTTGATAACATCAACAGACATACAATCATCACAACAACACAAACTTCAACAGGTAGACAATTTCCAACAATAGTGCCAAATACGGTGATTGAAACACCCGCACCCGATTCTCCAAAAGTTGTTATACTAGAACAAAATGCTAAAGATGGTGGTATTAAAGTCATTGACAGAATAACTGAAGGTTCCAAAAGGTAATGCACTATACTACGAAATAAGTTTTTGATTTTTGATGGAGTGAAATGAGTGTATTATTAATTAGCAGAAAACCTCATGTTTAATGCTAAAATCACACGCTAAATAGCGACTGTATGACGATGCTATGAAGATTTATAAATGAAGCAATATATATATATATATATATGTTATGAGATGATGTTATTTCAATTGATAGTTTTGTAGTTTGTGTAATTGAGTTGTATCATAATTGAACTCTTCATTTAATAACTCTGGTTTATTGAATTTTATAGCAACAGAACCACGTCTATGATGGTGTCTTTTACAGTCATTATTATTACCTGTAGTGTAAGTTTCCGAATCTAAATCACTTAAAGTCACAACACTGTTTCTGCAATGAACGAATGGGGTATTATCCTGATTGTGTACACACTCACAAAAAAATGAGTTGGACTTCTTGATGTTTGGTAATGAACTTGATCTTCTTGGAATGATATCGTTATCAAACTGCTCAAATTCCTCATCTGCCAACGAGACGTTATCAAAATTAGAGTCAGAACTAGGGGTTCTTGATGAGAATTGTTTTAATTTGGCACTTAGGGGTTTGTTATATTGATTGTTGTTACATTTTTGGTTGAACTGATATGACAGTTGGAAGTATTTGGACATTTTGAAGAGCTGATGATGAGTCCTTCAATATGGGAAATAATATAAACAGGAGAGATTATTGTATGATATATATAGGTATAAGGGAGAGAGTATAACCGTGAAATATATAGAAAGAGGGTAGTACGGGGCGAGTTTGAAATAAAAATTATTGTTCTTAAATAGCAATTGATCTCATGATTTATCTCAACCACCTGACATATAAAATAAGATTGAAAAATACATCATAACTGATAAGATTTGTGTTTGTGCTTATCTCTACAGATTGGTTGTAATTCTAGACTACAAATCAACGGTGGAAAGACTGCAATTTTATCTTCTGACTTTATGATGTCAATTCCCCAACTTTTAATAGTTGCTCATTACTCATTTGTCATTACTCATTACTCGTATTATATAATATCGTTTATTAATTATTAATTATTAATCCGGAGTTGGTTTTTCCGATTTACATTTATAGTTGTAACTTATTACTTATAACTTATAAGCCTTCTTCCTTATCCTCTCCATACTCAAGCAGAATCATGAGTAACCCATTGAGAGTTGGTATTATTGGTACCGGTATCTTTGCCACTGACGCTCATTTACCTAACATCGAAGCGATTGAAAGTTTGAAAGCAATCGCTGCTTTCAATAGAACAAAATCTAAAGCTGAAGAATTTGCCAAAAAGGCCAACATTTCACCAGATCACGTCCATGATTCAATTGACGATATCATCCATGATAAAGAAGTTGACTTCTTAGATGCTTTACTACCTGTTCAATACAACTATGAAACTATTCAAAAAGCAGTAGATAATAAGAAACCAATTATTGTGGAAAAACCAATCGCACATAATTTGGAAGATGCTAGAAAAATCGTTTTATTAGATAGATCAACAGATATTCCGATTGCAGTTGCTGAACAATGGGTTTATTTTGATGCTGTTAAATTACTTAAAGTTCAATTAGAAAAAATTGGTGAAATTGTTTCATTCACTTATAGATCAACTGGTGCATTCAACAACTCGAATAAATATTTAACAACAACATGGAGACAAAATCCACAACATATTGGTGGATTCTTATCAGATGGTGGTGTTCATCAATTAGCTTTATTAACTGAAGTATTGGGCCCAGTGGATTCAATCTCTGCGTTAACTAAACAAGTTCGTGAAGAAAGTGGTAATGTTGACGTTTTATTCTCAACTGTTAAATTAGAATCTGGTGCAATTGGTACTTTCACTTATGGTTCCGCTTTTGGTGCTATTGAAAAACATAGTTCTTTTATTATCTATGGGACTAATGGTTCCGTTACTTTTGAATTTTCTCCATCAAAACCAAGATCAATCAAAACTTTGGTTGGTTCTAATGCTAACGAAATCTTAAATAACGATTATATCGAATTCAAAGAAGTTAATGCTGTTAAGGCAGAATTTGAAAATTTTTATGAAGCTGTCGTTAAAAATGATAAGTCTTTGATTTTAGGATCTCCAGAAAAATCATTCCATCATTTGGCTATCGTTGATGCTGCTTTGAAATCGTCTGCTAAAAACGGTGATCATATCAAAGTTGAAAAACCTTAAAGACCTTGTGTTCTTTGGTGTTTACGAATGTATTTACAATTACAAAGTTTGTTTCCTAATTAAATGTGAATCCAAACTATCATCTAGTACTGTAAAACTAATGTACAAATTTCTGTCACTTATCTTTTAAAACTCTCCCTAAAACAACAGAACAAGAAGCGGCAATAATTGATACACCACAGATCATAAACATCATCATATTTGAGTATTTAAAGGTTCTTGCCTTATCTTCAACCCAACCTGAATACAATGCATAAGTACAAACAACAGAACCTAAATTACCTAACCCTGAAACCAAAGCACTCGAAACAGCAACACCAATATTACCATGCCTTTTATTGAAAATTTCAGCAGTCATTGACATACATGTTGGAACAGTTGGACCTAATCCAAACCCAGCAATTAACAACCCACCATATCTGGACCATTTTGGTTTGACAAATGTGCAAACAGCTAACCCAACCATAATAACAACACAAGAACAAGAAAAGATTAAAGGTCTATATCTCTTAAAAATATCAGATAGTGGAGTGATTAATAAAATTGCACTTAAATCAAATAACCAAATTGGTGCGTATAATAAAGAAACTGAAATTGAAGAAACGTTTAAAACTGCTTTGATTAAAGTTGTACCGAAAACAGCTAAACCAAACCCAGTACCTACCACACCAAAGTACATCATAATTAATGGCCAAATTCTTGGATCAATAATAATTTTACCAACGTCTTTCCAACCCCATTTAATCGTTTTATATCTGTATAACTCCATATCTCTTGCATGTAAATCTGCATCATATTCATTCAATGGATAGATGTTGAATGTTCTTAATTTGTTGAGTATACTAAATCTTGAAACTCTAGTTTTATCATTATCAGGTAACCAAATTAACATACAAATTGAAACAGATATAGTAACCGAACCATAAACGATATATAACCATCTCCAACCTTCCAACCCTCTAACCATATCCATTTTCTGGAAACCTGCTGCAACTAAACCTGCAGCAGATGCACTCAGTTGAGCAGCTGTGAAATAATAACCAATTCTTCTTGTCATTCTGTGTGGAGGGTACCATAATGAAACATAATAACTTAAACCTGGCCAAGTACCAGCACCACAAATACCTGAAAATAATCTAATGGCAATGATACCTGATGGTGTTTGTAAAGTTGAGTAACAAATATAAACTAGACCAACTGAAAACATAATTCTTGCTAACCATGCTTGTGGTGCTAATCTTGTCATTGCTATATTCATAGGAACATCAAATATAATATAACCAACATAATATAAAGCTGATGCAGTTGAGGTATCATGTGGAGTTAATGCTAAAGAATCAATTAAGGAATGTTTAGTTTCTGAATTCATCGTTAAAGAATTACCATATGCTGAACTACCAAATGAAGTTAAAAAATATAAACACCAAAGAGCAGGAATGATACGGAGATCTAGTTTGATGTAGATTTTCTCTAATCTTGCAAGCTCTTCTTCAGTGAAGGGACTAATCACTTCAGAAGTTAAATCATTGTACTGTTCTTTGAGGTTGGATTGTTTCTCTGAATCTTGTGATTGGTTGTCAATAAATTTCATATTCGTCAGAATGTTATAAAAATCTGATAAAAGAATATAAAAAGTTTGAAAGATGGAGGGATATGAGTTGGATTTTATAGAACAATGATGAAAGACAATAAGAATATGGGAAATGGTGGGATTGAAATTTTTTATCTTAAAACTAAATCAACGTCTTCCTTGTTGAGTCAAAAGAAAAGCCTGACTCATTAAAATATCTTGATTCGGGAATTCTTGTGAATCAATTGAGTCAACATGACTCAATTTGAATCATACTAATTTACAGTCTTTTGAGGATGATTAGAAATGTTGGGGGTGCAATTCTTCTAGATTGTTGATATGAATATCTGTGGAATGTAGGGTTGAAATTATCACTTAAATGCATATCTAATATTTCGTTTATAAGCCATGTGCATTCTTATTCTTGGATCTCGATTCTCTACAATCTACAAGTATTAAATAAAAATGCCATACAATTTAGTATCTATATGTCTATCTGCCAAACTTGATTTACGATAACATCATATTCATCTGCCAATCTTTTTGAACACTTAGCCAGTTATCATTGGTTTCATTATTTTTACGTCTTCTCCAGACTTCAAACATCATTTGTCTTGCGCCCCAGTAAGAACCAACACCTTGATTGGCTAAACAACTTGCCCATTTTCTATATCTATCTTGTAATTTTGAATCAATTGCAATACAACCGCCAATGAAACCTTGCCACATAAATGGAATGACATTGACATCCTTTTTGGAGGTAACAAGATTATGAAGGTCTTCCAGATGTTTTATACAATTAATTGAATAAGTTTGTAAGAACTCAATCTTCATTTCCTTCATCATTGTAAAATAATAAATTATTAGAGAATTATAAAACCCATTTGAATGATGATAAATAGCTTCATGAAGATCACTTATAAAGATTTTATTATTAAATTTGGTTAATTTCCATTCAGTTTTCCAATCTAGTAATTTTTTTTCAAAAGAATTTATTAAATTTTCAAATTTAGCTAAATCATTTTTAATCCTGTCTGTCTTTTCAGATTTATTGAAAAAATATTTTAATTTAACCAATTTGACAGTTTCACTAAATAGTAAAATTAACGAATTTGGTAATCCATATAATGCATCTGTTAACAAAACATCTTTATTGGTTTTTGTTGTCCAAGTATCTTCATCAATAAATTCAGGTGAATACTCTTCATTAAAAGATGCTTTATTAATGAATCCAATTTCAATGACACCATCTTGATCAACATTTTCATAAAATTCAGTTGTTTTACCATTATTTTGAGACTCTAATAATCTATTGAAAAACTTGGATTTCATATCAACGTTAATTGAACTTAAAATTTTATATGAAGTTGAATCTTGAATTAATTTTAAAAATGAAAAAACTCTATGTAAAACTTTCGCTTTGTTACTTAGATGCGGTCTTTCTTTCATTCTTTTGGAAATTATATCTTCACAAATTGATAAATAATATTGACAGTCTGCCATTGTACCCCAAACAACATCAATCGTATTCATTGATAAATTAGCCACTAGAACATCTTTATATTTTTCAGTTTTATTTTTGAATTGTGCAATTAGATCTCCATTAGCAAACATTTTCTTCAAAAATGATGATGCTTGTAATCTGAATTCAATACCTAAGTTTAAGAAGAATTTCATTTCTGTTGAACCTTTTTGAAATTTCGATTGTAAACTGAAACATGCAACTGCTAATAATGCATTTAATAAAGCTAACCTTGAGTTTGAAGTTTTACCTAATGCACATAAATCTCCTAATGCTTTAACTGCTCTTGGGAAATATATAGTTTTCCATGGATTTTGAACAAATGGTATAACTGTCATCATATCTGCAACTTTCTGATAATAATGATCTAATAAATATCTCGTTAGTGATGATATTTGTAGCCCTTTAGTTGGAATGTTTAATTGTGGTGATAAATTTGGAAAAACTGGGGTGTTTATAACTTTCATTACATTTTCAGGCATATTACTTTCAGTTGTTGAGATTATTATCTCATCTTTTGAACTGAATTCAAGATTGATATCTCCAGTTTTACTATTGGTGTTATCATTGTTATCAAATTGATTACTATTAGCCATTGATGAATCGTAGTCTGTATTTGCTAGACCTAAATCAAGATTGAAATTATGTGGTCTTAATGCGTTGAAAACATCACGATCGTAAGGAAACAACTCCAACGAAGAATTCCCTTGATCAACAAAGGCTCTTGTAAGTTCTTCGCTGTGTTGTAAATGTGCTTTATTAAGTTCTGTTGTAGCCATTTGAGGATGGCTTGCAAAATTATGATCATGTGAATGTGAATTATATGGATATAGAAAATCAAAGAAAACACTTTGTTGATCAGTTGAAGTAGCAGCAGTTGCACTTAATAAAGCATCAAATCTTAACTCATCAGATAGCCATTCTTGGTTCAATTTTTGCTGATTTTCAGAGATACTGGTATTACTCTTGTTCTTATCATCGTTGTTATTGTGACTTGACCAATTATTTGAAGTATTTGTGCTATTATTATCTATTTGCATAGAGCCAGCTCTTGAACTCATAGATGAAGTGTTACTATCACCATTGATACTTGACTTATTGGTAGCAGCGATAGCCCTTGCTTCGGCAGCATATTTTGATTTTGCCAATTTTCTTCTTTTCCTCATCAAATGATCAGGTATTGATCTTAAACCTTCAAATACACCAAACTGACCTTGAATCCAAGTTTGATTATTTTCAATCAATGAATAATTTGGAGTGTGCAACATACCTAAATCTCTATCCATTTCTTCATAAGTTTCATATTCTTTATCGTATTTAACAAAATCAATATTTCTTCTTTGAAACCCAGTTTTATTATCCTCGTTATCATTATCATTATCATCATCATTAGCATCACCATCATTTCTTATCTGAGTGCCATACTTGTCGAATCTTACAGGCTTTGACCAACATAGGACTATCAGATAACCAGCGCATAACAAACCAGATTTTTCACATCTTGAACATGAAGGTTTTTTCAAATCACATTTGATTTTCCTTGAACGACAAGTTCCACAGCCTGTGAACGTCTTTGTCTTTTTAGTCTTCGACAACCGAGCGCTTGAACCACCAATTGGTTTCAGCTCTTTTGCCATATTTTTGTGACACTTTCGTTATTCTTTTCCAATTTGATGATTCTTTTTAAGAAGTTTAAAAACCGGCGACGACTTCTGTTTTGATGAGAAATGAGAAAAGTGATTAGTCATGAATTACGTGATATTTGATTTTATTATTTTATTTTTTATTTTTGTTAAATCAGTTAAGTGACAGATTGATGCAATCAAGTTATCGGCTCAGATCAGTGAAGCATGACTGAAAGAAGAAGAAAGAAGACAAAAATATTCACAGCAGACGTCAAGTCATTGATGTACGCATTTGGAGACGTCCAAGAACCACTGAATGAATCAGTAGATGCTCTGGAAGATATATTAGTGAACTTCATAGTTGATACATGTCATGATGCTGTCAATTACGCAAAAGTCACAAAGAGACAAAAGATCAAAGTTGATGACTTTGCATTCAGCTGGAGGAAAGACCCTGTGAAGTACGGTAGAGTTTATGATTTGTTGAGATTACAAGATGATATCCAAAAGGCCAGACGACAATATGAAAATCCAGAAACCAAATCTTCAATGAAAGATTTAAGCAATTTGGATGATGATGAATTAAACGACGATGACTATGGTGAGCATAGAAGTAAGAACAATAACAGCAATGATAATGAAAATAATAGTCGTGATTCTAATAGCAATCCAGATGATGATAAAGTTGCAACTAGTAAAAAGAAGACAAAGAAAGATGCAGAACCTGAAAGAAAGAAAAGAAAGTATACCAAAAGTGGGAAAGAAAGGAAACCATATAAGAAAAGAGTTAAAAAAGCTGATCTATTACTACAACAAGCAACTTCTACGCCGATATGATTATATTCAAAATATTTTATACTAATGATTGATGTAGATTTTATTTGAGGACATCGATGTAGTTATGAACTTCTATGAAACGATGATATTTTTTAAATAATTAATGTTATCTTCTTTTTCTTTAACACCAATGAATGCACTCCACCATTGGTTTGCTTTATAGAATATAATGTTTTTCAAATTGTGTGGCAAATTAACATAACTTGACCAGATGAATCTTAAAGCACCAAACACTGCATTTAGTTCATCATTGAACTTTTCTCCTAAAGTTTTATCTTTATTGAATTTTCGCTGATTAGGATTTTCTTTGATTTCATTAACGTTTGATTGTTTGATTACATTTTGGTTACTTTCTTCTTGCTCACGCTCATATTGAGAAGTTTTCAAAGCATTCAAATAATTGAAATTGTTGATTGCAGCAATTGATTTAGTTAATCTATCAAACGTGTTAAATAAAGCAGCGATTTCATTTTTAGATAAATCTTTGAAAAGTTCTTTATTCTCAGTAAATAGGATTTTCAAAGCAGTTGCATAACCAGTAGATTGGATTTTACCCCATAGTCTACATCTATCACAAGTGACACAATCCATTAATCTTGTAACGTTTTTGAATTTATTTTTGAATTCTTCTTTAATTGCATGATTTTCAAACATTAGATCCTCGTTGAAGACATACAAACTGGATGGTAATTCCTTAATGACTGCATTTAATTCCTTGTGAATATGTTGGTCATTAAGTGGATTTAATGGATTGAATGTATGTTCTTTTAAATATGGTGCAACTTTCAAAATTGAACGAACCAATAATGCGTAGTTGAAATAAATGTTTGCGATTCTATCTTTATGATTACCAACTTTGAAATTGAATAGCTTTAAATTAGGCTCCCAGTTATTGGTCTCATTGTTATACCATTCATTTGATAAATGAGTTGAAACGGAACTATGGAAACCTGAAATGATTTGATAGAAGACTTTCTGTTCAATTTGACATTCACCTTCGATTTGATTTTGATAAATCATGGACCAGATGTTACGTTCCGGAGTTGGAATATAACCTGTGAATCTTTCTGGATTTCTTGAAAGATCAATTATAACACCATTTTCATTATTCAGATCACACCATTCATTATCATTATCATTATCATTATCAGGAGAATTTTCGTTAGGTTGACATAAAGAATCAAGGAATGAATCTTCATTGATACTTCCTAACTTGTCACCATGAGAGTTCATGAGATCATAGTCATAATCATTAGAATGAACATCTAAATCTAGTTGACATCCGGGACTGAAACAAATTGATTCGCAATCATAAAATGGGCAGTTTAGATCTAAATCAAATTGGTAATGTTTGAAGAAATCTTCCTTGATGATTTCGGCTATTCTTGGTCTGACTCTTTGATTTATTGTATTAATGTTTGAATAAGTTAAATCACAGCATTCATCGTCTATCAACTCATCGGTAGTTATATTGAACAGATTATTTTGAGTTTGTGCTTTATTTTGAGCCAGCACACTGACAGCGAAAATGGGTAAACACTTGTACCAGAGCATTGTTTGTGTTTTTCTTTAAATGATTGATGAGCTGAATTTATAACAACAACAACTTGGAAAAGAATAAAAGAACAAGTTTACAAAAAATTTGTAATCGAAACTTTCTTTTTTGTCCCGTGTTATGATAGAAAGCCAGGGCTCCCTGACGCTAATATTTTAGAGTCAAACAGATGCTTGATAAAGTCAATAATCTGGCCGTTTTCGTTGGTTTGCTGCTCTCTTTGGACCATAGCTTTGTTCAGGTTGAATTTGGTTTGTTTGGTTTGCTTTTGAGCTGGTTTCCTGGTCTTTTGTTCCTTACCAGTCGCTGGTTTAGCCACTTTGTTAAAAGATGCTGGTAAGATTGGTCTCTTATTCGATATTTTTTTCATCCAATTCAGCTTTCTCTGTTTGATCCATTCTTCAATGTCGGCACTAGACTCAACTATCGACTGACTTGGTTCGATTTCCTGTATCTCTTCAACATCACTGTGCATCACCTTATGAGTCTCCATCAATGGCAACACATCTAAACCACTCAAATCAGAACCATCTGGTAAATGGGAAGGTAATCCGACCATCTCTGCCCCAACGTCCTCTTCATTATCGCTGCTTCTCCCGTAAATCAAGTCCATCGCGTCCAAATAAATTCAACTGCCACTCTCATCAATTTGATCTCTTCATACTAATTTTCAATTCCGGTAAATTTTTTTCTCTCTTGTTGAAAACGTCAAAAAAAAGTGGATTGAATACTTTCACTTAACAATTTATTCATACTAAAACCAAAATGTCTCAATCAGCCCAACGAGTAGCCACTCAAAAACTGACTCAAAAGATCTTCAACAAAGAGAACTTCAAGTATGTCTCATCAACCATTCAAATCTCTCTTCTGGCCCAATTACCTTGAGATTTGTGGTCTATCTCCCCCACCCATCATAAGACACACTAAAGAAACAATTTATACTAACAACTAACTACAGATATCTTTTCACTACTCATTTCTGGGGCCCTGTCTCCAACTTTGGTATTCCAGTTGCTGCTATCATGGATTTACAAAAAGATCCTGAATTAATCTCAGGTTCAATGACTTCTGCTTTAATAGTCTATTCCGCAGTTTTCATGAGATATGCTTTAGCTGTTTCCCCAAAAAATTACTTATTATTCGGTTGTCATGTTGTTAATGAAACTGCTCAATTGGGTCAAGGTTACAGATGGTTGAACTATCATTATCTTGGTGGTAAAGAAGCTGCCACTACTGTTCCAATCTCAACTTCCGAAAAGAAATAGACCATAAGTTGATGAATAAAATATAATAATGATTTATGTTAATATACAGTGTGTTGTGTTTGTTTTACTTTATTCTGTTGTACTCTACGCGGTTAGTGAAACTGTTTAGGGGCGGTTTTTGAACATTGGAGATTTCTCAAGTTATGTTAAAATATTGATAGGTTACAAATTCCAGGTTATGTATATCTTGAATGACGTTTTAGAACCTAGTTTGTAGGCTGACTCCTGACGGCCTGACTCGATCGACTGATTCCTGAGGAATCCTGACTCGACGCTGAGTCGCTGACCACAATCAAAATCGGCATGAGTGTAAATCAGGATCACCACAATTCTCCAATATGGAAATTATCAATTTAATTTGTTACAAGCTCAAGACTCAACAGTGATACATAATACATATGGAATAATCAACTGTAACTGAAACTCATGGTCCCGATTCCCATATCAGTATAATAACTTTTCATGGTTACAACTTACTATTATTAGATGGACTTTTATACAATTAAACTACTTAAATTTAGACACATAAGATAGCTTTCTCACCTGACACCTGGACAGTGATGGCTGGGCCCAGGCAATCTAAGAATTCCTGTTTACCATTTCATGGAGGTGTTTGAAATTAGAGTCATAGTTTTGTGTGTATTTGAAAACCAACAATGAAGTCACAACTTCCAAGTGACACAAATAATATATGGTTACTTCTCAATTTCTGAACTCAATATTTCCTGACATTCGAAGTTGCTCATCAACTGGTAGCTAGCTAGAGTCGAGACTATAACAACTTATAAGCGACAAACTACATTAGTCAATTAAGGACGCGTGTTATTTAATATTTAGAACACTGGATCGAAATACAGTACATCCATGAGGAATGAATTGAGGATCCGGAATATCATAAAAAGACGAACCGTACCGTAAAAAACTCAACATAAATACTGTAATTATTACTTATTAAGTTATTGAGGTGTTTAAATGAACAGACTCCAATAAGTCAGTGGTCACCACATAGTTAACACTGAAAAGATGGCCTATATTATTCTCATTAGTAATTTTTACTAATTTACAATTGTAGATCGAAATTCCAAGTTAGATCAAATATATGGAACAAATAATTCGGAATTTCCCAATTTCTCCGCAAAAATAGTTAGTTGTAACGGTACCAAGACTCAATATAGTCATTTCTGTATAATTTCGGTGATTTATTCCGTTGTAATTCTAATTTCTCATGGGTTTAAAAATTAAAACACAGTATTTTTATTTTTGAAGTACAACCTTGCAGAAATTCACCCCATATATGATATAATTGTTAGCTTTCATAGAGATCCCCAGACGTATACGTACTTCTTAAGTAATTCCGGGGTACCGCTGCCGCTACTGTTGACTCTTTACAATGCCCCACAAATCACAATCGTTCACTCTAAATATGACTCGATCATGAAGACATCACAAATTAATTACTATTTAAACAATAAGATCTTCCTGAGATATCAGATTTTGAGAAGATTTTGGTTAATCTCTATATAATATAATCTCAAAACTATACAATTTACAGAATCAGAACAATTAGTATTTAAAATGGTTGGTTTTATTGCTCAAGAGGTCAAAAATGGACCATTTAGTAGAAATACGAACAAAAAAACTCAATCTGATGAAATCAAAAATGTAGGAGTTGACAATTTAAATGCATATTTGCCAAAATTTGATAAACCATGGTATAAAATCCCAAGTTTAGTTCATCTAAATTTATTGATCTTAATTATCAGTTTAACTGCAACAAATTCTGGTTATGATGGATCTTTATTAAATGCTTTCCAATCTTTAAAAAATTGGCAACATGCAATGGGTAACCCAACCGGTGCTGTTTTAGGTGCTGTTGCTAATGGTCTTTCCTTTGGGGGCTTTTTAAGTACCTTAGGTCTTGCTTCTTTCTTATCAGATAAATTTGGTAGAAGACATACAATTTCCATGGGTAATGCGACTATGATCATTGGTACAATTCTTCAATCATGTGCAGGTGCTTGGGCAGGTGTTGAGGAAGAAACTGAAAATCCAAATAGAAGAGCTTATGCTATGTTTTTAGTTGCTAGAATTATTTTAGGTTTTGGAACTGGTTTGGCTACTGTTTCTTCACCACCTTTGATCGCAGAATTATCTTATCCAACTCATAGAATTGCAACTACTGCTTTCTATAACTCAAATTGGTATTTAGGAGCAATTGTTTCAGCTTGGATTACGTTCGGTACAAGAAATATCAAAAGTAATTGGGCTTGGAGAATCCCATCCATCCTTCAAGGTATCTTCCCAATTTTGCAACTTTTTTTGATTTATTTGGTTCCTGAATCTCCAAGATATTTAATCTCAAAAGGTAGAAACACAGAAGCAAGAGAGGTCTTATTGAAATATCATGGTAATAATGATGAACAAATTGGAGGTGCTTTAGTTGATTTTGAAATGTCTGAAATAGAACTAGCTATTGAACAAGAAAAATACGCAAATAACTTCAGTTATGCTTCTTTCTTTAAAACTCCAGGTAATAGACTAAGACTTTACATTGTTGTTGTTATTTCCATCTGTCTGCAATTATCAGGTAATGGTTTAGTTTCATATTACTTAAGTAAGGTCTTGAACTCTATTGGTATCACTTCAACTTCACAACAATTAGTCTTCAATGGTGGTCTTATGATTTATAATTATGGTATCTCCATTATTATTAATTTATTTGCCTTCCAATATTTCAAGAGAAGAACAGCTTTCCTCATGTCAATTACAGCAATGTTACTTACTTTTGTCATTTGGACAATCCTGTCTGCTATCAACCAGCAAAGAAATTTTGAAGATAAAGCATTAGGTAAAGGTGTTATGGCGATGATCTTCCTTTATTATCTCTCATATAACTTCGGTTTGAATGGTTTGCCATTTTTATACATGACTGAAATCTTACCATTTACAATCAGAACTAAAGGTATCAACATTTCATTACTAATTCAAGGTCTTGTTCAAATTTATAATGGGTTTGTTAATCCAATTGCTATGGATGCTATCGAATGGAAATATTACATTGTTTACTGTTGTATTTTATGTGCTGAGTTAATCGCTGTCTATTTATCCTTTGTTGAAACCTCAGGAAGAACGCTAGAGGAAGTTGCTGAAGTGTTTGGAGAATCAGTTAATGAAATTGATATTAATAGATTGAAGGCTAAGCCATCAATTGAACATGTTGAAAACGACTCATCTTTTACAGATCACAAAGAAGATCCGTTGATTGTTTAGAATGATCCAACGTCAGTGTTCACTAGTCACTTCTCAGTGCTTACCCTAGAGACTAGATCATCATGGTTTTACGCTAGAGTTTTATGATAGAATATATACTATCTTTTAATGTTTAAAGAGTTGTAGACTTCGAAGTTGGAGCTTCAACTTTCCAGAATCTCGAGATTTGTGTCAAACTTAAAAAAAAAAAAAAAAGTGTATCAATCTTATGTCCGGGTAATGCTCATCTCAAATTTTTTTGTAGAATTATTTTTTTGTAAAGCTACTTATACTCTTTATCAGAAATATATATAGATCCAATCATGCCTAGAAAGAAGTCAGCTTCCAAAAAAGCTGAAGAAGCTAGAATCAAAGAAGCTCAACTCGCCAAAGCTGAGGAATCGGTTAAAAAATCAGTTGAAGAAGAGTTCGAATCTGAATCTGAAAGTTCTAGTGAAGATGAAGATGATTTTGGTGAGTTGTTAACTGAGGACGTTGAAGATGGTTTCAATAAGGTCTTACAAGCTATCAAAAACAACGATGAGTCATTAACTAATCCAAACGTTAGATTTTTTGATAACCCTGAAAATGCAGCCATTAATCAAAAACTAAAATCAGTAGGTGATAAACCACTTTACTTGAAAGATTATCATAGAGAGAATCTATTAGCTGGTAATGTTGGTGCAGAAGAGGATGAAGAGATGGCTGATGTTAATGCTCCAAAAACTTATGCTCAAGAAAGAGAAGAAGAGCGTAATGAACTATTATCTGAAATTAATAACGCTTTTAATGAAGGTGATGATAACGAAGAAGAAGAAGATGATGATGATGGATTTTTGAAGAAAAAAGAAGCTAAACCAGAAGAAAAATCAAAAAAAATGAAATCAGGTAGAAATTTACCAGATGCAGAAGCTGATGGTGAGAATTTCCTACTGGAATTTGCTAAACAAAATGCCTGGATTCCGGAAAATGGTGATAAAATAATTGATTTGGATGGCACTGGTAAAGATGATGAAGAATTTGATGAGGCTGCCGAAAAATTTGAGAGTGCTTATAACTTCAGATTTGAAGACCCAAATGCCGCTGAAATTATTAGTTATGCTCGTAATCAAGCAACAGTCAGAAGGGACGATTTATCAGGTCGTAGAAAGAAGAGAGATGCTGAAAGAAAGGAATTCAAAAAGGCCAAAGAAGAAAAGGAAAAGGCTATATCTAAAAAGAAAACTGAAAAAATTAATAAGTTAACTGATATTTTAGAACAGGTTAAAAAAGAATACGGTGCTGAAATCAACGAAGATATGGTAGCTAAAATCAGTGCAAACTTATTGGATAAAGATTTTGATGATTCTAACTGGGATAACGTATTGGGTGAGATTTTTAATGATGATTTTTACAATGATGGAGCCACAAAACCAACATGGGATGATGATGATGAAATCATGGCTGATTCCAATTATGATGATGAAGAAATAGGAGAAGAAATCATTGATAATGATGAAAATAATAAAGAAACAGAAGAAAGTGAAGAACCTCCAAGAAAGAAATCTAAAAAATCAAAGAAAGAGCTTTTGAAAGAAAAGAAGGAAAAGAAAACTGATAAAAGAAAGCTTAAAGAATTGGCTGAAAAAGCTATTGAAGCTAAAAAGCTGGTTATAGCTGATCAAGTTGAAGAAGAGCGTGAAGGAAGAAGTGAAGATAGAAAGACCACTTTCAAATATCGCGAAGTTTCTCCAGAAAGTTTCGGTTTATCAGCAAGAGAAATATTTTTAGCTGATGACAGTCAACTAAATGAGTTTGTGGGTCTAAAGAAATTAGCACCATATAGACCAAAAGAAGCTAGAATTAAAGACAGAAGAAAATTTGCTAAATCGTGGAACTTAAAGGATTGGAGAAGAAAAGTTTTCAAAAATGAAAATGGACCACAAGGTGACTCTGATGAGATAAAAATCAAACAGGGTTCTGATAAAACTAAAAAGTATATGAAATACAAAAAAGGACCAGCTAAGAAAAAAGAGGGTGATTCTGGTAAAAGTGAGAAGGATGAATCTGATGAAACTAAAAAGAGTTTGAAAAAAGATAAAAAAGATTCTAAGAAGAAATCAAAAGGATCAAAAGAACCAAAAGAAGATTAGTGAATTGTAACTACAATCAAAAAGTATAATAAATAGATAATTTCGATTAAAAGGTAAATGAAAAAAAATTGTAAACTTTTTTGAACAAATAAAATTCATGTATAATCGCACAATAAATATAATTCAACTTTTTGTTTCTTTTTTTATGACTTCGGACCAATCCTATTCGTAACGATTGAAGCGGCTTCCCAAACTCAACATTGATCTAGTTTCTCTGTTTCTTTCTGCTTGACGTTGTTGTCTTCTTCTACCCCAATTTAAAACTGAACGACTTGCAGAAAAGTTCTCCTCTTCAGCAAGTCGTGCGTTTCTAGTCAACCACCAATTAGCACCTAATGAGAAAGTTATGACTAGAAAAATAATAAACCCAAAGATACCAAAGAATGGACCTAAACCAACAACTTCTTGACCTGGGACAGGTACATTCATACCAAACATACCAGTGATCAAATTCAATGGAACTAAAATGGTACCAATTAAAGTAACTTTAGATAACATTTCAGTTACTTTATTGTTGGAATAAAATGATTCGACTTGCAATTGAGCTAAATAATTTGAGTGTGAACGTGAGAAAATTTTTTCATAAGAGGATAAGTTTTGATACATAGTAACAACATGATCCTGAATATCGCCTAGATATAAAGCAATGTCACCTCTTGGCTGAGCTTGATTTAGCACTGGTTGATGTTGTTCCTTTGCATTAAGAGTGAAGCTAGAAGCTTGATTAGAATGAGTAGCTCCTTGCTGTTGTAAATTAGCTAAATTGACAGAAGTTAAACCAGGACCAACTCCTTGAACTTCATCCTGACAACGTTTAGCGAACATTTTAATAACATCTGCTTTACCTGCTAATAATCTCATAAGAGTCATAACTTTTCTTCTTGATTGACCAATCTTTTGTAACATATGAGATAAATCCATTTCTCTTATTAAGAAAACTTGATCTTCAATAGCATCAGCTTCATATTCAATAGCATGAATGACAGGAGCAAAACTATCTGTAATGTCATCGATGATGGCATAACAGATCCAATCTGGTGAAACATCAACATAATCACGTAATTGTCTAACACGTCTTCTAACGTTAATTGCATGAAAAATTGGATTAAAATGGAATGTTAGGACACCATTTTTGAAAACAACAATATAAATATTGATTGGCTCTAAAAATTCTTCAGATTCTCGATCTGGTTCAAAAGTATGAAAACAAACAAAGTAATAACTCTTGAATAGTTCAACTTTTTCACGAGGTTCTTGCATCCTGATATCTTCTGCAGTTAAAGGATGGATTCCAAAAGCCTTTGCGAGAACTTTCATTTCTGCATCAGTTGGGCAAGAACAATCTAACCACCAGGTTGCTTCACCTTTTCTGAATAGATCTTGAACAGATTCACCTGGCTGAACCAATGACTCAATATCTGGAGCATGGATAGTTTCATCAGAATCTGAATAAAAGAAACTGAAACGATCAGGAGCTTGATCTTGACCTTCAATTTTATTAACACCGAACGAAACACCTGGGTTTCCATCATCATTGGATTTGGGTGTATATTTAAGAGCAGCTGAACTTAATTCAGAGCTTGAGTTTAAAAACTCTTGCTCTTTATTGAATTTCATATGTTCTAAACGAGATTCTTCAATATATTCTTCAATCTCATCAAAATCAATGCCATTAATCTTAACATGTTCAGGAACCATTGGGAAACAAACGTCTTCTTCAGTCTCTTGAGAATCTCTTGAACCATGAGAATCAACATCTGAATCACCAGCAAAAGAATTACGAGTTCTACGGCGACGAATGAAGTCACCTAACTCAGTATCGTTTGGATTTAATGAAGCTCTTGACATTGTTTTATTTAAAGGGTGAATCATTGGTGAAATTGTCTCTGAACCTCTACTTAATCTTTTTCTAAATTCACCAACAGATCTTGAGCGATTTCTTCTGTTTTCCTTTTTATTAGTTGACGTGCGAGAAAGCTCCTCATTTTGTAATCTTGGTGATCTAAGTGGGTGAGGATCAATAGAAATAGGATCATTCATATTTCTTGTAACAGGTGAATCACTGACAGCAGATTCATCTTCATATTCAACAGATTTTTCATTGGAGATGAAAACTGAAGGAATTTGAGTTGAGACAACAGGAGATGTTGGTATAGCAGCAGGTGGTAACACCGAAAATGAACCATGACGAATTGGTAATGAGTCTTGGTTCCGATGATCATGTAAAGCAGTTGTTTTCATTGTTTCATGAGAATGAACACGAGTTAAATGATCATGATGGTGTCCATCATGGATGCTTTCTTGATCAGACATTGGTAATAAATGATTTGTTGGTTGCTTTTAGTTTGGAAAAGTGCTGAGAATTCTTTCTTTGTGAATAAATATATAGCTTTGATATATTGGAAGATATTTTTATCTCATAAGATGGATTAAATATTGTTATTGACTTGAGAATATGTCAATGGAAACTATACAGGGTTATTATAATTCTTTTTTTTTAATTCAAGTATAATGTGTTTAACGTCTAATAGATGAGCAGCTAATCCCTTGTGAGATGGTAAAACAGGCACAGTAAAAAGTATTCATCAATGGTGGTGAAACAGAGAATCTAAAAAGATTGATAATTTTGACAATAAAAGTTGATTCAAACAGAAAGTTAGAGCAAATTCCCTTTATGTAAGTTATGAAAAATTTTTTTACCAAAAAAACAAGAAAAATCTTCGCGAAAACGTGTAGTTAAAGTTTCTTTCTTTTTTGCTTCTCGGAAAAACTATTTTCTTGAATTGATAAGAAAGAATATTGAAAATGTTCAAAAACAGACTGAAAACTCTAGTTTTTAGGCGATTTAAACATCATTTCCCTCACCAGAAGAATAAATTGACCTTGAGTAAGGACTGGCACTTAGCTCTGGGGTTGCTGGTTGGTACTTCTGTTGGAACTTATGTTGGTTACTACAAGTTAGAGTCTCCTGGTTATAAATTCCCATCCAGTTCAACCACTAAATTGACCGATTTAAATCCACCAACTTACGCAGAATATGATGATTTACATGCTGGCTTTAGGAAGATTAAAAATTACTTGAGGTCTGAATCCAAATACACTCAATTATCTCCTGATTTAGAACAATATTCCTCAAATGATTACAGTACTCATTTACCAGAAAAGGACCAAAAGCCAAAATTAGTTGTGTTCCCAGATTCAACAGAAGAAGTTTCAGAAATACTGAAAATAGCTCATGAATATTCAATTCCAGTGGTTCCTCAATCTGGTGGTACTTCAATCGAAGGTAACTTCATTTCAACAAGAAGTGGTATTGTGTTATCGTTAAGTAGAATGGACTCAATTTTAGAATTCAACAAAGAAGATCTTGATATTACAGTTCAACCAGGTGTTGGATGGCAAGACCTTAATGAATTCCTATCACCTCAAGGTTATCTATTTGGACCAGATCCAGGGCCTGGTGCTCAAATTGCAGGTATGTGTGGGACGTCATGTTCAGGAACAAATGCTGCAAGATATGGCACTATGAAAGAAAACGTTGTTAATCTAACGGTCGTTTTAGCTGATGGGACTATCATAAAGACTAAGAGAAGGCCAAGAAAATCTAGTGCTGGTTATAACTTGACCAATTTATTTATTGGTAGTGAGGGTACATTAGGTATCATCACTGAAGTCACTGTTAAATTACATTTGAAACCAAAATTTGAAAGAGTCAGTGTTGTTAGTTTCCCAAGTATTCTTGATGCTACTAACACCGTAACTTCATTAATTCAAAATGGTATTCAAGTTAATGCCGTTGAACTATTAGATGAAAACATGATCAATGTTATTAATTTATCAGGTCAATGTAAAAGGCAATGGTTAAGAACTCCAACATTATTTATGAAGATTGGTAATAACGATGAAGATATTTTGAAACATACAATCAATAAAGTTGAAGTATTAAGCTCTTTAAATAACTCAATGAGTTTTCAATTTGCAAAAGATTCAATGGAAAGTGAAGAGTTATGGCAAGCTAGAAAAATTGGATTTTGGTCAACTATTCAGTATGGAAAAGATAACATTTCACCAGATATCAAAGTTTGGACAACCGATGTTGCAGTTCCAATTTCTAAATTATCAAAGGTCATTGAAGAAACAATGACAGAAGTCCGTACAAGTGGTATATTTAGTACAATTTTGGGTCATGTTGGTGATGGTAATTTCCATTCAATTTTAGTTTATAAGCCAGATCAATATGAAACTGTCAAACAATTGAGTGAGAATATGGTTAAAAGAGCGTTGGAGAATGACGGTACATGTACTGGTGAACACGGTATTGGTATTGGTAAAAGATCTTATCTACAAGAAGAACTTGGTGATGAAGCTATTGATTTAATGAGGAAGTTGAAACTTTCTTTAGATCCAAAAAGAATTCTAAATCCAGATAAGGTATTCAAAATTGATCCAAATGATAAACATCTTTAGAGGTTTCACATATTCACTTACAGATAGAATAAATTCAATAAACTACTTATAGATATGATAAAAATGCTTTTTTAATTTCTCGTAATTAACACCCCAAATGTTTATTTAATACATAAAAAGTTAATTTATATTTTTATTAGATATTAAACTTATTCGTCATCTTCTAAAGCTTGAGCAGCAATACGATCTAAATCTCTTTGACCGTTAGCTGAAATTCTTCTACCACCTTTTGGTGAGATTTCAAGAATACCAATTTTTTCTAAAGCTTGTAAAACTCTTCTGTTGACCGAACCAGAAGCGTCGGCGTGTTTAGATGGTCTACCACCTCTGTTAACAGCATCACCGTATAATTTGTTTAATTTACCAACACCAACTTGTTTTCTTAAGTAGATGTGACGAGCAGCAGAAGCAGCTCTTGTGTAGAACCAAGTTTCAGACTCTTGTGGTGGTAATTCTTTACCAGCACCAGTTTTGACTAAATCAACGTAACCTGGGACTTCCAATTTACCTTGTCTTTGTAAAAATTTAGCGTAAGCTTTGATGAAATCTTGAGCTGGGACGTCTCTGTTGGGAAGCTGTTAGTATAATCATTCAATGTCAAAAATATGATAAGAATTAAAAGAGATGGACTAGTTCACTGAGATATGGTGATTCTGTATTGTTCTTTTGTAGTTCTGTTGTTAGTGTAGTTGTAGTTGGTAGTTATTTGGTTGATTTATTGTGATGTGGAGTTTAGAATTGATCCTTGATAATTAAGAAAGGGAACTTGACATCACTTGGTAATGAACTTGAATTTGTGTTTGATTGGTGATTATGAGGTATAAGAAATTCATAATTCTGTTGATCTTTCTTGATGATTCTTTGCGCAATGCCAATATTTACATGACTCTCTATTAATTGCACTGAACATATTGAATTAACTTGACTACAATGTTGTGATTTGAATGAACTTTATATCACGCTCTCTGGTTCACTATACTCTATTAAAATCCATTGTCTTGCTGATCACGTACTTAACAGTAACACTATTCATTTTGCAATATTCTGTTGTTGTTCTTTTGTAATAATAAAGACAATTCGATACTTTTCACTTTTAGAAAAATTTGTTTGGATTTTTGGCGCGAGTGCTGCTCAAACCAATAATCTCGGAATTTGTTTTTGGGATTGTAAAGTCACGTGGTAGAGTTTGAATTTGGAAAATTTCGCGACCATTTTTAGTGTGACTTTGATGTTTGGGTGTCGTAACACAATGAGGGCTATAGAGGCGAATCGCAAAACGGCACGTGATATATAATTAGGGCTATTTGTAATCTATCAAATTCACAATTTCAAGTGATACGTCATGTTTGAATGATATCCAATAATGTTAGATACACTTCCATACGAGATATTACTGGAAGTATTCTCATTCATAGATCATAAACAATGGCGTAAAATCTACCCAAATTGGATTTTCAGAACGACCCCAGAGTTTATTAGATCATTGTCACAAACATCACATAAACTTCGTCAAATATTGATACCTTTGGTTGTTGAACATTATTCAACTTTAAGAGTCATTGAATCAGGGATTATTCATCAAGATAGTTTGCAACATGTCACAGACATCAATTTACGTAAAATAAAGGGGTATGAATCATTTGTCGTTCAGTTAGAAATTGACTCAATATCAATTGATAACCTTGATGCACCTTTATTTGTTAAAAATCTTAAATCGTTAACAATATTAGGATCAATCTCAAAATCCTCACAACTGAATCATATACTGTCGAAGCTTATAAATCTTGATCACTTAGCTTTAGATTGTGATGCACAAAAAGCTGTGAAAATACCTAATTTCATTGAAAGATTAGATATATTAGTTGAATCATCACAATCACTAAATTTCCTTGAACTACAATCGACTCCTCATCTTACTGAACTGAATATCACGTCAAAGGGGTTTTCCTCTTTATTATTAACACTAAGGTTCACAGAGTTACTCAAAGAATTGAAGAGCTTATCATCATTATCAATAAGAAAAAAGGGTACAATTGTTGGTTCATCAACCAATTCATATTCACTAGCATCAAAAAACAACCTAGAAGCTTTCTTCAATGCCGTCAATAATATGCAATTGAATAATCTCACTATTGATATTCTTTATATAAGGTCTTATTCGATCCAATTATGTACAATCGCATCAAACATTATAAAATCTACGACTTCTATGAAGAGCAATAGAACAAATTTGGCAATCACATTAGTGGAACCTTCAGTGGCAGGGCCGTTCACTTCAGACGAAGATGAAGCACTGTTACATTTCATTTTTGTATTATCTTCAAATTATTCCATTGGATCATTAAAATTAGTATATGGTTTACAGACAGAAATATCACCAAATATAGCGGTGTTCATGTTACAACAAATCATACGTCATTTTCAGCGCGGTGGAAGAAGCCCAGTTTGTAAAGTTCAAATAGAATCGTTATATACATTAATGGCATGGAATATTAGAGAAGATACTGATTTATTAGAGATGCAACAGAAAAATGGATTTTCAATATTATCTTTTGATAAAGATAGAACTTTTTTACCAACTTATAAAAGACTAACAAAATATGATATCATTCAATCAGATGGAAAATATGAATTGAGTGAAGATATGAGTCAAGAAGAAACAGATTTTCAATTTTGGAGTCCAGAAATCATTGGTAAAGATTTGTTGAAGTATTCTAAAAAACCAAAGAGATCATTGATATGGGATTAAATACACAAGAAATTGATATATGACAATTGTACTACGATTCAATTAAAAGGAAAATTGACTAAATGTATAACTAAACAAAAAGTTTTTTAAAATTACACAATCTAATATACATTAATCATAACCAAGTTAAGAGGATATATAAGTCTAGGTAAACAAATGATTAACCTAAACTTTGAAACCTCTAGAGTTTCTTTTACCTCTAGCTCTTTCGAATTTTCTACCTTTGGATAAGATTCTTGGAGCTTTGTTTTTGTGAGGACCAAAACCGAAATGTCTAACAGCTTGTCTAGCTTTTCTTGAACCTCTAACGATTAAAGTGTTTTGACCTTTTGGAGCTCTGATAGCTAATTGATCTAAAGTGATACATTCACCACCAGCTTTTAAGATTTTAGCACGAGCAGTAGCAGTGAATCTTAAAGCAGCAACGGTAACTTTTGAGATAGATAAGAATCTAACATCATCAGTGACGGTACCAACAACGACAATGGTTTTATCAGCAGCACCTTTTTGGGAAGCAATTTTGTTGATTTTAGAAACAGCAACTGGTGGTCTGTTAATCTTTGATAAGAATAATTGTTTTAAGATGACTTTGTTGAATTTAGCATCAGTACGACCTATAAGAGACTTGTTAGTATGGTTGTTTTAATTATTTTCAGTCATTTTGTAAAATGCATATTCTGCTCCAATAATATCGCACAATCTTGATTGCACTCGCAGAAGTTGATGAACTAATGAAAGGTTATTTGTATTGGTATCCAACTATGCAGATTTACAAATGAGGATAAAAGGTGAAATCTTTCAAACAAAGGCTATTCTTCAGCATTTTCACTGAAAGCGTATTTGGTGCTTGAAAAAAAACCTTGTGTATATCAACTCATTTTTAGTGTAATCTAGTTGATATTCCCATCCTGATGATTTGGCCATTACAGTCTAATCTAAATCAGTCTCACAGTAAACCTATTCACGTTAAAAACGCTCATCAATTAAAAATTTAATTATTTCAGTTAGTATAAAATCAAAACTTCAAACCATGAATGGAAAGAACGGGGAAATTGTTGGGATGCTGTGAGTGCTCTCTTCGAAAAGAAAAATGCATCAAAATTGAGTATTATTGGAAAGCATAATATGACAAATAGTAAAACACAAGAATGGTAAAATGAAATTAACATACGAGCTAAGAAAGAATATAATTTGACTAATAATCTTAGGTAGACGTTTTCAGATTTTGGAGCTGATCTGTTTGATGATTTTTTGTGTGGTTTGGTGAAGTGATCGATACCCATTTTTGATGTTGTTCTGATTGATGGTTATATTAAAGTGAAGAGTTTTGAGTAAATTTTTCACTTTTTAGATTTGATTTGAAAAAAAAATCTTCATGAAAGAAACATCCAGACATCAGACACTGAGAAATAGCCCTATTTCACACTCATACCATGTGACCATTTATTAGGGCTTATATCTGAGGGTTAAGAACCGATGTGCTCTTGATTGGAAAATCAATTCATCAAATGACTAAAACTAGAAGATAGTTAATTGAGTCATTAGATCACAATGGAGGACTTGATTAACGCTAAAGTACGGAATGCTAGAGGCATTCCTCAAGCTCCGTTTGTGGAAAAAGCTGAAGATTATATCAAATCACCAGCTGATTTTGATAAAGTTATGACGATCTTTCAAGAACGTTTAGAACAATACAAATATATGGAACAAAGTAAATTGAATTCAGTTAAACAGTTCAAGAAAAAGATACCCGAGATTGATGAAACTTTGAAAATGGTTAAAGTCTTGAAAGCTAAACATGAATCTGATGAAACTTTAGAAACTAATTATCAATTAAATGAAACATTATACACAGTCGCTGAAATTCTACCAACTGATAAAGTTTTGTTATGGTTAGGTGCTGATATTATGGTGGAATATCCAATCGATGAAGCAATTGAGTTATTAGAAGACAAGTTGAAAACGGCTAAGAATAGTTTAACAATTAGTGAAGAAGATGCTGAATGTTTAAGAGAAAATATCACAACAATGGAAGTGAATACAGCAAGATTATATAACTGGGATGTTGAGAGACGTAAAAATTTGAGATTAGCACAGGAGGGTACAAAGAATTTGAAGATATAAACAAGTCAATGGAATTTGAACAATATGAAAGAAAAAATGTGTTGAAATTTAAATATTGTAGTCATTACAAAACCCTTAACCTCATCTTCTAAATGCATCCAAGAACTGGGTTGTTAATGGCCTTGTTTCAGGAGTGGTATTATTGTTGTCATTTTCTTCATTTGTTGAGCCTGGAGTATCGTCTCTATTAGTTTCATAAATAATTCTATCAACGGGACTTGGTTTATTATAATATGATTCAATTGATTTCCAAAATGGTAATCTCCAATTTTTCCCAGGTAATAATCCTCTAACCATTAGCCCACCAAGAATCCAACCTATCACCGCAGCAGATATACTTCTCCAACCTTGGCTAACTGATAATTGCAAAACTAATAAACTTATCAAAAACTGATCTGTTAATACTATTTTATTATCATTGTTGCCATATATTTCAAACTTATAAATAGTTGGGATATATTCTCTATAATAAACAAACAATGTAACTATTATGACTGTTGGACCGGTACATACATGGTTTATGATTGTGCTATTTGTATATAAATTCAAGGGTAATATTAAAGATGATAACAATAAGTTATAAATAAAGCATAAACTTATTAATGATAAGTAATGATGGGATGAGAACAATCTTTCTAATACCCTGAATTGATAGAGTAGTACCATGGATATCAGCACTTCACTTTCATTAATATAAGCCAACTGATGTGTCAAGATTCTCCAGAACTGTTTGTATTGTATTATAAATGGGTCATAGGAGTAAACAAATAGATATTTTGTAGCTGTCAACGAAGAAATTATAGGTATAATAACAGCAGTGTATATCAGTAGGCGTGATATTGGGAAGTGTTTGAAGCCGGCACTCAATAAAGAACTCATATGTAATTTATTAAATGAAAGATTAATGAGTACAAAACAAGTCGTTATAATTATTTGGTAACCCAAACGAATTTCGCATCGCTCAGAACCGGCTCGGAAGGGCTCGGGATATTCTCTCGGAAAATTTAGGGAATTTTATCCAAAAACTTTTCACTTCAACTACAATCTATTGCTTTTAACGTGTTGGTCTTCTAGTATATTTGGCTATGTACAGACTAGGAGCTCAAGGTAGAGCAGTTCAACAAAAGTTGTCAACTCAACAACACTTCAGTACTGGTGTCAACACTATCACTCGAGATTTCCCAGCTTCTCAGGCTCAAAATGATGTCAATATGTTACTATCAATATTAAGATCTAAGACTGTTGGTTGTAATGCACCACCATCACAAATTCTGAGTTATGCTGTTCATTATTTTCCAAAAGTTAAGAATGAAAACAATCTAACACTATTGTCTCAAGCTTTATTTGAAAATAATACTCTATTTAATGATCTAGTTGACATTGATCAAAGCTATTTAATCATTGAGGGATTCAAAGCTTTATTTGATACTAAGATTCAAGTCAGTGAACCTTCGTTATTATTACCAAATTTCTATCACAGTATTATTTCAGCGTTATTTGAATCTAAGTTATCACCATATAAGAGAGTATTAGTCATAACAGGAATTTTATTATCAAAACCACTTTATGAAACTCATGCAATTCCTGAAACTAATTCATATTTCGAGAAAACTTATCATTCATTAACTGATTTAAATCATGAGTTATTAAGTACCATTTTCCAGAATATCCATACTAATGGATTTAAAATAAACTCATTAAGTGCTATCTCCTTATCATGTTCATTGCCATTTTTCAATAAAAGTCAGAAATCAAATCTACCACATGATTCAATAATGTTATTCACTAGTACCTTACTGTTCAAATCCCCATTAGGTTTACATGTTGGTAGTAATACTGAAATTTTGAGTAATTCAAAATCTCCAGTCTTGAAACATTTGAGTAGATTGTCCTTTTTGATAGAGAATTGTTTAACGAATGGAGTTTCATATCCAATTTTAAATTCATCATTTCAAGACATTTTACAGTTCAGTAGATCTTTAAATCAAAGAGTAATTAACACTCCACAATCTTGGGATTTTTTGAAAAGTATCTTATTTTCAATCATTATCATATTTCAAGGCTTCAGTTCATTCTCATTAAACATATTTAATGGTATTAACTGTAATCAATATTCAACAATCTCTGAAGAGATCATGAAAACTTTATTTTATTTGAATTTTATAATTGAAAAAATTGGTACCGGTGGTTTCCAATCATATAATTTTGTGTATCTAACAACAGTTGATGGTTTATTACAACAAAAATTACCAAAAGCAGAATTACTGGGTTTGTTTTTCATCAATTCTATTGATTTATCCAAGATTCTAAATAATCAATATGAATCTTCAAAAGTTTTATTTGCATTAACTTATTTTGAATCATTAAGTAAGAATTGTTCAGAGTTTTATTATAATTCAACCATTCAACCGTTTGTTTCAGTTTTAATTGCCAATCCTTCACTTAATGTATCACAAGAGTTTATTCCAATTCAACGTTCAATTATTGAGGCATCACATTCTGTCATTTTATCAACTTTTAAAAATCCAAAGAATTCATTAGTCGTTACAACTACTTCAATTTCTTACCTCCATACAGTTTTATCACAATTCCCTAGATTTTTATCTGCAAATCAACTAAAATTAGCTGTTGAAACAATATCAAGTTCAATTTCTCCTCCATCTGAATCTTATTATTTAAATAAAGATAACTTCAGAGAATTGTTACATGTTTTATACATGGCTATATTAAACACTGATCCAAGATCTCCTTTACCTCAGGATGATCTAAAAGGACCTTCAACTGTTTGTGGGGCTTTAATCAGTTGTTTGATCTCAGTGTTACCATATATTCATCCATCTAAATTTTATAGTTGGTTAGACAATATCTGGGGATTAATTGAAATTTCAAACACGAACCAAGAATTCCAATATCTACAAGATACTTTATGGGCTATGTTGAGTGAAGGTTTAGATATTCAGAGGGGTAATATTGGTATACAATGGTGGTATTCTCGCAACGAATTGGAATCAAAACTATGACCTAATTGGCAATTCATGTTTTTCAATTATTCTATACTAGCTGGTCTATTTAATATGTTATTATTTTCAATCATGTTCTGGTTTGTAATAAACTCGACTTATACCTTCTCCATTTTCAAGCAATATGTTTTCTAAGTTCTTCAAACATCTTAAATTAGTATTGACTGTATTATCAGTTGAAACGTTACCAATATGAGGAGTCAAGGTGACGTCCCAACGTTTGAAAAATCTTGGATCCATATTAACTGGTTCATTTC
Source organism: Phaffomyces orbus (assembly GCA_003708145.3). Taxonomy (NCBI): domain Eukaryota; kingdom Fungi; phylum Ascomycota; class Saccharomycetes; order Phaffomycetales; family Phaffomycetaceae; genus Phaffomyces; species Phaffomyces orbus. The sequence goes on from PPNK03000001.1 coordinate 681,962, forward strand.
TTAAAACGTCTAAACCCACAGAATTAACAGTTCCATCATCTAATGCATCTATTAAATCATCTTCATTGATTGCAGTACCTCTACCAATATTAACGATTCGAATACCCTTTTTAACTAAACTTAGACTTTCTTTACGAATCAAATTAGTTGTTTCAGGCGTATGTGGAGTCGCAATAACTAACAAATCAATTGCTGGAATCATTTCTTTAAACGATTGGAAGAAAGTAACAGGATATCCTAGTTCTGATTCATCTTTCTCTGATAATTTTGTTCTTTTATTGTAGTGGATTGTCATACCAATTGCTGATAATCTTCGACCAATTTCAGTACCAATTGATCCAAATCCAACTATGCCTGCAATTTTACCAGTTGGACTATCAACTCTTTTACCCCCAATACTTGAAGATAAAGCTAAATTGTCTCTTTCACGAGGGGGTAAAGGTTCACCATTCTTGTCCCAACCTTGAGAACCTAGTATATGTCTTGAGTCTAGTACATCTAGGCTTGATCTGTATTGATGTTCAAAGAAGTTACAGAACCTGAATGACGACAATGTCAAATACAAAGCGATATCTGCAACATCATGAGATGAAACATCACCAACGTTACAAAACTTGATGTTTCTTTCATGAAATAGTCTTGATTCTTCTTCTGTGTAACCAACCCATGGAAAAACGTAAGCTTTAACAGTATCTGGAAAATAAGGAATAAATTGGGCAATCCCACCAAATTTGAACACAGAAGTAGCAGTTGTCCAGATAGCTGTTACCGAGCTGTGTTCATTTTGCAATTTGCTGATCAATTCTTCCTTTGTAGTTGTTTCATAGATAAGAACATCAACTTTTTTTTCAAAAGATTTGAATGCAGGTGTATGAGATGGCAATTCACATAACGGTGTGACTAATATCAATACTTTCTCTTTTTGAGCAGTCATAGCTGATACTGGGGTTCAACCAACGTCGTTATTTGTTATGGTGTGGATTTTATAAAGAAGATAAACATCAGATAGTAACATTTATCATTTTTCCCGAGATTGTTTGTGTCAAATGAGGGTCCTTATGATAACTAAGGGAAAGCGATTTGACAAAAATTCTGGCTGTCTATCATGAGGTATCTTGTTCTATTTCTATATGCACTACAGTCTACAATACTCTCATCTTTATATTGGACTGACCAGGCCAGATTAACTAGAGATTTAGAATTAGTCTCAACATTTACTACAACTACAGTACATTCATAGTTACACATTAGATCGTTTGATTAGTTTTTTCAAAACCTCAATTAACAGTAGTATGACCTCCTCCACCTTCCTGTAACACATTGATGATATTACTCATACTCATTAAATTGGCTTTAATAGTATTATCAGTAGTCATATTAGCAATATGTGGAGTTATTGTAACATCCCATCTGTTTGCAAATTTCTTATTAACATATGGCTCATTTTTGAAAACATCTAAACCTGCAGATGTGACAATTCCACTATCTAACCCTTCTAATAGTGCGTCTTCATCAATTGCCGAACCTCTTCCTACGTTCACTATTCTAACACCTGGTTTCACTAGTTTTAATGATTCTTTACTAATCAAATGAATGGTTGTTGGGGTTTCAGGAACTGCTAAAACGATCAAATCAACTTCTGGAATTAATTCATTGAATGATGGATAAAAAGTTGCGTTATAACCTAAGTTATCAGATTCTTCTTTAGTTAATGGAGTTTTTTTGGTATACCTAATTTCCATACCAATTGCAGTTAACCTTCTACCTATTTCTTTTCCAATTGAGCCTAATCCAACTATACCTGCAATTTTACCACTTGGAGTTGACATTTTTTTACCACCAACACAAGTTGAGAATGCAAGATTTGATCTTTCTGGAGCCGAATCAGGTTGTCCACTTAACTTAAAACTTGCTGAACCAAGCACTTCTCTACTGTCTAGAACATTCATTGATTTTCTAAATTGTTGTTCAAAGAATGAACATAATTTGAAAATGTTTAAGGTTAGTAATAGAGCATGGTCAGCGACTTCATGAGCTGAAACATTACCAGCGTTACAGAATGCAATATTTCTAGCCTTCATTGCTTGAGCCTCTTCAGGTAAGTATCCAACCCATGGGAAAACATAAACTTTGACTGATTTTGGGAAATACTCAATAAATTCTAAAACACCACCGAAATGATCAATGGATTCACCAGTCACCCAAATTGCATCGATATCGGTGAACTCAGTTTGGAATTTATGAATTAGTGAATCTTTTGATTGAACCTCGTATATGACAGTTTCAAATTGTTTCTGGAATTGTTTAAATTCAGGTAAATCTTCACCTAGATCTGATTTTGGAGTTGTTGTAATTAAAACTTTTGGTACTGTCATAGTCCTGTTGATTACTATGGTGCAATATCAAACAATTTCAAGGAATCCATTTCATTTATATAAATACACTCTCCAATAACAACAAAATTACTCTACTTCAAAGGTTAAAGGAACAATCTCTCTATGAGTAACTCGTAAGTGCTAAATTTCAAACTATGCCACAAAAGTTTTGATGATTTAAAAGCAATTTTGACCGAACTCTGTCAACTCGCTAAATTTTTCCTAAAATGATCACAAATTTTAGTAAGTAAAAGCGAAATTTCAACAGGAAAAATCCATTTTAAGAAGAAATTTGTAAAATGGCTGAGATCGAAAGGCTTTTAATTAGAGCATCTACAAGTAACTAACATTTGATACATCAATGATTTTATAAGGTATAAAAATATATTGCATTAAGCGTTCTAAATTCATTGTTTAGTTTCTTTTTGTCTGACATTTGTTATCCCGATTTTTTTGACACTTTTTGTTGTGTTTTTGTGTCACTTTTTGTGTCTTTTAACACAATTTATTCCAAAAAATGTTAATTAATGTCTGTACTGAATAATATTACTTCAGAATATCACGCGTAGTGGCTAAACATATACCATCCACTTTTAATTATGGAATCGGAGATCGAGGTTAGTGAATTTAGGCCGGAAGAGACTACAGATCAAAATACCATTATATTTCCAAACCCTAGAGAATCAATCAATTTATTTTATGTCTTTATAGAAACATATTTAAGAAGAAACATCAATTTACAAAATCTTTGGGTTCTTTCCCATGTTTTAACAATCATAGGAACCTCTTTATACATTCTAACTCTATTTCGAGATGATTTAGATTTATCTTTGAAATCTTACAGAGTTGCAACATCAAGCTCTTTATTTACTTATTTGATTGTTCTAATGAGATCAAGTGTCAATAACAATGAAGAAATTTATGACGGTAATACTCCAGTGAAGGTTTTTAGCTTGACAGATTCATTAAGAAATGAAAACGCTCAATTATTAGGATATATCTTACTATGGAATTTTACGAATCAATCAGTTTTCAAACTACTTCCATTCCTTATTTATTCATTTTTAAACGTTTCAAGCTATTTTATTCTAGAACTTTTTCCTCAAAATCCTTTAAGTGTTGCAATTTCTCCATTACTGAATTATTGTGAAGTTCCTCTATTGATAATTGCTTCATATTTTGACTTGATTGTTTTTGGAACGATGATGAAAGAATCACTTATCAGTTCAAATGCGTATCCTTTGGTAGTTTACATCTTTATTTGGATGTTAAGATATGAGAATTCAGAAGCTAGTAAATCTTCAATGATTCTAATAGTTCAATTTTTAGATTTAACCATATTTCATCATAATGAGTACCTTCCACAAAACATCTCAAAAAATTGGGAAATACTAAAAAAAAAAATCGAAAATGATACGAACTGTGAGATTCTTAACAAAGAGACTATATTAGATACTGAATTAGATGACACATCAACAATTAACGAATAATCATATTGTGAACACTTATCATGTTTTATTAAATCTATAATGTTGTACTTTTGTATGTTTTGTAATGCTCATCATTAAAAGCTCGTTTTTAATTCATTTAATCTCTCCCAACCTTCAGAATCTTCCCACGATACCTTACCTTTACTCATTAATGATTTGATTGTAGATCTTGCTTTGTATTTCCAGTCCTTACAAACTAAATCATCAGCACCATATTTACCTGGTAATTCACCTAAAGATTCATAGGCAGCAACTAAATCAGCACAAGCATCAACTGTCTCATTCCAAACAGTTTCATCATGTTCTAGATTTGGATTATGACTTAATGCTCTATATGCTTTCTCATGACATTCTAAACTTGCCCATGGTTTTTTTCTCCATAATTCAACTCTTGAGATGATTCTCCATAATCTAGATGATGAATTAATGACATTTGGTAACGTGACTGTAGTGAATTCGATACAGGATCTTTGGAAAAAAGATAACTGATCAGGGTTATAATTTTGCTGAGTCAAAATTTCAACTAATTTTTCAACAACTGGTATATCAATTGAACCTTCTCCATTTGAATCCTTTTTATAATCAACTAATTTTTTACATGCTGTTAAAACTTCATCCCATTCACCTAATTTTGCAGCAACAATTAAATAATTTTCCCATAATCTCCATGATCTTTTATTATCAGAAGTTGAAGTGGCTTTTTTCAATGCATTAAAGGCTTCTCTTGTTTTATTAACTCTTAATAATGACGTTGCTAAATTTGACCAAGCATTTGAATTCGTATCATCAATAGAAACACATCTTGTGAAAGCTTCACCACTTAATTCAAATTGCGAAGATTCTAAACCTAAGCAACCATAAAAAAACCAATTATCAAAACTTATTGGACTTATGATCAATGCATCATGAATGTGACTAATTGCTAATTCTAGGTTTTTTTCAACTCCTTTAGGTGGTGAATAATAATATTTACCTAATGAAATTTTAGCTTTTGAATATTTACCAATTTCCCATGCTTTTTCCCATAAAGATGGATCTTGATTTAAATCACCTAAAATTGAAATGGTTCTGGCATCATCAGGAAATTTCTCTAATCTTTTCAAAATGATTTCTTTAGCAATATGTTCTTCACCAATTGCAGCATGACATAATGCAACTTCAGTATCCAAATTCAATCTTTCATAAATTTCAATGGCTGACTTAACGATACCCAATGACATATATTTTTCAGCTAGTTTAGTATCTAAAGACCAACGAGGTAATGAAGGTAATTGAAAGATATAACGTAATCTGGCGTTTGAAATTGATTCTTTATCGCTATTATCATTATCAATTTTATTAATTTCAGCAGGAATAAATCTTGCTTTGATTTTCAAACCAATTTCTTCAACTAACGATTGCATTTGTAAGATACCTCTTTCAATGGTTCTTGCTTTTTCCGTTTCTAATATTGAACGTTCCCATAAACCTCTTGAGAAAATTGAATAGTTAACGTTAGTTGAATTTGTTTGATAGAGAACTCTTGAAATTAATGACGTCAGTTGTTGTTCAACTAATTGATTTTTAGCAGGAGAACTTGCCCTTAACGCATATGAGCGTAATAACAATTGAATCGCATCATAATCTGATAAATCTGGTTGATTATTAGGGTCTAATTTTTTTAATTCATCAGGAATATATTCTTGACGTAATGCAACAGGTAATAATTTTAAATAATCAATTTGATCGAAATCAGTTTTTTGTTTTTTATATATTTGATCATCAAGGTCTTCTTCTCCAATTTTTTCAAAAATTGGTTTCTCTAATAACAAATCTGAATTTAATTCAAAACTTTCAGGCGTTTGATTTGTATTTGAATCAATATTGTTATTGAAGTAATTTGATTTTGCTAATATTATTAAACTTGAGTGCGCGTCTTGTTGAAATTTAGTTCTTTTAGCACGACCACCAGTTAAAACAAATTCAAAGTTTGTTAATTTTTGTACATTAATTAAATTTGGTAAAGCCAAATGTTCCATATTTGATTCTAAACAGTTTTTAGCTTTTTCTAAATAATAGATAATTGATAAATCTTTTTGTAGTTTTTCATCTAAGTCTAAACCTATTGACTTGATTACAGATAAATTTAAGATTGATTCTGAAACTGCAATATGTGGACCCGATTCTTCTGGGTATAAAGATAAATGGATTTGTAAAGCTCTTGATCTCCACCAATTAACACATGCTAAGAATGGATTGTGTAAATCAATTTCAATGTCATCACCAATCGATTCTTCAGATGAATTAGCGGTGTCTAATAACAAAGATTTCTCAACATTTGATAATTTTTCATATAAATGTAATGATATTAATAGAAACAATGGATCTGTTGTATCTTGATACACTGATTGACCGAACGAGCTTAATGCTTTAATTGAATTTAGTTGAATTTGTTCTTTGCTGAATTTACTGTTCGAATAGAAATAATGAAACGAATCAATTGGAGTTTGTGGACCTGTGAAATTATTTTGAATGAACATTTGTAATAATGTTACACCAACAATCAATAATAATTCTTTATCATTTTTAGATATCAAGCCATTCACATAGTTAGATAGAACTTCGTTAAATGTAATAGAGTCATTGTAAAGTTCATTCACTACTGATTCATCTGATAACAGCGATTTAATAACTTCATGATTCAAAACTTTGTAAGCTTCACCTTTTGAGATATATTTGACAAGTTCAACTTCCAAAAATTCATTTTCAGGAAGAAGAAAACATTCTAGAGGTGAACATAGTAGAAGCTGGGACTGCAGAAGTCTAAAATGTTGTGAGATGGAGCTCATCAGAACGATATATTAATGTATATAAACAATTCAAATATATCTGAAATATTTTTTTTCTTTTGGATCGTGAGCTCTGAATAGTGTTGCCCCAACCAGAACACGATATAACATGCAGTCGGTTACGTAATCTCTACGACGGATAAGTTTTTCGAGTTTGATTTCGTTTACTTAGAAAGAAATTACTAATCCTCAAATTGAATAACTTAGGGTATGATCGACCATCAATATTATTGATTATATATTGTATTTCCATTCAACTATATATGCTGATTTTGAGGAGTTCCAGTTAATAGATTGAGTGTCTGACATGATGCAACAGATTACTAGAAAGAGATCAGTATTTGCCTTGGAATTAATCCACTTAACTTGATCTAACTGAACTCAAATAGTGTTATAAAGTGAGATTATGTTATTATAATCTTTCTAGATACCAAGATGATGATTACACGCTACAGCTTTATGAAAAGATTCACGTAAGATGAAATATTCAAAACCAACATTTTGACCCAATTAGATATCGACATGTGCGACTTGTTGAGATGCAGTAAATTAAACGAGATTAAACAAATCAAATATTGTGCTAAATGTAACGGAGTTGCCTGTGCCAGTACAATTATGAAGAATTCAGTAAATTTAATAACAAATGGTTATTGTAACCAACTCTTCAACTAATTATTCCTGTCTAGTATCTACTCATCGCATTAAAATGAAATTTCGCGTTCGAAAGTACTTGTGAAACAATAAACAAACATCAAACAAATACAACATAGAAATAGGATGACTTATCTGGCGCAAAGAGTCCTAGACCTTGCCTGGAAAGAAGCTAATAGAGACAATAATGCTGGGTGCTTATACTGTGCCGAGTTGCCGTACTTGATAACTTGTATCGAAAGAATAGTTAAAAGAAGTATCTTAAATGACACTGGTACGATGATTATCAATGATTATAGTCAAAAGCAAGGATCGATGAAGTTGCTCAAAGAAGATTTTTTTGAAGTATTTGAAAAATTGACAGGTGTTACGTTTTATAGTGCCATTGATACAATTGGCTATAATGACGACTCAAATAATGCAAGAAGTACTTCCAGATCTGAATCGATTAGATTTAGAAAGGATCCATTCAGTGATGATTTAAATACTGCTGAGATTCCTGATATTATAGACTATAAGCAAAAATATATGAAAGCTGAAGGATTGAATAAAAAATTGAATGAAGAAATACTCTATCGTGATAAAATAATTAAAGAACATGAAGATTCCAAAGATTCATTAGAGGCAAAGAATATTGAAATTAGAAGGTTAATGAATCTAAATGAATCATTGGAACAAGATGTAACTTATAGAGATAGTGTTATCATACAAAAGGAATATGATATCGAATTGTGCAATAAAAAAATATCAAGTTTGGAATCATTGATCTTACAATATCAAAAAGATATACAGATCTACAAATCCCAACCAAATACTACTTCGAACTTGAATAAACAAATAGAAGAATCAATGAAAAATTTACTAAAGAAAGTTAAAAATCAACAGAGTTTAATTCTCAAATTACAGAAAGAAATAACTGAAAAGAAAGAAATCATTGTTGAAAAACCTGTTTTTGTAACTAAAACAATAACTAAAGAACCGAATGGTAAAATTCATTCTTCTGCTACTGATAAAATTCCAATACCCAATTTGATTAAGACAATATTACAAAATCCATTTTTTTATTCGATGCTACTTTTCATCATATTAAGTCTACTGATCAAATATACCAATTCTGAATGGAAGAATAATCTTATTCAAAGATTATCTCAAAACAATAAACTTAACTATGAGTATTATAATTTAAAAAACTTACAACCCATAATAAAGAATTGATAAACTAATGAATGCACGAATAAACGAAAAAACAACACTGTTGTAATTATACGAAACGTAACTGAACTGAATACTTATATTATAACACACACTTCTTTTAAAAATAAATGCCTAAACTCTATTTGAAAGATTTAACACAAAAACAGAATAACTTCATCAATAATTTACCAACATCATTATTAATATTATTGTTATTGTGGTTATTTTGTTGTTGATTGTAATGGTTGTTGTATTGTTGGTTATTAAACTGATAGTTCTGTTGTTGATTATTTAGATATTGTGGTTGACCTTGTGGAACGTATGCATTCGAAGGTTTGTTTGGACCATCAAATGGAGATAACTGGAACCAATCATTAGGTACTCTACCTGATTTCAAATCAATGACTAAAACACCAGTGTTATGGTTATCAATCCTACATTGAAACCCAGATTCTGAACATAATTCTTCAACAGCTGGTTTTAATTTTGCAACACCATCTTTTGAGTGTAACCCTTTACCAACAATGACTTCTAATTTGGACTCGTTTCTTTGAACACCTGCAGCTATTCTTGTTTTTAAGACATAAACTGCCTCTTTAATGAATAAACCATGTAAATCAATTTCATTTGAATCACTGTCTGCATTGTTCTCAATAAAGACATATTTAGCAGCTTGGAAATTATAATTATCTGAAATTTGTAACTGTTTTTTAGCTTCGTCACTGAGTTGTTTAGCTTTGGATTTATCACCCGATTGATATGCTTGTTGAGACTGTTGAGATAATTGTTTCTTCTTTTTATAAGCTTGGTCAGCTAGACTTCTCAATCTTTTATATTCACCATCAGAAACGTGATTATAATCTCTTTCACCACCACCTTTTCACGAAATTAGTTACAAGTAATTAGGATCACAAAACCCCATGCACTCACCAGATAAATAGCCACCCCTTTCGACAATACCAGTCGCACCCATGATTGTACTCAATCAAATGTATACAGTTGAGTTGTAGGTGAAATAATTTCGGAAAAAGAATGACACATTAATAAAAGGATAAAAAAGATAAGTTAATAAGTATATGAAGTAGACTTATTAGAGTGAGTTAATTACGAGGAACTGAAAGCCTACGAATGTTCTTAAAATGCATGTGAGGAATACAAACAAACACATTGTACACAAAAGCGACTGAATGTACTTTTGAGAAATAATCATTCTATTTATTATAACTAGCTAGAAAACCTCTTGTACTAATCATTTTCTTCAATGTTATGGAACATACCCATTAAACGAGTTGACAAGAAAGCATTTTGATTAGCATTATTCTTTTGTTCATTCATGAAAGTTTGAACTGATTTTTGGAATTTCTCTTGCTCTTTCAATTTCGAATCTTGAGATTTAAGTAAAGATTCATAATTTTTCATTAATAAATCTTGTTTATCTGTGATTTCCTTTTGTTTTGCAACGAATGAGTTCAAAAATTTGCCAGTTTGATTTGATTTTGAATTCATATCATTTTCAAAATTTAATGAAATTGATTCATGTTTTTGTAAAATTTGATATTGTTTTTCAACTAATTTTAATAATAAGACTTCCTGAAATTTCTTTCTTTCTAAGTTTAACTCATGTTGACGTTCCTGTCTTTGAATCATTTGATTTTGTTTTTCTAACAAATCCAACTGTGCTTTAATCGTTGAATTTTGCGACGCAATTAATTCATATTGACTTGAAATTGAAATATCTAAGTTTGATAAGGATGTTTCTAGTCTTTCAATTGTTTTATCTTGTTTATTTAATGATTTTTCTTGCCTAGCTATAACTTTTTCATAGTTATTAATCATACCTGATTGTTTTTCAATCATCGATAATTGCTGTTCTATAACTTCTAATGAATAAAGTTCTTGTTGTTTAGTTTGTTTGACTGATTTTTTCAAATCATCTTTAATTGATGATAACTCTTCTATTAATATGGATGTTTCAATATCATTATTATTATTACGACCATATCTGGAATAATATCTTGGTTCATATCTTGGTCTTGATCTTGTTCCATATTTATCTTCTTGGTAATAATCATCATAATTTCTTCTAAAACGGCCATTATCACCACGATCGTTATAATCATATCTTTCGTCATCATAATCGTCATAATCATCACTAAAATCAGCACGATCAGCACGAGAACGGTTATCTTTGTAATTATTGACATCACTGTAAACATCCTCAGTTTCATCATCTTCATCATTATAATTTTCATTGCATTCTTCACTATTGTCAACAGAGTCATCTTCGCCATCAATCCAAGATGGTGAAATATTCGCTAATCTCAAATCAGCAATTATTATACCACCATTCAAATTGCTTCTACTGAATGGTATTTTAACAGATCTTAACAATTCTTCGACTTGAGGTTTCAATTTACTGATACCATCTTTGGAGTGAGTTCCTTTCCCAATGATAATGTGTAGGTCATTAAGTTTGGTACTAAAATTTCCAATTCTTTTCCTTAAATAAGAGATTGCTTCAGATATGAATAAACCATGTAAATCAATCTCGTTTGGTTGTCTATATGAATTATTTTTATTGAAAATCATAATTGAGGCTTGTTTGTTCAAATCACCACCAATCTTTGATAAGATATTTGCTTTCTGAGTCAAGTCAGAGGCCAACTTTGAATCACCAGCTCTTTTTGCAGCTTTGGATTTTTCAATAAGAGTGAGTTTACTTTCAAATGTTTTTTTTGCCCTTGTTCTTAAACTGTTGTATTCAGTGTCATTGAATGATTCCAATTCTTCTTTAACAACATGTTAGTGCTTTCAATATTAACAACGTTAGCTAAACAGTTATGTGCTTACCTGAATCATACGAGGTAGGTCTGCTCATTTTTAATTCAAAGGGACTATAATTAACGTTACAAAGATTCAGTTTGCCAAAAGACCATTTTAATATTTTATTTGTTTCCTTCAAAGATCTGAGGGCTGGTTGCAATGATCACGTGAGGCCGGAGAGGGCATTCAAACACCCACACCGATACTTTTCACTGGGCGGTCACAAAATCTCGCAAAACTGCTGCCCCGTCCAGAAAACATTCCACCTGCGTTTCCACTGAAAAATTCAATCTTGAAAGATTTCTCAAGAACTTCTAAAGTATAGAATCATTCCACAGATCAACTAACAATGGCTGCTACCAAGAAGTAAGTTAAAAGCAATAAAGAATAATATTCATTGGTGTTTTACACTATGAGAAGCTCCATCAATGTTTATGTAGCCGTTATTTTGAAAGTCATGAACTTTGCCCAATAAATAGATATTTGATTGATATTTTTTTTCATGTTATTCCTCACAATATTCAATATATTATTACTGAGGAAGTAGAAGGCATAGGTTACTATAGCTTGTTTTCACTGGAATTATCCAGTTGGGTTACTATTGAATTACCAATCATGGCCTAAACAATGTCTATATCTCCTCTGACCTTACTTTAATATCAGAATTGGATGATTTCTTCTTTGATATTGAGTGAATTAAAAAGTCGTTGAATGAGTGGTATCATGTCAATGAATATATTCGATTAATTCCTCAAGTTAAAATACTAATACCTGACTAAGAGTTATCACCGCTGAACAAATTTTAGTTCCAGAATCCCAAAAAAAATTAGCTGCTGTCCAAGCTAAAGCTGCTGAAGCCAAAGCTGCTCAAAGAGTTATCTCTCAAAAAGTAAGTGTTTTTCACAGATGTTGATATATTAATATTTTTGAATATAAACAATGGAACAATGATTTTTTTTAGTGATGATATCCATATTTTAAACTGGCTAGCTATGGCGATGACGTCTGTTTGTTAACCATCTTTCGGGACTGATACATAAAAGAATCATCATAAAATATCAATATTTGTCAACAACTTGTTTCAACTTGAATATTCATACTAACTTTTCAACTAGGCTTTCGAAGAAAAAAGAAAAGCTATCTACGAAAGAAACGCTGCTTACGAAGCTGAATACAAACAAGCTGAAAGAGCTGTCATCAATGCTAAACGTGAAGCTAAAGCTAACGGTTCCTACTATGTTGAAGCTCAACACAAATTAGTCTTCGTTGTCAGAATCAAAGGTATCAACAAAATTCCACCAAAACCAAGAAAAGTTTTACAATTATTAAGATTGTTACAAATTAACAACGGTACTTTCGTTAGAGTCACCAAAGCTACTTCTGAATTATTAAAATTAGTTGAACCATACGTTGCTTACGGTTATCCATCATTATCCACCATCAGACAATTGTTATACAAACGTGGTTACGGTAAAGTTAACAAACAAAGAATCCCATTGGCTGATAACTCAATCATTGAAGCTTCTTTAGGTAAATACGGTATCATCTCCATTGAAGATTTAGTTCACGAAATCTACACTGTTGGTCCAAACTTCAAACAAGCTAACAACTTCTTATGGCCATTCAAATTATCCAACCCACACGGTGGTTGGGGTGTCCAAAGAAAATTCCAACATTTTATCCAAGGTGGTTCTTTCGGTAACAGAGAAGAATTCATTAATGCTTTATTAAAAAAACAAATCTAAGTTTATTGAATCTGTTTTCAAAGTAATTGTCATTTGTTTCCTTGTATAGAATTTTGGGGTCTTCTTTTGCTGAAAGCCAAATTTGGGGTTTTTAGTTATGTTTAATTATAATTTATAATAAAATGTCCTTTTGTCCCACTTTAATTGATTGGTTTTTCATGTCTTTTTAGTATTATTAATGAGTGTTTATATTATTATCAGCAATGTTTATCTGATTTGAATCTTCTTGTAAAATTGTTACAGTACGTTGACTTATTCTCTTTGTATTGGTGTTATAGCTCTAGGTTGTCTCCTACTGATTAAATAGTTATTAGTTAATCGTTATTGGAAGCTATGAAATATTAAGAATATCGCCAGAACAAAGTTCAAAGACACAAACACAAAATGTTACCTTACATGTTGGAGTGATTTCTAGATTTAATTTTACTGTTAAACTGATTGATAATTAGTTCAAATTTACACAATTCATTATAAAACTGATAGAAGCTACTGTTTCTCATAAAAGTTTTTTTTGTCTCCAGATGTCGAACCGTGTGTATCAGGACTTTTTCAGCACTCAATTCTTTAAATTAAAAAAAATTAAAATTGTGGTTGATTTTATTGATTCTTGAATCTGTCTAATTAAAGAAAAAGAAAACGTTGTGACACAAAAAAAAGAAATATAGTTTCTACCCATACGTCTAAATAATGCACGTGTTTGACGTTTGCGAAAATCATTAAAGTGTATCAATTCACAAAACTTACTCATAGATGAACTCTGTAATGGGTTGAGGTTAACTTATATAGAAAGAATAAAGAATAAGATTGGTTTAACTATAGGAGAGATCTCGCCAGTAGTAGATAGTAGATACGCAATGGATTATGGGCATCAGTATCTTTTCCTTTTTGCTTGGAGGATTGCCCAGACTTTAGAGTTGACTCTCAAGTTTCGAAAGACTACCCAAAAAAATCAATAGACATTCAACACAAGAAAGTAAGAGCGATGAACAACATTTCACCTCGATAACGGACAGGCATGAACTAATATGATCTAGCACGTTCGAGACTGGAGTTATTAAGTATAATTGTAGTGTGATTTACTGGAGTAAATTCTCACAAAGAAGATAGAGAACGTGGGCTGCAGGCAACCCTGAGTGATTACCGGAATTTGGTACAACTCTCAAGTTCCAACGTTTTTCGCCATTTCAGTTAGGTAAATAGTCTTGTGAGCCTAGTAATTTCCTCATCATTGACAAAGAAATTGGAAGATTTAGACGGGTTCTTATTATCTTGGTATTCAAGAAATGTATTCAATTAAGGATGGGCATTGGGGACTAGAAAATCAAAAAAGAAAACATTGGTACGAATATTGATTATATTCTTTTTTGATGGCACATGTACTTTTATTTTTCATAGTGTCCGAAATTCATCTAAATTGAGGAATGGCGTGAAGTTTCACACAACATACCGGTAATCCGTACTCCTTAAAGAGTTAAAACTTTCGTTTTTGCTATTGTGTAAGTCTCAATGAGGAAACAAGTTTCTTTTTTGCGTTTCTTAATCAAAATTCAAAATACATGTTAAATATTAAAAGAAAATGCACCATTTCATTTCACACGTGTATTGATATCTGAATCGTTTTATCCTTAAGACATTTGGTAAAAATTCTCTTGTGTCAAGAGATGTATAAATAAAATAAAATTTCCTTGTTTAATCACTCTTCTCTTGTGTTCTTTATAAATTATTAGAAACCTTTTTAAGAAATGGCTACTGTTGAAGAAAAAGTCAACCCAGCTATTGCTGGTGTTAAAACTGCTGGTGGTAACGCTGCTTTCCACAATTTCTTAAATGATTTCTCCCATATTGAAGATCCTTTAGAAAGAAGAAGATTAGCTTTAGAAAAAATTGATCAAGCTTCATTTGGTTGGTATCATGTTAGAGCCATCACTGTTGCTGGTGTTGGTTTCTTAACTGATTCATATGATATTTTTGCAATTAACTTAGGTTTAGCTATGATGGCTTATGTTTACTGGGGTGGTTCTATCCCAGCTTCCACTAATACTTTATTGAAAGTCTCCACTTCTATTGGTACTGTTATTGGTCAATTAGGTTTTGGTTTCTTAGCTGATTACATGGGCCGTAAAAAAGTTTATGGTACTGAATTAATTGTTATGATTGTTGCTACTATTGGTCAAACTTGTTTAGGTGAATCTCCAGCCATTAACTTTGTTGCTATTTTCACTTTCTTCAGAATTGTTCAAGGTATTGGTATCGGTGGTGATTATCCTTTGTCTTCAATTATTTCTTCAGAATTCGCTACTACCAAATGGAGAGGTGCAATCATGGGTGCTGTTTTTGCTAATCAAGGTTGGGGTCAATTACTTGGTGGTATTATTGCCATCATCTGTGTTGCCGGATACAAGAATGATTTGATAGCTGCTACTAAAGCTTCTGAATGTGGTTACGAATGTCAAAAAGCTTGTGATCAAATGTGGAGAATTTTAATTGGTTTTGGTTGTGTTCCAGGTTTCATTGCTTTATACTTTAGATTAACCATTCCGGAATCACCAAGATATACTTTAGATGTTGAATACGATATTGAAAAAGCCGCTGCAGACACTGCTAAATTTTCATCTGGTGAACATGGTAATGCTAGTGAAGGTGATGTTCAACAATTAAGAGTCACTGAAAGAGTTAAAGCTGAAATTATTCAACCACCAAAAGCTTCTTTCCATGATTTTTTCCATCATTTCAATCAATGGAAACACATGAGAATTTTAATTGGTACTGCTGGTTGTTGGTTCATGTTAGATGTCGCATATTACGGTTTAGGTTTAAACTCTGCTACTATTTTACAAACTATTGGTTATGCCTCATCTGCTAACATTTATGAAAAACTATACAACTCTGCTGCTGGTAACTTAATTTTAATTTGTGCTGGTTCTATTCCAGGTTATTGGTTCTCTGTTGCTACTATTGATACTGTTGGTAGAAAACCAATTCAACTAATGGGTTTCTTCCTATTAACTGTTATCCTATGTATCATCGGTTTTGGTTACCACAAAATTGGTGAACATGGTTTATTGGCTATGTACGTTTTAGCCCAATTTTTCCAAAATTTTGGTCCAAATACTACTACTTTCATTATTCCAGGTGAAGCTTTCCCAACTAGATATAGATCAACTGCCCATGGTATCTCTGCTGCTTCAGGTAAAATTGGTGCTATTATTGCTCAAACTGCCTTAGGTACCTTAATTGACCACAACTGTCCAAAAGACGAGAAAAATTGTTGGTTACCTCATGTTATGGAAATTTTTGCTTTATTCATGTTATGTGGTTTATTCCTAACCCTATTGATTCCAGAAACTAAACGTAAAACTTTAGAACAAATTTCTGAAGAATTCCATGGTGAAATTGATCCATCAAGAATTTCCTCTCAAAATCATTATGAATCTGAATCTGCTGAACACGCTGTTTAGTCCTTCATGTTTTATGGGATTTCTCATTTATCAATTCCCTTTTTAATTAATTTGATTTATTATTTGACTTTTAAGTGTTAGTTTAGATATATATAAAGTTTGTTTCAGTTCTTTCGTTTGGTGTTTAAATACAAGAGTTATAGAATTCAAATTGTAGCTGTCGATGTTCATTGATTACCAGAAAAAGTGATCATGGATGATGATGGGAGAGTATTAGCTTTCTTCAGAAGGCAAGTAACATTTTCCTTTTCAGTGCTCTCTTATTCCACAAAGTTATACTTTGGTTTTCAGAGTCGCATATATGTATTTTTTCTAAGTCAATTCGAATAACTTTTTTAAACTACTTTTCACAACTTCACTTTGGGTTCTCAAATATTTCAACGTTAATCAAGGAGAGCATGATAAACATGATTTTATTAATTATAGAAACGTGAAAAAACATATGTATATGTTCTATCGTATAAAGATTGAAGTTGAGTCAATTGAAGGATCTTAAAGCCATATTGAGACATTTTCACTGGTGTTGATCAATCATGAGCCAAATGACTTGAAAAGTGTCATACACAATACTCAATCGTAACTTAATTGCTCATGATAAGAATCACGATTCATAACCAAGAATAAAGATAAGAATTATTGTTCTCTGTATGAATCAATATATAGATAAACCATATCTATCAAGTTTGCGTTATCTTATGTTATAAGTAGATTAGGTTTTTAGTTTTTTGAAGTTTGTGACACTATAAGGTATCCGATTGGCTCATATTACAGGGGTAGAGTCAGAAGTTACCGCTGAGACCTGACTCTTGAACACTAGATCTGACTCTTGTTACCAGGTTGTAGTACATACTACACTCTTTTTGAACTTTTAGAGAATTTGGTAAGCGTTTACACCATACTTTATTGGATTGATGAAATTGGGGAATCAATGGTAAATTAATCCATCAATAACTTCATCATCAAAAAAACAACTTAAAACAATATAATGAAATTGTAAAGTAGGTCTATATATATATATACATGTTGAGATTTGAATTATGATAATGAGGTAAAGTTTTCAAGTGTGTAACAAATCGCATATTCTGTAGATGTAAACATACACGATACTAAAAATGCTGATTCGATAGATGATTCTTTTCTGAGATGTCTTCTTCATTGAATCTAATCGATGTTAAGCCCTAATTATTATTGTTTACCTTGAAACAGTAAACAGATCTTCTTGTAGTAACTCGGATGTCTGTATGGCAGTTAAAAATTCTACATGTACACAGTACTACTGAGTCCTGAGTATGAGTGTACGTTTTTTCTTTTTATTGAAAATTTTTCATCAAGCTTTATATTTCCAAGTTACAACTTGTAAGGCATTTCATTATTCACATTCGGTTCTTCTTGGTTACCATGTAGTACATATGTTCTCCATGAGTGATGTGAAATCTGAATGCTTTCTTCGGGTTATTCTTATAGAAAGTTTCGGGGTCAAGACAAAAGTGATCTTTTTCTCTATTGTAACTGGTAACGATTGTATAGCTACAGTCTACATTGTATAGGGTTCACTGTTCATTATTTAGTATTTACTATATTTCTCTATATGGCCTGTATAGGTGTATAACCCAGAAAATGTGCGGGGTGTCTCTATCAAATTTGCTGCCCTTACCGTAAAATTTCTACTTAAATGAACGCTTAATGACGGAATTGAATTGACACAAATGCGATGAGTGAAGAAAGAATATTGAACTTCTCTTTAGATGTTCAAACAACCTTTGGAGTTCTCCAGACTGGGTTAATCTAATCATCATCAATAAATACACTAAATGCCTAAGCATATTTAGCTTTCGACTCTGTTTTCCAAATCGGGTTTATCTCCTATCTTGTAGACATATCTTTGACTGAAAGCTTTGCCAGATTCAGAATTACATCATTAATTCCAAATTAAGTGAAAAAATATGCAAGTTACATCTAACCTCAGAGAATGACATTAAAATGGAAAGAAAAAAATAATATATAAAATGAACAAAATACCCACGCATTTTGAGATACTGAGTTGAGTAATAACTGTTAGTCTGTTATTTATTTACCCTTTTATTACCATCTAATTTAACATCATGTTAGAACGAATTAGTAATAAATTTCCTTTTGGTAAAGGTTCATCCATTGAAGTAGAAGAGAAAAGAGGGTCGGAACTAGAGTCTCAAAGTGAAGACAGTGGATCATTTGAAAATGTTACTCATACTAAAAGAGAACTAACCGCTAGAACTTTACATATGATCGCTATCGGTGGTTCAATTGGTACTGGTTTATTTGTTACAATTTCAACTGCTCTATATAAAGGTGGTCCTGGTTCGCTTTTTTTAGCTTATTTCCTATGGACTATTGTTATTTTTTCTGTTGTTGCTTCTATTGGTGAGATGGTTTGTTATTTACCTATTTCTTCTCCTTTCATTCAAATGGCTGGTCGTTGTGTCGATGAAGCTTTCGAAGTTGTTCAAGGGTTTAACTATTATATTATGATTTCTTGTTATATTCCCTTTGAAATTGTTGCCGTTAACTCTATGATCCATTATTGGAGAGATGATTATTCTCCAGCTATAACGTTTTGTATTCAAATCGTTTTTTATGCTGCTTTGAATTTATACGCTGTCAAATGGTTTGGTGAATCCGAATTTTATTTAACTATTACCAAATTATTCTTAGCTTTCGGTTTAATTTTCTTTACTTTCATTACTATGGTTGGTGGAAATCCAAAACACTGGGCTTTTGGTTTCACTTACTGGCAAAATCCTGGTTCTTTTGCTGAATTTTTAACTACTGGTGCAATGGGGAGATTCCATGGTTTCTTAGGTTCTTTAACTCAAGCTTGTTTTACTATTGTTGGTCCAGAGTATTTAGCTATGGTTGCAGGTGAGGCTGGTCAAGAAACTAGAAAAGTTTTAGCTGGTACTTTTAGAACCGTTTTCTACAGATTAATGTTATTTTACGTTTTAGGTGCTATGTCTGTTGGTATTCTGTTACCATACAATGACCCAACTTTAGTCGGTTTAGCTTCTACTGGTTCAACCTCATCAGGTGCTTACTCTCCATATATCATTGCTGCAAATAACTTAGGTATCAAAATCTTACCTGATATCATCAATGCTGCGTGTATTGTCACAACGTTTTCAGCTGGTAACTCATATGTCTATTGTTCTTCAAGATCATTATACTCAATTTCACTAAGAGGTCATGCACCAAAGATTTTCCAATACTGTACTAGATGGGGTGTTCCAATCTATTGTGTTGGTATGGCATTTTTATTCTCATTATTATCTTTATTGCAATTAGGTAATAACTCAGCTACTGTTTTGAACTGGATCTTATCGATTTGTACCACTGGTCAATTAAACAATTACTTCATGATGTGTATCACTTATTTAGGATTCTATCGTGCTTGTAATGCTCAAGGTTTAGATAGAAAAACATTCCAGTACACTTCATGGTTCCAACCTTACACTGCTTACTTTGGTATGTTCTTCAATGCTTGTATGATTGGTACAATTGGTTATACCACATTCATGCCTGGTAAATTCACAGTGGCCTCATTTTTAAGTTGTTATCTAATGACATTTCTAGATATTGGTTTATACCTTGCTTATAAAATAATCATGAGAACTAAGTTCGTTAAGCCTGAAGAGGCTGATTTAATTACAGGATTGGCAGAAGTCGAACAACATGAAGCTGATTACCTGGCTAGTTTGGAAAAGAAAAATAAAAGTGATGATACCATATTTAAAAGAATTATGGCATGGGTCTTTTAGAATATTAGAATATTTATATTTAGATTGGTTTATTAACTTAATGTTTGTTTATTTAATAGTTACGGGAATTGTTTTTTGAAAATTTGTTACTTGTAGACTGGTTATGGACCAATTCACAAAATTATACTAATTAGCTTTTCCTTTTGGGGGTGCTGTACACTAATTTATCAACGTCGTCTTCAACCAAGATCTCAACCTACACGTTACTACCAACTTTAGATACAATTTATTTGAAAATCATTGATTCATTGAGCTTTTATAAGTAATATCAGCAAGCTATCTGTCAGAAAGGTGGTTTCTTTTTGATAGTTCTCCGAAAGTGTTCATAATCAAGTAAAAAAATGTATTACAATTGTTTATAATTGGTTAACTATTAACAAATACAAGCTAAACAGAGCTATAGTTTAAAAGAGTGTATAGATAGAAAGTTAATGAACAATCATCTATAGAGAAAAAAAAAAAAAATTCTATCTATAAAAATCTTCGTACATCACTTTCATTAAAAAAATTATATATGGATTTCAATGCAGATTTTCACAAATTGAGGCTGATTGTTTAATGTCTAGAGCATAAGCTAATCTTCTGAAAAATATTTCAGAAAATGATAAACCCAAGACAACTGCAAAGAAATACAAAACCGAAAAGCTCATAACTGCCAACATTAATGCATATCCGACCATAACTGAAACGAATGCTACCAATAATCTAATGAAATCTCTATAAATAGTAGTTGCAGAAAACTCAAAGAATTTACCAACTGCTGTTTGCTTTCTTGCTTGCTCTCTAGTCTCAGTAGTGGCGACATCTAGTATTGTTTCTTTGCCATTATTGTCTGAACTTTCAACATCTGAAGATCTACTGGATTCAATCTTATCGACTAAATGAAATGAATCATTAGTGAAAATTCTTTGTTCCATATATGCAGAAAAAAAAGATAACCCTCTAAAAAAGAAACCAGTGAAGAATAAAAACACAAAGATACCAAATGCTTTACCACCACCATTAGCTGACAATTGTTTAAAAAGAACTGGAACACCTTTATAATTTGAACTGAAATACATAACCATTGGCATTGAGTCATGAGATGACATGTCCATGGTAGCTCCAGTAGCTGTAGAGCCCATATCCATTCCTGTAGAAGTAGCCATATCCATTCCTGAAGAGGTTGCCATATCCATTCCTGAGTGAGCGCCCATACTCATTGCGGCAGATGTTGTTAAAACCATGGTCTCCATGGTACCTGAACCCATCATCATCTTGAAAGTAGTATTTTTATTATGTGGAAAAAAATGTATAGGAAAAGACCCTTTAAAAAATTATTATTATAGCCTGAAATCTATTAAATGAGCCTCAAATTCTCTGATATTGAATAACGATAAAATTCAATAAATGATGATGCTTTCAAACATTGTAAAGAAATAATGAAGTTGGAAATGTGAAGATATTTAAATTAATTTTAGATCATATCTTGATCTTTTATGTGCTCATCTCAAAACGGAAAAAAGTGCTCAAAAGTCTCTTGAATCTGAATCTCAATTGGTGATTATTGAGCCAATAAAAAACTGTCTGGATAATGTTTACTGGGATAGACAACCTGACAGTATGTATACAGGCCCCAGGCCCCAGGGTGCTCAAGACTCAGATCGAAGTCGGAACATATTGGACCTAATCTATGCTGGGTCGAAGATGTTTGTTTTTATCAAAGAACGAGAGCCGAGATAATTGATGATAATCGAGAAAATGATATAATTAACTATGAGTAGTGATTAATGTACATTAATATTAATCAATTAATTATTATAGATCAACATTTGTTCTAATTGCTCAAAAAGAACTTGTACACATGATACAGTATATGTGTATTATTTTAGCTTATCATTTCCCAAAAAACTGCCTGAAAGTTGTAGTATTTATCTGAGCAATATTTGACTTTATTCATTGGTTGTGGTCAACTTTTTCATACTTAAATATTGAATCAGGACAATCAGCTAGACGTATTTTTCTCAGCAAGTAAGGTTACTTTATAATAAAGCTAGTATTCTTCTTCAATATCAGCAGCATTGAATCTCATATCATCACCAACGATAACCAAATCTTCATCACCTTCTTCAATCATTGAATTACCCAATGGCGTAGCTTTTCTGATGAGAATCTTTTCGTTAAGTTTCGCAATCTTTTCAACTTGAGAGAAGTCTAACGATTCTGGATACTCATATTCTAGCTTCAACAAATTTGATAAATTATTTGCTATTATCTCACAAATTGGTGAGTCTGGTAACGATATGAATTCTTTCAACTCATCAACTTTGGATAACTTCACGGTGTTCAAACCTTTAATTACCAATTGTTTCAAATTTGGGA
Source organism: Phaffomyces orbus (assembly GCA_003708145.3). Lineage (NCBI taxonomy): Eukaryota > Fungi > Ascomycota > Saccharomycetes > Phaffomycetales > Phaffomycetaceae > Phaffomyces > Phaffomyces orbus. Next base: position 704,678 of record PPNK03000001.1, read on the forward strand.
AATCATGAACGTTCAACCTCGTTTTAATGGTATCATGTACATCATCAACATCTGAATATCTTTGAAACAAATCAACATGGATAGTTTCTAAACTAGGAGCCTGGAAGGCTAAATTGAGCTGTAAATGGTTTGGAATGTCTGAATTGACTTCATACTTGAATGATTTCAAATTTGGGAATCTCCAATTCTTTAAAAGTGATAAATCGAAATCTTCAAAGATTGCTCCAACAATTTTGAAAGTTTGAAGGTGTTCAAAAGTTGTTTCGTCTAGTTCTGAAATAGTGTCATATGAAGCATTAGAAATGGATAATTCTAGTAAATTTGGGAAATTTTGGCTATTCAAATTATTTAAACTTTTGAAATTCTCATCAAATGAAACTGATAAAGTTGTAACATTTGGTGTAGATATCTTAGGAATTAGGCCGTTATGATTAGATCTATTAAGATTCAATGTCTTTAAGCTCGGTAGATTCAACTCAGATAAATGATTGTCTTCTTCATCTTTAAAAGTCGCGATATTCAAAGTTTCAATATCAGTTTTAGAAATGTTAGAATTTGAAAGTAATGTAACAGCGTTATATAATTCCCAATGTCTAACATGAGCAAAAGAATTCAGGATATTATGATTTTTATCTTGAAATGCAGCCTGATCCTCGTCATTTGAACCGATAAGATTAGTTAACCTGATATGTGTAAGATTTGGAACGTTGAAATGATTTATTTGAGGAAATCCTTTCCAAAATTCAAGAGTTAATTCGTTTAATTTGGGAGCATAAAAGTTATTGATTTGACAAGGTCCACCAGAAATAGGTGATGGAATTGTTAGTAAAAGAATGTTCTCAATATTGGATAATTCAAAGTTTTCAATCTTGTAAAAATTTCTTAAATTTGCCCAAAGTAAAGATGTTGAACTTTTATTAGTTAATTGATATGGTATAATCCCAATGGGGCATTCATCACTATTGTAAAATTCTTCTTCATCGGATTCCACGTCTTCATTATATCGGTCAATTGTCATATCTAAAGATGTCAATTTTCCAAAGTTTAAAGAATTCAATACCTTTTGGGAAGATTCTGTAGATATAACTTCTTTCAGTTTTGGAGCATTCAATTCACCTTGACCATCAATGAAGTCAACTTTTTGTAACATAATGGTATTCAAATTTGGAAATGATAAGTTAGTTGGATCAATTTTACCTTTGATTGAAAAACCTTTTATATTCTTATATACTATCACTCTCAAGTTTAAACCATCAATCAGATGAGAGAATGTATGATTTGGGTTGAAGTTCTCATTTAAAACTTCTTCTTCTTGATCATTATCATAAATGTCATCATCTTCAACGTGTGAGACATTTTCTAAAGATTTTGATAGTAACACAATGATACCATAAGAATTTTGAAATCTATGTTTAAACTCATCAACGTTGAATTCATCCCAGTTTAATATCTCAATCAAATAAAAGACCGAACCCTCTTCATCAGCTTCCTTGACCCTGTTCAATAAAGTGCATTTGGGTTTCTCTTTCCCGTTAAATTTGAAATATTTTAAAGGTTGTTTATGATCAGTAATGATTTGAAATTTGTCTTTGATAGATTTGAAATCCTCTGATTGAATTAAAGTCTTTAAATCGTTAAAATCTTTGCAATTATAGAGTCGTAATACGAGGTTTGGAGGGATTGTGGTTGATTTCACCATATTTCTAGGGAAGCAGAGTGTGGTTCAAATATATTAAAAGTGACATAACTATACTGAATTTTCTTATAAGAAAAAAGATGATCGCTAAAAAAAGAGTAAGAGTAAATAAAAACTAGTGGACTACATCTACAACCCAATTAATTAAAATATAACTCATATGCAAACAATTGATATACAAAAATAACTAAATATATAATATTGAAATGAAACAAAACAAAATATATAATCAACAAAAACCGGTATAATTGAACAACTCAAACTTAACTAGATAAAATACAATAATAATTGAATATATAGAATGTACATATAATTAAAATAATACTTTAAATAGAAGTTTGTATCTTTTGGTCGGCAATAATTCCTAATATATACATTTACCATGCCAAATGTCGAATACTTCATTTCATTTCATTTCTTTCTTCTTCTTCTTCTCTTTCTCTCTCTATCTTTCATAAACACGATATTTGAAATAACTCAAAAGAACAGACTTTCCTTCTCTCTGGAATATACTCCAACTTCCCCCTCTCTTTCTCTTCAACTCATCAATAAAAAATCACTAAAATAATAAAAATTCTGTCCTAAAAAAGTAACAAAAATTTAAGTAGAAACCAAAATAATAAAAAAAAAACAATAAAAAAACACCAATCTAATGGATTAATATCATGAAGACTTTCTTTTTTTTTCAAATCTATTTTATAATTTAAATTTCTCTAATTTTTTGGTGGGTTGAATGTAATTTTTCTGGTTTTAATACCAGCCCATTTGAATTTTTTAACATAAATGGAAACTAAGTATAATGAAGATAAGACAATGATAGCTTTTAGACCTAATCTTTTTCTTTCATCATGTTCTGGTTCAGAAGCCCAGTTCAAGAAAATTGAGACATCTTTAGCCATTTGTGAAGTAGTGGCTGGAGTACCATCTTCGTATTCAACTAAATCATCGAATAAGACTCTACCCATAGCAATAGCACCACCTGGGAAGTATGGGTTATAGTTAGAACCTGGAGGTAAGACGACACCTGCTGGTGGTTCTTCTGGGTAACCAGTTAATAAGGCGAAAATGTAATCAGCAGCACCATGTCTGGCTTTAACGATTAATGATAAATCAGGTGGTAATGCACCTTGGTTAGCAGCTCTAGCAGCTTGTTCATTGGCATATGGACCTGGAATGTAATCAGCTAATTTACCTGGTCTTTTTCTTGGGTTACCTTGGTCATCTGGTTCATCATCATATTCGAATTCTTCAGCCATGGCTCTGACTTCACTGTTTGAATGGGAGACACCAACTAAAGTTCTCCAAGCGACTCTGTCTAGAGAATGACAAGCAGCACAAACTTCACGGTAAACTTGGTAACCTCTTCTAATTGAGGCATGGTCAAAGGTATCAAACATACCGTTATGGGACCAACCATAAGCTGGTGGATGTAAACCATGTTCAGCAGCGGTCATAGCATCGGCAAAGATTGAATCTTCGTATAATAAATAAGAAGCAGTTAAACCAGAGGCAGCAACACCACCAACAATAACTTTTTTAGCTAAAGTAGTTGGTTCTGCTTGTTTAGCAGCAGTTGAAAAATGTTTCTGTGGATTAGTAGTTAGTATGTGTCGTTCAAATATGAATTAAACCATTTACAAGAGAAATCAATCAAACATTCACTGTGCCAACGCAACGAGTAAATAAAAACGTCAAAACAGATAGTAAAATTATGCTGAAAAACAATCAAACGAGCATGGGGCCTCAATTATGAAAGAGGATGGGATTAACGTAGAGTTGAAGTGGATGAATCTGAGTGGGATTGGAACAAATTTTGGTGTGATGAAATGAACTGACCAATCACCGTTGAGCTATCTACAACTATTTTCTCGAGAAATTTGAAAACAAAAAAGCTATTGGATTGAGATAGGATTCACTGTTGTAAATGTGCTGTGTGTGTGACAATGACATACTATGTTTGATCTAACAGAGGATCTGAATGATGAGAACATTATGGAAAATGGATTGATCTGAAGACCTTTTAATTAAATTTTATTAAAAAAGAATTGAAATTGATTTTTTTTCCAAGTTGATTTTTTTTTAATTAAATTTCTTCTACTTTTTCTCTAGAAAGATTTTTGATTTTGTAAAGATTTTCTGTGATTCTTTTTAAAGCGATTTTCATTGGCTGAAATTAGGTGGAAGACGCGAATATTTCTTGTTTGGGATTTGTTAAAGATTACATAAGCATGACATAATTATGATGGACACGGGACACGGGACATCCGGACATCGCGTTAGTTTCCATGTAAACAAACAAATAAACATTAAAATTGTTGTAACTCAAGAGTCAACACTAAGCGGCTGTTTAATAGTATTTGTATACATGTCTGAGAACGAAATCTTCAACACGGAATTTGATGTGAGAACATCCTTCATATCCCTAGTGGACCATCTACCTGCCGAAATCATAAGGAAGCTGTGGCTTATCCAAACACTGGACATAAACTACTCCAAGATCAAAGATGAGCTAAACACAAGTCTAATACGGTTACAAGAAGCTCAAGCGTCTAAAATGGAAACAAGAGCAATGGTACACCACGTCATAGCGCTTAGTGCGCATTTGACAAAACTCAGACAAGAGTCGTTGGCAGAAGCAAAGTCTATATCTGCATCAATCAAATTAGCCAAATTCAGACTGGATAATCAACATCAACAACTGGAGAATGATCATCAGATATATCTTAACGAGATTGAAATGCAAAACAATCTTGCCATTCACTCAAAACGTACTAATAAAAGGACTACTTCCACTTCAATTCAAAATCCACAAAAGATAACACTGAAATTAAACCTGAGAAAATCATCATCACTTTCAACCACTCCAAATAAATCCAAATTATCAAAAGACTTGCCAAAGAGAAATTTACTGAAAATCACTATTCCTAATTCAACGAGGAAATCTACGACGAGATCTAAAACAAAACCCAAGTCAACCCCAAAACAAACTCCAAAACCTACAAAGAAGGAAAAATCACCAGAACCATTATATTGTTTTTGTAACAGAGAAAGCTTTGGTGACATGGTTGCTTGTGATGCACCAAATTGTGCCAAAGAATGGTTTCATTATTCTTGTGTCGGCTTAGTTAGAGCTCCTAGAGGTAAATGGATTTGTCCTGTTTGTCAAGCTAAAAAGTGAAATGTGCTTTTCGCTTTATTCTTTATTTATCATTGATTATATATACAATTAATGCAAGCATGTATTTAGTGTGGGTTTTCTAAAACTATCAATCTTCCCAAATTGAATCTTCAAAGAAATATAACCAACTCAATCCAAACCAACTGAAAATGACTCCAATTGCACAATATACACTGTATGTCATCAATCCAATAAATTCAAACTTTTGCAGTATAGCATATTTCATTTTAAATAATTCCATTAATAAAACAACCCAAACCATTGGAATTAACAAAAGAATATAAATTATTGACAGTCTATCAATTAAAAACACTCTGTTTCTAGATGCACTCGTTTTAGAAACTTCTCTAAATGATAATGAATAAATAACAAACCAAATAAACGTATACAATTGTTTGATCAAATTTTGATTAGGTAACAACGGGAATAAACTGACATATCCTGAACTTGCTAAGATTAAAAAACAATTCAATAGTCTTTTCTCATCAATTAAAAACGTGAATGGGAAAATAACTAACATTATCGCCTTTTCGTGAACATGCCATCCAAATAAAAATGATGCATACGCATTCAATGTTAAACAACCAACAAATCGTTTGAAACTTGGCTTATAGAATAATGGTAAAATTGACAAAACGTCATAGAATAATGTCAATAAAAATGTAACTCTTGGTGAAACATCAGATAATATAACGAAAAACACATCTTGAACCAAACCTTTTGTACCAGTGTTACCAATTTCTAATAATTTTGAGTTAATTGATGCGATTGATGGAATTGGCAAGTTGAATTTGGAAATGGAATTATTTAAAAATGGAACCTTGAATATCACTAATAAAATTTTATCTAGGGAGGAATAAATTGCCCAAATGTTAGGTGCCCAGTACGCATGAGTTAAACCTCTTGAAAATGGGAATAATCTTGCAAATAAATTAGGAATAACTCCATAATAAATAAATGGTGCAAATGCAATGCCAAAAACTGTAAGAACAATCGAACCTAATTTGAATAAATTCTTCCATTTAATAAACTTAGCTGGCGTCTTCCAAAGACTAACGTTAACAACTTCTGTTCTTAATAGATAAACGAAAATAGCTGGTGCCAAATATAAGAAAATGTGCTTAAAACATAACAAAATTGCAAATAACAAAGCTAGTAAATAATTTTGTTTCAATTTAGCACATAAAATAATACCAATCAAAATACCAAACATCATCCCATTATACTGGAAATGAATATGATCAACCATCAATAAACCCGGTGATAAAGCTAATGAACTTGCAATTATAAAACTCAACGTCTTATCATCACTTAAATTAATGTAAGTTTGTAAAGCCGCAAATAATAATATTTCTGTGATTATAACTGTACTTCTTTGGAATATAACAGTTGCCCATCCGTATTGACCAACCTCAACTATATCTAAACAACCATCATCTTTCACAATCTTTGGAACAAATTGTGATAAGAACCATTCAAAATATGCAAAAAATGGAGGATAATCTAACGTCCATTGACTAGTTTTCTCAATATACCAATCCTTTAAGGGCAGTTTGTTGGTTATAGCTAGCCAGTTTCTATGAACATCGAAATCAGTGGAATGATAGGTATCAAATAACAAAACTTTTAATATTGTACCAGCTACCCAGGCGTTCCATAATGAGAAATTTCTAGTTGCTTTTGGTTTTGATTCCTTCTTTTCCTCAACAGCAGAAACACAAACTTCCTTCTTCACACTCTTCGCTTTCTTCTTCTGTCTATTCTTCAGTTCAGACATCCTCTGGCACCTTTACTATTTCTATTTAAATGCTGAAGTTGGTTTGTTTGTTTACATAATGCAATCAAACAAATTTCAACTTCGCACAGTTCTTTAAATCTTCACCTCCCTCGATTCAACTACAATTCAGTTCATCAATTGAATATATTGTTGCTTCTCTCAAAAAAATGACTGATAACGATCCACTTGAAGCATCACACTGGGATGATGTACCATCCTCTAACCTTTCAAACTCAAAATTTTGTGATTTAGAATCAAATATCGCTAACGAATTATCTGCTACTTTTGCCAGTACTGTTATTCAAGAAAACGAGGAAGAAGAACAAAATTCAGAGATCACAGGAAATCAACTTCATATCGAACGAAAAGATTATGCCAATGGAGATAGAAGTGACATTGAAGACCTAAATACATCCACAGCAATTCAACACGATCTGCAACCGAAAACTCCATCTGTTGAACAAAAAGATACAACTGAATTATTCTCAACTCTAACAGAAGACACAAAAGATCACGGATTCAAGAAGGAATCAATAGTTTCTCCAAAATCTGAAGATCCTTTGTTTGATCAAACTTCAAATAGCAAGAACTCAATATTACCCTCAGTTGAGCTTAATTATGAGGAAGGACATAAAGATTCAAATACTGATTCCAAAACTGCATCACCAAACAGATTACGTCGTCAAAATGTTTATAGAGCCCCAAGGTTTCGTCGTAACAAAAAAGACGCCGAATTCCTTTCAGCATCTGATATCAAATCAGATTCAAATGATCCATTAGGTCCATTAGGTTCAAATAAAGATGAAATAGAAGGTCCTTCAGATGAATCAAGAATAGAATCAGCTGCTGAAAAACTACTAAAACAATCAGAATCCCCATTATTTGATATCAACAGAACTCCATTATCACCAATCAAATATGATGAATCACTACAACAACAGAATCAAGAACAAGAACAGCAATCAGAAGAAACGACTAAAACTCAAATTTCAAATGAATCAAATCCTAAATTTCATATCACTGTTGGAGATCCAACTAAAGTTGGAGATTTAACAAGTGCTCATATTGTGTACAGCGTTCACACAAGTTCAAATTCAAATTTATTGAATAATAAAGATACCGTTGTTTCCAGAAGATACCGAGATTTCAGATGGTTATATCGTCAATTGCAAAACACGCATCCGGGTAGAATTATCCCACCACCTCCTGAAAAGCAAGCTGTTGGTAGATTCAACCAAGATTTTATCGAAGGAAGAAGATTTGCTCTAGAAAGAATGTTGATTAAAATTTCTCAAAATATTCACTTAAAACAAGACCCTGACTTTATTATGTTTTTACAAAGTGAAAGATTTTCTTCAGAGGCAAGAGAACACGAAAAAGCGTTAGGAATAAACTCTGCTTTCAGTGATAATGATTATAACGAAGGTAGTACTAGTTCAGGTGGATTTTTGAGTTCAATTGGTGGTGCGTTTTCATTTACTCCAAAAATTGTTGAACCTGATGAGTATTTCAAAGACAAGAAATCATATATTGAGGCATTAGATCAGGAGTTCAAGACATTTTCAAGAAATCTTGAAACTGTTGTTTTACAAAGACAAGATTTAGCAACTGTGACTGAAGAATTTTCAAATATAATCTCAACTTTAGCAGACCTAGAAGTCTCCAAACTTACAAGTGATTTATTTCAAGAATTTTCAAATACTCAATTAAAAATCAAAGATTTATTAGATAGATTATCATTACAAGATATGTTAACACTAGGTGCGACTTTAGATGAATATCAAAGGGTCATTACCAGTATCAGAACTGTTTTTGACCAAAGAGATAAGATTTTATTATCGTTATCAAAATGTGATTCAGATTTAAAAAAGAAACAAAGCTTATATGACAAGAGTTTCCAATATAATAGAACTCAAACAGATAAATTGGAAATATTGAAGAGTGATTTAAACACGTTAGAAACTAAGAGTAAAACGACAAAAGAAAGATATCAAACGATAACAAAAGTTATAATTGAAGAACTAGAAGCATTTGAATTTCAAAAAATTCATGATTTTAGAAACTCAATTGAAATTTTCTTAGAAAGTACAATTGAAAGTCAAAAAGAAGCTGTTGAATTATGGGAATCTTTTTATAATTCAAATTTAAACATTGATGACCAAGAAAACACTGCAAAAGGAACTTCAGTCGCTTACCAATTATAAAAGCAGTTTCAATAATATAAGAATATTAAGTTTTATACTACCTGTAGTTATAATTTAACAATTCAAAAGCCCTATCTATTAAGTTATTATATACTATGTGTAGTTCACATGCCAATTATAATATATGTACAATTTTTTTTCTAGTAATTCTCAGAGTTCATTTCTTTTTCTGCTTGTTTCTTCTCTTCTATAAACGCTCTATTTAATCTACCAATCAATTGTTCTTGATCTCCAATTTCTTTGAACTTATTAATCATTGAATCAAATGCGAATACAAATCGAGCTTTAATTGATAGATTTCTTGATATTGATGGTAATTTTGGATATCTTTGACTGAAATGAGTTAAAATTAACTTTTCTGAATTCATTTCATTTGAGACTTCAATAGCTTCATTAATTGTCGAGTGACGTTTCTTTTTTGCTTCTTGTAACAGGTCATTTTCTAGAGTTGCTTCATGAATTAACAAATCTGAATTTTTACCTATATTTTGAGCAAACATGTATGTGTTTGGTCTTGTGTCACCAGAATAAGAAACTTTGAAAGTTTCATTCGAACTTAGTTTATATGTGATTGAACAACAGTAAGCCCAGTCACAATGAATTGCACGACATGTACTGAATTTTTGGATACCTGTATCTTTAAACAATAAATCAATAGCCTTTTGATCTCTATTTGGTTCAGCAAATTGTTTAGATTCCATACTTTCAGTTAAAAAATTACTAAATGAAATTGGCTTAGTTTCTAATCTTCTTTTCCCTGATAAAAATTCTTCACAACTAACATAGTTTATTCTATCAAATGGATTAATGCCAGTTTCAAATTTCAACCATTCTTCGACAAATGTGTTATATTGCCAAGGGGTGACTAAATGAAGTGTTCTATTATTATCTTGATTGTGCTCTAGCCAACCTTTGATAATTGATATTATACCTAAATGATGATCAGCATGCAAATGACTTAAATAAATCAAATTTAATTCATTGAAAAATCGTGGAATTCTTTCTTTACCAATAGTTCTATGAATTGTACCAATCGTATTTTCACCAGCATCTAATAATACCGATTTAAAGGCAAATGAACCATCTTTATTTTCGAAAGGTATTCTAACTAATGTTGAGATCACATTTCTATATTTAGAAGGTAATGCACTACCTGTTCCAAAAGTTATGGTTTCAACTTGATCTTTTAAAGGTTCATCAGTGTTGATATTTTCAGTTGAAACCGAATTTAGGTCTAGCGTTGTTTGCTTTGAAGCAGAATCTCTAAACTTCAATAGAGCAACTTCACTATCATAAATATTTTCCCAATCATCATCGAATTTCAAAGAGATTCCTGATTCATCTAAAGTGACAGTATTTCTAACCGAAGGAATTGAGCATTCAATAGTCGATGTGGAGCCTTGAAGAAGAATTTTGACATTCTTTAGTCCTTCTGGAATACTTCTGATAGCTTTTGAAGAACAAGGTAAATTGAAATGAGTTGGCTGTAAAGATTTTAATTTTAGAGTGATCTTCGCAGATGATTTGAAAACTATTGAATCAGGACAATATAATGGATGTGAGATATTATGAAAACATTCATCACCAAATGATTTTATGAATTCAAGATATTTTCCACTGAAAGGTTCGATATCTTCACCTAAAAAATGATAAATTAAACTTGTATTTTCTTCCCATTTATAATTCAAAGCTGAATCCAAATATGATGAATTAGGTATATCAATTATTAATATATTATCAAAGACTCTGGATTCTGCTAAAACTTGATCTGGTTTAACCACAACGCCATTTTCTAAAGTGACTTCTTTACCAGATGCTAATTCACCACGAACACGGCCTTTTGGGACGCCTAAAGCAGTAGCTTTTTCAACAGAAAATTTTCCTCTAATACCATTTAGTTTAACTGAATAACAATTTGAAGATTGTATTGGATTAAATTTGGGCAAACTGACGTGAATATAAGGATCTGAAAGTTTTGGATCATGGGCTTGTTCAGAATTTTCATTCTCTTCTTCTGTGTAAGTATTCTTAACATCTAGTGGAAACATCTTAGAAACCATTTGTTTTAATTTTGTACTGATCATGGGATCAAAAGGTTCTTGGACTTTGTTGTTTTGAGATAAAACAACAGACTTGACCTCCATCAAATTATTTTTGTAAATTTCTTCATGTTTGATAACATTTGTGTTAAGATTGATACCAAATCTGAACACAAAAGATCTCCAAGTTGAAATAACATAGTCTAAATAACTATTACCATACATTAAATTCAGTTTCTTTTTGCCTTGATCACTAATAGTCAGGATCAAGCCTGGAAGACCACCTAAAGTTTCCCAATTCAATTCACCAGTCATAAAAATACTGTCAACTTTACTTATTTTTGTTTTAGTTTCAGTTACTGTCCTCTGAAGACCTTCAGGAATGTTACCAAATATGAAACGATCACCACTTGCATTATGTAGTATTATAGCGGGTTTTTTGGTATCACTAGTTGGATGAGTTAATGCAGTGAAAGGAAACATTCTTACAACTTGATCAATTCGATCACTTTTGAATTTTTGCTTATCTTTACGATCAGCTCGATGAATAGCCTTGGGGATTGGTTCTTCAAGAATTGGTTTTGTTGGTTTGATTGGTTCTCTCTTCCTTGTGACTGTTTTAGATGTTTTGATGTATAAAGATCTGGAGTTGTTCACGCAGAACCGTGTTGCGTATCGAAGTTTTCTAAAGGGCAGCAATTTGGCAAAGCTCTTCTATCTTAGTAGAAGACGTCCAGCTAGTGATTACGAGAAAGCGTTTACAAGTAATGTGTCAAAAACTTCAAGCTCATCGAATAAAATTTTTAACATGAAGAATACCGCGAAATCTTGTACCTCTTTCCTCAGTCTTACAAGTGTGATGTTTCGGAGGAGTAAACTATTCGTCAATATTCGAATTTAGTGGTCATTATTTCAGATGCGCAGATGCATGTTTGTAGAGACTTTGCCAGATGAATGCTTCACTTAATAACAGTTCAATGTCTTTCGTTGTCCAGTCTTTTGTTGGAAGGTTTTGTAGGAACATCATAATCTCTTGAAATTCCATTTGTTTTAGTTCATCACTCCATTTCACTAAAAATGCAGCACATACATAAACATGAAACTCACTAAACCCATTGACTTCACTCAAGTAGGTGTCCCACATTCTAATTGTGTTTTTAACACTTAATTCTCTCATTAACAAACAATTCATCCACCTGAATGAAAATTGAATGAATTCAACATTCTCACTCTCTAAGTGTGCGTATAAATCAGCATCTATTCTATTAATCAAGTCTTTCAATTCACTAACCTGTCTTAAAATACCTGGTTGGGCATGTATATAATTATCTTGAATACCTTCTAGTAGTTTAGTTAGACACCAGAAAGTATCAGCTTCAACTGCATCCATGACATCTTTAGGAACGACTTTCGGATCAAACTCTTCAATTATAACATTAACATCAACATAAGAACTTAAAAAAGTTTGATAAAATGGGGTAGTTAAATCATTTATACCTTGAACATAACCAGAGGCTGGATGTCTGACTGCCCAAAGATATAAAATTCTTTCCAATGCTCTTTGTGTAGTTTCAGAGGCATAAAGAGGGATTCTTGGATTAGTTCTTGGGATATCTATTTCAATTTGATGCCATGTTGTTTGATCTTTATCCTTCTTAAAGACTTGCTCAATACCATCTAAATATTCTTTTCTCTTTTTAGACAGTTGAGTGATTCTTCTATCTGAATTAGTGGGAAGATAGCCTAATAATATTTGCCAGCTAATTGGTCGAAGTTCATAAGGTATACCATTCCAAGCAATTTTCTTTAAACTGTTTAAATCAATATTTGGTTCTTGAATCAATTTTTTAAATCTGTTGAACCTTGAAATCAAAGCATTCATTTCTTCTAATTCTTTATTTGATTCAGATTCCTGCACAACATGAGGTGCATATAAAGAGTATAATGAATTAGAAGGGTCTGAGACAATACCATCAACATGATTTTTCATACCTGATGAGCCATTATCATGTTTCAGTTTTGGATATTCAAATGATTTCGTTGGTTTATTTTCTAAAAATTTTGGAGCAGATATAGTGGAAACCAAACCATGTTCAACATCAGCATCCCAATCATCATCAAGATCTGTATATAAATCACCAGAGTTTCTTGGTGACGATACTTGGGATTCAAATTTACCAGTATGAGTCTTTTTAAGTTTTGATTTCGATGAAACTGGTGGAATGTTAATGCTTGATGATGAATCATTACTTATACCTAAATGTGAAAAGCCAGTGCCAACTGTTTTCATATAGTCATCAGATACAACCGATTTTTTGGATTTTTCTTTGAAAGCATGTGATAGAGTTCTTAATAAAGATGGAGCTGAGTGCGTTGGGTTACCTTTGCCACCATCTTCATCGAATAAAAATTCATTCCGCTCTATGTAGCTGTTAGTATATCTGTCATGTCAAAGTAATGAGATTCAAAACGTACGAAGTTGGACCATTTCCTGATATAGCTGTTAGTATACAAAATTAAACTTTATATAGACCACATACGTACCGGTTGATTAGATCTCTTTTTGGATCTTCCCATTATCAGGATTCTAACTTTAATTGAGATGAATTAGTGTGAGTAAGTTATACGAGACACCTGTAATAATTCCACACTCTAAAATAACGACCAAATTTTGAAAGGAAGAAAAAAAAATTGAGACAAACAAGTGAGAGCAAAGCAAGATTCTAATGATCAGGGAGAGTCAAACTATCGAGAGGCTCAATTAGATTCGAGTTTCTTCTATTTATTCCACTTTCAATATAATGAAATCCTCCAGAGTCCACAATCAAAACAAATTTGAACCGAAAAGTGCTTAAAGACTCACCCGGAACGGAATAAAAATGGATCAATTATCCGTATTGGGAAGTTAACTAAAACTGGAACTGTTCCGAGCCCAGATGCTTTTTGGAGTCAAAAAATTGTTTCTTTTTTCACTGGAAATAATTAATTAATTTGGCACAAAAATAAAAATTAATTGAGTAATTCCTGGTTCTTTTAACAAATAAATATCTCTCTATTATTTCAACTGTTGACAACAATCCATCCAATCCAAAATGTCAGACTCAAGCCAACCTACTCACGTTGGTAGAACCATCTTAGCCTCAAGCATCGCTAAACCTTTCATCAAGGAAGTCGAGGATGGTGTCAAAGCTTTAGGTAGATCTCCAAAATTAGTTGGGTTTCTAGCCAATGATGATCCAGCTGCTCAGATGTACGCTGATTGGACTGGTAAAACTTCAGAATCTTTAGGTTTCACTTATGAACTAAGAGTCGTTGGCAAAGAAGATCTAGAAGAATCAATCATTGAAGCTAATGAAGATGATTCTGTTGACGGTATTATGGTTTACTTCCCAGTTTTCGGTGACAGACAGGACCAATATTTACAACAAGTCGTGTCAATGGACAAAGACGTTGAAGGGTTAAACCACAAATTTATTCAAAACATGTACCATAATAGTAGATTTTTAGATTCTGCTAAAACTCAAAAATCTATTTTACCATGTACCCCATTAGCCATCGTTAAAATTATTGAATTTTTAGGTGTTTATAACACTTTATTAGACTATGGTAATCGACTATACGGTAAACAAGTCTTAATTGTAAACAGATCAGAAATTGTTGGCCGTCCTCTTGCTGCTTTACTAGCTAATGATGGTGCAGTGGTTTATTCTGCTGATATTGATAATATCCAAAAATTCACTAGAGGTGAAGGTTTACATTTGAAAAGACATAAAGTTGAAGATATTGATATTTCTCTTGAAGAAGCTGCTAAAAATGCCGATGTTATTATCACTGGTGTCCCATCACCAACTTATAAATTCCCAAATGAATTAGTTAAAGAAGGAGCCATTTGTATCAACTTTTCATCTGAGAGAAATTTCGATGCTAGTGTCAAAGAAAAAGCAAGTTTGTATGTTCCAATGACTGGTAAAGTTACAATTGCTATGTTATTAAGAAATTTATTAAGATTGATTGATAACAAAGCCATCAGATCAGCTTAAAGTTTTATAGAGTGTGTTTGTTTTATTCAGTTCCGGTGTATTTAGAAAATTTAGAAAAGTTGATCATGTTCATTATATATATTCCTCATGTATTTTAGTTTAATAGAAATAGTATTATAATAGCAATTGATGTAGTTTACAAAGTTCAACCCCAATTAATTCATTATATTTCTATTCTTGAATACTATTATACAATTAGTTTCTAATGCTTTTTGCAAGATGATGTTTAGTTTTTAGCTTTTTTAACAGCTGGTTCATCGCCATAAACTTCATCATCAAAATCATCATCAACTTGATCATATTTCTTTTTTAAACCTTTCATCTTTCTGGTTTGTAATAAGTTCAAATCTTGTTTACCAACATGGACTCTACCAATCTTATCACCAACAATATCAGTTTCAACGTTCTTCACAGTTCTAGTTTCCAATTGTTTAGGTCTTCTCATGGCTTCTTTTTCCATATCTGGTGATGGAGATTCATATCTACCAATAGTGAAGTCTAATCTTGGTCCTATTTCTGCTAATTCTACTCTTGGAACTTTTTGATTACTTCTAAAAGTTTGTAATTTGTAGACTCTAAAGTTAACTATTGGTAACGGTAAACCTTCTTCAAAATCCACCGCAGTAATAGAAATTATATGTTGTAAACCAGCGACATCCTGTAGAGTAGTCTTTTCACCAGTAAAGAAATCTAAAAACAATGATTTAATTTGTTTATAAACTGGATGTGAATCAAAGACTGCACCATTGAAGGTAAACATTGGTTTTAAACCAACATCAACGGTATTTTTTTTAAAATCACTAAATAATTTGAAATCATCTAAAACTAGTAGTTCAATCATATCGTAGATTTTATAACCAAAAGTTCTAACAAAAGTTAAGTTATTTTTTCTCTTTTTATTGTTACTTGTAAAGACTAACAAGGAAGTATCATTTTTTTCACTAAAGAACTCTAATGTTGAAGCATCTTCAAATGGTTTAATGTCATTCTTTTTGGAAAATCTTTTGATATCTGGTTTCTTCAGAGCACTTAAATCAACAGAAATATCATGTAGGGCTTTGTTACTGGTTGATCCTGGAACGAAAAGTGCTTGTTTAGTATTTTCATTTAATTTTGATTCTTTATTCTTCATGACTCTCTTGGAACGGGCATTTTTTGGGACTCTATAACACGGTTAGTACTTCTGATATATTGGAATGTAGTGTGTGTGATACAAGTAAACATACACAGATCTGATCATCTTTAAGAGTTCTATTGTCTGATTTGGAACTGTTTCTTTCTCGGTATCTTTACATGAAAAATTTACTAAAAAAAAAAAATTGCGATGAGCTAAACTTCAATCCGGGTAAGCTTCAGTACTCACAGTTCTTTACATTTTTTCTTCTAAACAAAAACAAATCTGTTATTTATATTTTATATCACTTGATAGTCTACTCGTTGTCAGGTTTTAAGACTTAGATACTTCAGGTAATTCCAAAGATGATAAATAGAGCTTCTATCTCAGCTAAACAAACTGGAAATGGGTTCGTTGCTCGTGGTTCAAGTTTAACAAATCAACTGGAAATCAGATCTGAAGAGCCACCATCAAATGGCTCAAGAAATCAACCTAGAAAACATCAATTTACTAACATTTCATCTGAATTAACAAGAAATTCAAGATATGCTGTCTCAAAAATGGTTGCAACTCCAACTGTTTTATCAGATCCAGATGTTGATCAAATTTTAGCTGGTTCAACTGATGAATCATCAAGTTATGGTGTTTTAACAAGTGGTGAGAATGTCTTCACTTGGAATTATAACTCTGTTGATAGCATTCCCATGACAATTCAAATTCCAGGCATACCGTCAAATAATGGCTTTGCTCCACTTGCACTACTAGTTTCACCAAGTGCAGGTTCAACAGAACCTGGTGTCGTTACAATTAATACACACTCAGGCTATGTTAAATTTTATGAGAACGTTGGAATTGTTTCATCAATAGGTTTATTGCAACATCATAAAGGTATTGAAAGTATTATTAGATTGCATGACAGAGAAGTTATTACAATTGCCGAAAGCATTGAACCTGCTGGTGTTTTATTAATCACAAATCAAGGTAGAGTGGTGTTAGTATGCCTTAGAGATTTCGCTGGTAGACCAAACCTTAAAACTATTGATATCGTCAAGAGACAAACTGGTTTTTTCAGTAGTGTTCTTGATAATTCCAAACAGATCGTTTCCATCAAAGCTGGTGCTATATTAGGTCAAGGTGAACGAATTGTTACTTTAATTACAAGAGGTGGTGATTTCCAAGTATTATCTTGTTCAAGTGATGGTCAATCCAAACAAATTTTTCACAATGAACTAAGCCTTTCATTGAAAAACTCTATTGTTGAATTATATCCTTCTGCTACGAATAGTTTAGAAGTTTTAGATCTAGCTTTATTACCAAATTTTGATGATAGTGATGTTTTCTTAGTATTAACATCTGTTTCCAATGGGTTGCATGAAACTTTTTACGTTCTATTTACAATTAAAAAAGATGGGGATCATCTTTTCATCTTTTCAGCTTATAAATTAAATACATTCACTACTCCATACATTCAACCTCCAAAACTATACGTTCCATCTCCAGGATCTATTGCATTTGTTGTCTTTGATAATAGTGTTGTTTTAGCCGAGTTGGTCACAAAACTAGATCATACGTTAAACTTGAAGCGTAAGTGGGAAGATATTGTTTCATTCCGTTCAGATGTTAATATAATTGGTAGTGGATTTGAGAATCTCAAAAAAAATACAGAGAATAACCAAATTATCCAATTACCTTCTGTTTTAGTCTTTATTCCAGGTAGTGGTATAATTAAGATTGAAGCATTGGAATCAGAAACAAAGGAGAATAATGAATCTATAATCAATGCATCATTTTTGAAATCACATATTGAGCAAGGGGTATTCTATGGGGATGGAAATCAAAACCCAGTTCAATTCGATTTTCCAGAAAGTATCAGTATATCATCAGCTGATATTGAAAATGATCTAGTTCAAGTCGCAGAGGAACTTTTATTATCGAAGTCCCCATACTTACCACCAAGATTGAGTTCTTTATCTGATCATTTGAAATTACGTCAACAAAGACTGGAAAGATTAGTACACTATGGTATTAAAAATTTCCAAAATAAAGTTTCACATGAAGTATTTTTAGAATTATTGTCAAGTTTGCAAAAGATTACAGCTGCTTCAAGTTTAGAAACTATTATTTTTGGTGCTTCTGAAAATAATCAAACAGAAATAGTTTCAGTATTTGAAAAATCAATAAAAACTCTGAACTCATCTATTGGAATTTCCTCGAGTACAACAGATTTTTTCTTGAATGGATTGAATAATTTGAATAAACTACTTGTCGTATTTTTTAAAGAATTGAATAATGTTACAGATGCACAAAATACCGCTGCTCAAATAGCAACAATCATATTCAGTCCAGTCTTAGAATTGGAAAAGTCCATCAGATATGATGTCTTGAAATTATCAAGTACACAAATAGGTAAAAATGAGCTATGGTTTACCCAAGACTCTATTTCAACTGTCATTAATCAGATTTTCCATTCATTTGCAGCTCAAAATCAACAACATGTTATTGATGAAGAATTAACTAAAGTTGCAATTGAATTAGCTGAATTATTATTCTATCAATCGCAGCAAATTTTGGTTTGGTTAGAGTCTCGAACTCCAAAGACAAGAATTATTCAAGATTCAATCAATTCAGCTCAATCATTTTTTAAAGAGAATTCTAGCTTCTGGACAAGAACATTAGTTTTATTTAATGCTAAGAATGCTGCCTTAGCAATTAGTGAAACTTATTTAGATCTAAAATCGTTAGCTGAAATATCAGATGAAGATCGTGAGTTGGCTTCATCTCAAGAAGATATTGAAAATGTTAAATTGAGATTTGCTCATTATTTCAATAAATTCGGATATGAATTTGCTTCAACGTTATACAACTATTATATTTCACTAGAGAAATATCAAGTTTTATTACTAGAATTCCCAGAATATAGTAATTTCTTAACAAGATTCTTTAATAAAAATGAACATTCAGATATTTCATGGATCAAAGACATTTTTGATGATAATTTTGAAAGAGCTTCTGAAATCCTATTAGCTTATTCTCAGAAAAATAGTGATTCTCAAAGAGAAAAAGGATTAAAATTAAGCATTTCAAAGCTGGCTGTATTAGCTTCAATACAAGATTCTGATAAAATCGATACAAGAACAGAGAATTTATTACTTGAAATTCAAGAAGAATTAGATTTCAGTGAAGCCCAATCTTCAATATTCGAACAAATATCTGATTTCATTAGATCAGATAACGATCCAATTGCTCAAGTTGATGCTGTTGTTAAAGATCTGTTACTTTCTTATTACAATAACGATAAATATAAACTATTCAAGAAATCGTTTGAAAGAGCATTGGGTAGATTATTATCCGATAAAACTTTATCAGTCAATGAATTGGTTGATATTTTCACATTATTAGATGGTGCTAAAACTGGCAAACAACTCAATTATTTTTATGCTTTCAAAGTTTTACATTTATCTAACATTTCGGAATCTGAGAAGATTAGTAGTGTTAAATTAATTTGGAAAAGAACTATTCTGAGTGATGATTGGTCAATACTAACAGAATTTACAAATAAATCAGATGAATACATTAGAAATTTAATTGAAAATACAAACACGTTCAGAACATTGTTACAATATTTCCAAGATGGTTTATATACCCCAAACAATGGCTTTCAAATCTCTCTCCCTAATGTTAATGAGTTAGTTGAAGTCGATAATGATGCCGAATTATTGTCAAGATTCAAATTTGTTGGTGGTATTGAATTAGATGAATTAAGGAGTGAAATTCAAAGAGAAAATAATGAAATCCTATCTCTGTTTGAGAAAAAAGATTTTGATGAATTGATCAAAGGTATTATTGGAACAGCTAATGAAAAATCCAAAGCTAATAGAGTCATCAATTATAAATCTTTAACAATTGAAGATTAATCTTAGAACGCTAAATATATCTTTTAATGTAAATAAATGTTAAATCACAGTAGAATATTTACAAAAGAACAGATTAAATCTCTATATTAAAACCAACATGTACACCCAAAGAAATGCCCAATTACCCCACTAAAGTGCTTTACAAAATGCTATATTTCATTATTTTCATCAAATTCGTTCAAATCTCTATCATTATTAGCAGTAGTTGCATCATCTTTATCATCAGAGACTCTCAATCTAACCAATGTTTCTGGTAATGGTGGATTTTCTGGGTTTTCATAATCTAGATCGGAATAATTAGCGAGATTCACTGATCTGAAGTTAGTATGATTTTAAAACGAAGAGATAGTTGAAATAACGTACTTGATGCTAAGGAAACCGATTTTACAATATCAGTCCAATTAGCCATGACTAGCGCGATTGCTAAAAATAAGTTAGTATAATAGGAAATTTGATATCATATGTAATCAATAACATACATTCGGAACCATCTGCTAAAGTGTCTAATTTATCCTCCAGTTGTTCTAATCTTGCCGATAAATTTTCAGAGAGATCTTGTACCCTTTGTAAAGAAGTTAATTCTCTTCGTTTCTCTTGAATTCTTTGCTGTAGTGACATTACCGATTAGATCAATCATATACGCGTTTATTTGTTATTGTTTGGTCTTGTATCTTTTTAACTCACTATCTGTTTGGTGTTTGGATGTTATTGTGTAGAATTCCCAATGTGCAATACGTGCTGGGGTAACAGAAGCCATTGACTTTATAAATTAGAAGTCTATAAGGTTGAAACTCCAGAGTACAAAGAGGATGTTCATAAACATGTAAAATTATTCTTTCAAGTGCTCTTCCTACTGAAAATTGGGGAGATATAGGCCTGTATCTATAAATATCTAGCTGGATTCATGAACATTTCTACTCACGGTTAATTTATTTTTACTTGTTATACAAATTGGTG